>CM037854.1:204409158-204519031 GCA_021234595.1 Delia radicum
ATGCTGTATTATAAAGAATTTAATAAAAAAAAAATTCATTTCAAAGCTGTCAACTTATGAACATTGATATATATATTAATTAAATTGTTACTCCAAATACATTTCAATGTTAATTTTGCACAAAATATTAAGGCCCGATTACTGAATTTCCAGTTAAAATTTAACAAACAGTTAAATTAAAAATTTATACGGGGAACAATAACAAATGTGTCAAAGTCCCAGTTAGTAGCTAACGGGACATCCAGTAATCTGGCCTAAATGAGTTAAAAAATGCTGGCAAAATGTTGTTAAAATGTATCTAGCTTAAAATCTATTTTTAAAAATTTATATGCAAAGCATACATCTATTGTTTAGCAATATTTTTCCAATTTGCCGTCAACAAGATAGGATTTTTAAATTTATTTAGCTGTGTAACATTTGCCAAATAATTTCCAATGTATACGAAACAATGGCCATCATAGTTGTTCATTACCGATGTGTGTTGTATCTGTGGGTAATGAATGCTAAAATAATGCAAAAAAAAAAAAAAACAACAAAAGACAATCGATGGAAAAATAAAATTAGAATTCTGCCAAATTTCATGTTTATCTTTGCATTACAATCTTTTGTTTTATTTTTGCCCTCTCAATTATATTTACCTGCAATGTGGTGTGTCGTTTGTGATGCATGGACGAATTTGTCGATGATTTTGTTTTACTTTTGCGCCATGAACACATCAATAACTCTCTCATGCCTTTGCGAAAGTTGCGACTTAAGAAGGCATATAACAATGGATTTATGCCAGAATTGAAATATGTCACCAAAAATGTCAAAGGTGTGAATAATGCATTAAAATTTGAATCACCACGATATGAACGTGACCTAAAATAGAAAAAAAAAAAATAAGATAAAAGAAAATGCATTTAAATTTTCAGTTAATATACATAAATCATTATACAAGAATTTTTTGCTTAACCAGCAGTTTTTATTTCTCAGAAATTTAATTTTCATAATAATCTTTATAAAGGGCCACACGAGCAGAGCATTGAAAACTTACCATTGAAAAGTATTTTATGTTTCCAGGAAAAGGCAAACAAATTTTAATTGCGGTTGTTTAAGAGGAAACGGAAGTTTAACTTTAGTACTACATACTGTTAAACTTTTTTAAGCTATCGTACACACAAATTTAATACGTATGAGCAATATTTTTTACTTAAAACTTATAATTACGCATCGTATTGCACATCAAGTGCATTGCACAAAAAAACATGTCTTAAAGTCAGAGAATTTAAAAAAGCCATACTTTTGAAAGCTATGCATGCGAATACTTAAGACAATTATTATCGTTACATTATCGCTTAGAAGATAAATAGGCGACATGTTTATACACCCAGAAAACAGACTCGGTTGTGGCTACTGTACTCTGATAATAATCCATGCGTAAAATTACGAAAAAATGTCAAAATAGTCAAGTTTTTGTAAAATAAACGAAAATTTGTATATTTTACGAATTTTTTTTTGTAGTTTTGACAATAATTTCGTATTTGTATGCATGGATTATTATGAGTGTATTTGTTGTCAATTGTTCAACCGAATTTTTTGGCTGTGATAATAATCCATCGATTGAAATAACGAAAGTACTGACACGAAAAAAGAATTTCAGTTGACTTAACAAAAATTCGATTATAAATACTAAAAAATTAAATGGCTACAAATGAGCCAGTCGATTAGCTTCAAAAACGGTTTTAGCAATTGAGTCTGCGTTTTGGTTGATACAATTATTAGCGCTAAATTATCGTCCACAAGGTTAATCCATGAAATATAGACGAAATATCCTAGAGCTAATTAGAATATGATTTATAACAATACTCGTATCTTGGCAACATATCTTCAAAATGTTTGCAAGGAATGTACTACGGTAAAATTTAAATATAATAAAGAAAATACATTTCCCAGTAAAATAGTAAAATCCAAATCACAGGTTGCAGAACAACTTTCCAGTAAAATAGTAAAATCCAAATAACTGCTTTCAAAACAGCTTATACTGTATTATAACAGGTTCTAACTTCTCTTCTGCAACTGGTTCTTTTTATATGGAGTTTGTCCTATTTGCAATAGTTTCTTTACCTCCAAACTAGAACAGGTTACTTTAGAACCGGTTCTAGAACCAAGTATAGAACTGGTTTTGGGACAGTGAAACCTTACATTTTGACTCCGAGGAACCTGTTCTAGAACCGGTTCCATGTATCCGGTGGTAAAAGAAGCTGTTTAGAACAGGTTCAATAGTAATATGTTCTAAAAAATGTTGCTGGGTTATAGTGTATTATAACAGGTTCTAATTTCTGTTCTGCAACAGATTCCGTTTATATGGAGTTTGTTCTATTTGCAATAGGTTCTTTAACTCCAAACTAGAACAGGTTGCTTTAGAACCGGTACTAGAACCAGTTATAGAACTGGTGCAGGGAGAGTGAATCCTTACATTTGACTCCAAGAAACCTGTTCTAGAACCGGTTTCATGTAACCGGTGGTAAAATAAGCTGTTTAGAACAGGTTC
The DNA here is from genome assembly GCA_021234595.1 of Delia radicum. Taxonomy (NCBI): domain Eukaryota; kingdom Metazoa; phylum Arthropoda; class Insecta; order Diptera; family Anthomyiidae; genus Delia; species Delia radicum. Next base: position 204,411,692 of record CM037854.1, read on the forward strand.
AATAGTAATATGTTCAAAAAAATTTTGCTGGGTTATATTATATTATAACAGGTTCTAATTTCTGTTCTGCAACCGATTCTTTTTATATGGAGTTTGTCATATTTGCAATAGGTTCTTTACCTCTAAAACTAGAACAGGTTGATTTAGAACGGGTTTGGAACAGTTAAACCTTATATTTTGACTCCAAGAAACCTGTTTTCGAACCGGTTTCATGTAACCGGTGGTAAAAAAAGCTGTTCTAAAAAATGTTTCTGGGTTATTACTATGCTATTCCTAAATTTCTTAAGGAGCCTCCGGAAATATATATATTTCAAAAATAGGCCTTACGTCATCATTTCGAGAATTTTTATAATTCCCATCAGTATTTTGGAAAGAAACGTAGTAATTCGCAAAGTACAAGATAACTTAGATTATTTGTAGCATACGAATTTTTTCGAAACACCAGTTTTTTATTTGCAGCCACATTGAAAATTTTTGTGGCAACAGGTATTTGGTTAATATCACAAAACTTAGGTTAAACAATATTTTTCGAATTGCTCATGAAAATATTTATTTGGTTGGTACAACCACATAATTCTGTTTCAGCACCCTAATGCTTTAGTTGTTAAAAACATGACACAATGAACATTATCTGTGTTGAATTTCAGACTTAACATAACTTGGAAAATTCAAAGTTTTGAGCAAATTTGCCTACATCCCATAGATTTAAGCGAATTTGAAAAAAATAAAATTTTAAAAATATCTGATCGATACCTCTAGCAATTAAAAGTAATTTATTTTATATAATTAATAAGTCGTCAAAATTGGTGAAATTTCTTTTTTTTATAATTGTGCTATACAAATTATAAAATCTATTTCAAATTAAAGACCCAAGTAAACACGTTTGTATATAATAATATATTATTTTACATACACTTATATGTTCTTGTCTGCCAGTCTATTTAACCGGACATGATTATATAAATTCATACATAAAATTATTTTTGGTCTACATTTTTTTTTTGTATGGAATGATATATCCTTACATACAACTATGAATAGGACAAGATATATTTGGAATTATAATAACATCTTATTACATATCGTCCAATATTTCATCGCATATAATATATACAATGGTTAATCTAATTACATAGGATTCCATATATAATTAGATATAAGACAAAACATATAGTGTATTATGAAAAAAATGTATTTTATTTTAGATAAAACGATATCTTGTCATATATACAGATATATCGTTCCATGGCAAAACCAAATGTAGATCTCCTTATATATACAACTATACTGTCCCGAATGTAAAAAATTTGCAAATTCTGCTCATTATTGATAAAAGCTAAATAGTTGTTTAATGGTACGTTAGGTTAGATCGAAAGAGGATTCGGAGAAGGGAAAATGCTTTCCTAATCCAGGAACTTCGTCGCTCTGACGAAACTCCTCAACTTCTTCCATACTATGCCCCTAAGATCCCCCAATGTGGATATTGGGTCACTGGATAGTATTTCGACCCGGATCCCGGCAAATGTTGGCCATTCACAGAGATAGTGTTCCATGGTCTCCTCGTCCTCCCCACAGGCCCTGCACACCAATACGTTGGAGATGGGCCCTAAGTGTCGAGTGTCCCGTGAGAATTTCCATCAAAAGACTCAGTTCCTTCCTACTGAGATTCAGAATTTCCCTCGTCTTGTCCGTGTTGCCCCAGAGAATACTCGTAGTCCTGCCAACACCCGCATTTTCCCAGATGGTCATATGCATGGTGTCAGCCCAGTCCACCAGCTCCGCCTTGAGAGCTCGAAAAGGTTTAGCGTTCCCCAAAGTGACTAATTCCAGGGAAGATCCTTCCCGCTATACCACAGTGTTCCGGCACCCATATAATCTCAATGCGTCCCCGTGCAGAGAAATCGTTAATTTCCCCTTTACACCTGAGTATCGTCATTAATCCCACAGAGTCCGTAGATAAAGCCCGGATAGCCGCTTGACTATCCGTGAAAATCACAATATCACCGGTCAAGCCCATGATATTCACCTGCTTAATGCACTCCGTAATCACGGTGACCTCCATCTGTAGTACGGTATTATGGTCAGGAAGACGGAAGCATTTACGTACATTGAAGTCAGCGTCACAGAAGCCCAGACCCGTTTTCCCATCCAGTTTCGATCCATCCGTGTAAAAGTGGATACTTGTAGTTACTCTAGTTGCATATGCTTCAAAAAAAACGTTTATACAATTTTCATATATTAATTTTGCGAAAAACATTTAAAGGGTCCGCCATCTAACGTTTTTTTTTTCAACTAGTGCTTATTTCGTGAATGGTAACACTTAGCTCATGTCTGATTTGACAGATAATTAGTTTTATCCTTCCGCTGAACGAATATGGTTGTGTATACGCTTGAACAACGCTGGGAAATATTGCGACATTACTTTGAAAATCATGGTAATGTTGCAGAATGTGTGCGAAAATTCAAATCAGCCGCAGAGCTGATGTCGTTTGGCTGCGATTTGACACCGTTGGACTATTATTTGAGTTGTGCCGTCAAAGATAAGTGTTACGCCAACAAGCCAGAGACAATTGACGCTTTAAAGGACAATATTCGTGAAGCCATTGGTGAAATACAGCTGCACACAATCGATAATTCGATAATGTGCTTAAAAATTGGACCGATCGTGTAGGCTACTGCATGGCCAGCCGAGGCAGCCATTTGAATCAAATTGTTTTCCATTATTAACCGGAAGGATTGTACTTTCAAATAAAAAAAGAAATTTGAAAAAATATTCAGTAGTTTTTTTTTTTAGCATTTTCAAAAAAAAGTTATTTGGCGGACCCTTTATAAAATGTTCATAGATTAGTTTTGGTCCATCATAGCATAGTTTGTTATATTAATTAAATTTAATGCTGTAGTAGACCAAAATTACTCTAGAGAATTTTTATAAAAAATCTCCCAAAATTTGCCAAATATACCAAACTTTTGGGCAAAAATAACTAAAACTCTGTTAAAAGAAAAATCATAAATAAATAAATTACGTGAAAATGCGAAAAAAACCAAGTATTTTTTTTATTTTATTTTCTTATCAATCGGAATTTATTGAAAGACGTTCTAACAGATAAGTGCATAAAACATATTTGTAGCTGCCGTTTTAGGGGTTAATTTTTAAGTCAAAATTTAAAATATTTAGCCGAATTTTTCTCAAAAGATAGGATGCATCTATACAAGATTATGGTACCGATCTCTTCTTTGGATGACGTTCTAGCAGATTAATACATAATTAATGAATTTTTAGACAATTTTTTAAAAATCCACCCACCTCGGGTTTGAGACATCGCAAAAAGTAGGAGTTTATCCAAGATTATGGTACAAGTCTCTTCTTTGGAAGTCGTTGTAGCAGACTAATGCATAAAACATATTTCTAGCTGCCGTTTAAGGGCTTAATTTTTAAGTCAAAAAATATGAATTGCCAAAAGTATCCGTTGTGGTGTAATGGTTAGCGCGTTGGACTGTTACACAGATTGTCCCGGGTTCGATTCCCGGTGACGACAACAATTTAGAAAATTAATATACACTCAAAAAAAATAAGTTAGTACAAAAGTTAGTAAAACGTCTTGTAAATCAGGTATACTATTTTTTAGCAAATTTAAAATCGTGTTTTCAGCTAAAATTTTTGTTATACTTATTCAGCACTTAACTGTTTTATACTAATGCTTTACTAATATACTAATGTTTTACTAATTAATTTTGCTAAACAAAAATTGTGCTGATAATCACATTAATAGTGTGGACGACAACCAGATTGAAAGATATACGCAGAATGAAGCAGATGTCGCGGCATGTCAAGATGTAGTAGAGAAGATTAAAATGATACTAAAAAGTACAACTCTAATAAGACATATAAAAAAATCAACCATGGAAGACTTTTGTATCTCCTTTTCATACATAAAACAAAATTGAGGATTAAAACAACTTAAATTTTACGTTGTCACCGGCTTGTGAAAATAATTGTCTATTAATAAAATAAAAGACAAAAGAAAATATTTAAATTTAATATGTATTTCTATAATAAATGTTAATAGATTAATAATCTAGTGTGGTCAAATTGCAAACAAACATATACAGACATGTAGACAGAGTAAAGCCAAAGACAAAGACACACATCTTAGGTACATTTGTATGGTTCCATTTTCTTATTGCAAAAAAGGGTTGTTTTTTTCGTTTCGTTTGTTTTTGTTTATTTTTTCGTTTCGTTTCTATAATTATCTTCGGCAGTTGCGTTCTTTAAAAGAAAACATCATTTAGACAACGATTGATGTAAGTAGTTGAAAGAAAATTTTTGTTATGTTATATATATTTATTTCTATATATTTTCAGATATTAAATTAATTCATGTCGTCAATGTGGAAAAATGAAAATTTTTATATTTCGTAATTATTGTAAATTATTTTTAAAAGAATCACAAAAATATGTTTTATGATTTTCAGCAAATATATTAACTAAATTACAACTTTTTTACAATTTTTTGTGTGTTTTTTTCAGTCTACTAAGTGTTAGCAAAACTTTTGCTGAATCTACTAATTTTGTTGCTAAAAATCAGCTCGCTGATTTTCATTAAAAGATTTTGCTGACATTAGCAATTTTTTTGCTAGCACCCTCCTGACTAAAATTTTGCTGACTCAGCAAAATTTTTTGCTGACTTTACAAACTTTTTTTTTTGAGTGTATATATTAGTTTTCTATCCCTCATATGTATCGCAGCGCCCTCCTTCGCTGTTTGCATAGCACTTAACTCCATCGAAGTAAAATAATGAATCAGGGCTATGAATTAAAAAGCTTCAATAAGTTCGCCTACGTTCCATCAGGTGGCGAGCAACAACTGTTCTAAGACTTATAATCTCGCGCAATTACAGTGTTGCCATGTTTGAAGCCCTTCATCTTTCGCCTTCTTTCACTTCTCTACTATCCCCTTTACAAAGAAAGCTACACATTAGTTAATAGGAAGAATAACCTGAGTGTTGCTTCTTCCTTATTAGAAATATAATATTTTTTTCAATAAATTATGCCTGAAGTCTTTTTTTTTTTTGGCAAATACCGTAATGCGTTTTGCATGTTCGTTAATGTTAGCCGGTATTTATGCAATTATGTGTATTTAACACACAATTATTTTCAATTATCTGACATGTATAGTCGATTGTGCAAAAAAAAAGAGCAACACAACAAAAAGAACACTACAAAAAGAATACCACAACGGACAGCCAGAAGGCACAAAAATATTTAATTAAATATTATGCTGACAACACCTTTGTTATGCGTATACAAAATGACTACCTTTTAAAGGTAATTTAAAAATGTCAGTGTCAGACATGGGCTAAATGGTAAATTGGGAATTTATATTTGAAACCAAAAATTTTAAATGTTTGGAATTTGTTAGTAACCCAAAATGAGATTATTTATACTTATTTACACTTAAATACACAGGCAATATTAAAATACAACAAATGATTTTTTGTAACTCATTCATATTTGTTGAGACCTTGGAATTTTTGTGCTAATGATGTTGATACTTTTTTATGCTTTCATGCATAATAATGAGAAAATTTGTAAGCAATGCAAAATTTTTTTGGGTTATTGTATTAACAATGAGAATAATTACATCATTAGTTTGCTTATTTTGCAATACAATTGTACTAAAAAGAATTTAAAATAGAACGTGGCGTATAAGTGATATCAATTTATATTAATATCACTCATACGCAGTGGGGGTTGTAAGGGATATAAATGTAAATAAACTTTGGATATTGTAAGTAGTTAACAGAAAGGTGGATTTATTGAAGTAATCAAAATTATTTGTATGTATTATTTTTGGATTGTAATGTTATACCCGTTTGTGCTCGGCTTTTTTTTACCTTTAAAGATTTTTTTTACAAAACTTACTGTATTGAAATTTAAATTTATTGTTTTCATATAAAAAAATCATCAAAAAATATTAATGAAAACACACCCAAATTTTTCATTAATATTTTTGGGTGATTTATCACATGAAAATTCACCCAATTTTGTTGGCTGATTTTTCGTGTTTGTGAGCGAGTTTTGACGTGAAAAATTACACAATTTTTCATTAATCTTTTTGGGTAATTGTTCATATGAAGAATCGTCCAAAAACAAGCACGAAAAATCATCCACATTTTTTTATTTACAAAATTGTGCGACTTTTTATTGAATAATCACGCAATTTTGTAAAAAAAATATTTACCGATTCTTCATATGAAATATTAAAGCAAAATTTGGACGATTTTTTATATGAAAAATAGTCCACAAATGTTAATAAACAATGTTAAATTTTATAAAAGATATTTTTTTTCTGATATTTTGTTTTTGGGCAATTTTGCACATGCCAAAAAAACACACCCAAATTTTTTATTAATATATTTGGGTGATTTTTCATATGAAAATTCTCCCAATTGGAATTTGCTTTAATATTTTATATAAAAAATCAGTAAATTTTTTTTCACAATTGCGTTATTTTTCTATGAAAAGTCGCACAATATTGTAAAAAAAAATTTGGCTGATTTTTCGTGCTTGTTTTTGGACGATCTTCATATGAAAAATTACCCAAAAAGATTAATGAAAAACTGTGTAATTTTTCATATGATAATTCGCCCAAAAACAAACACGAAAAATCAGCCAACAATTTGCTTCTACAAAATCGGACGAATTTTCATATAAAAAATCAACCAAAAATATTAATAAAGAATTTTTTTTTGCTTATATTATGATTTTGGGCGAACATAATTTTATTTAAAAAAAAAAACTTTTTTAATGGACTCTGAAACTATCAACGAGTGTTAGTTACACAGTGGGGTATTTGAAAAAATAATGGTATAAATATAGACTAATAAAAAAAAATTGATCCGATCGGTTCGAATCAAATTGGAATTTGTAAAAAAGTTGTTCATGTTTCATAATATTGTGATTGGGTCTCTCTGCTTTAGTACACAGTGTACTTACAGGCTGTAATAGTTGACTACCTCGAGTATTCAAAATGACGACCGATCTCTAAAATTTTGTAACCTGATGTAATGTACTTTGTAAGATAAAAAAAGACAATGCTTATAGTGACACATCTACTTAAACATTTATTTAAATTTAAAAATAAAAAAATAGTTTTTTTTCCAAATTCAAAATTTAAAAAAAATTATGAAAAATTGTAATTTTTGGCCAGAAAAGAATTTATCTTTCATAACAAATTTCTTGAAATTCTGTTAAAAACCCGATGCAAAATTAAATGTTTACTGAAAAATACTACTTAAAAAAAAATTAAATGTAATTTTACTAGTTTTTTTACATGTACCCTACGTCAGATACAGAGGGTGTTAAAAAAATTTCAACCTGATTTCAGAACTCAATCTGATTTTGGATTATGAAACATATTGTTCTTAATGTTGTCTAAGAATATCTGGACATACGGCTTATACTACAAGTGAGGACAGAAGAATTTGTGAAAAAATACAAATTATATCGCTTATTTTCTGCAAGACTGACATAACTCAAAAAACGGAATTTTGAAGAAAACGAGTTAAAAGTTTTCAATCCATATCTGCCTCACTCGAACCTTTCTCTATTTATTTGATCACGTTTTTTAACTAGGGGGTTTTAATGTATTTTTCTCTTAGTGAAAGTTGTGTGGGAATTCGCTAATTATCCAGAGACCCGTTAGTTGCACAGTTTCTCTATGAAGTTTATACTCTTTGCACCCACTTTAAAGAAAAAATAAAATATATTATCCTCGATCTCAAAAATTATACATGATACTAATATGAAACAATAAAAAGCATGATATAACTAATAAATCTGCATCATTAACTCAAAAATTGCATTTTTTGACTTATGACAGTCTTGAAGTAAATGCGATATATAGTCCTGGTTCACACACGGCAATTATAATTGCGCAATTCTTCTTCAATTCTCCTTTGAAATTGCTTTTGTGTTCACACAGGAAAAGTTTGTTTCAGCAATTTTCGTATATCAACCTGCAGTGTTGAAAATTGCGGATGACAAAACAAAAAGGAATTTTAGTACGGGCAAGTCTGTACCCCCTTCCATTCTCTTTTCCTCCCTCTTCTATAAACTCAAGAATTGCGCAAGTATAATTGCCGTGTGTGAACCCAGTCATACTTCGAACTATAATGTTTGAAAAAATCGTATAAATATCATTTACAGGCAATAAGATATGAAAAGCGTAACTTAAACAAAAAAAGCTATCTCAAATTATTTTTGTTTTTAGTGGTATTATTACAAAATTATTCAAGAGCTTTTTAAATTAAAATTTTGTATACATTGTGTTAGAATTCGCACCACATTTACAAAATTAACACTCCCCAAAAGATTTTATATATACGAATTAGTCAAATTTAACAACCTGTACTAAAAGAGATTTTAAATGTTAATACAAAACTTAATTTATTGAAATTTAACCTAATATAATGACTTAAGAATTAATTTCAAAAACGTAATTCACAAGGGTGTACAAAATGTTGTATGTGATGGTATAATTTTGTTCTAAAATATACAATAATATGTATATGATAGTGCGATACAACATTTGTACCTATGTTAAGTGTACTACACGCAAAAATTTACTGGGGCAATATTATCGAATTGCTTAGTAATTATACAACCACACTCAGGGAACTTCTGCTTTAAAAATATGTACATAGTTTTTTTTTATATTAATTAATAATCATATAATTACAAATTATATATTATTACCCTAACCGAGCACTAGCTACTATGGCCTTCGGCGCGTTGTAGCGAAAACAGACCAGTGCCTCTGGTGGGAATCGAACCCACGACCCTCGCTTTGATAAGCCAGCGCGCTACCAACTAGCCTACCGGGCGCACAAATATGTAGTTGTTTGGGTGGTAATACAGTTTCTTTATTTTTAATGTAGTAAAGGTCAGTCATTTGTACAACAAATTACTAACATTTTAGTTCATTTAAAAAAACAAACATTATTTATTACAGTCGTTTTTTGTTATTAAAATTAATAAAAAAAGATGTTTGTTTATTTTTTACTAACATATGTGGTTCATTTTTACTAGAATTGTGCACTCAAAAAAAAAGTTTGTAAAGTCAGCAAAAAATTTTGCTGAGTCAGCAAAATTTTAGTCAGGAGGATGCTTGCAAAAAAGTTGCTAATGTCAGCAAAATCTTTTGCTGAATATCAGCGAGCTGATTTTTAGCAACAAAATTTGTAGATTCAGCAAAAGTTTTGCTAACACTTAGTAGATTAGAAATACAAAAGCCTTGCTAAAAATTAATAAATTTTTTGCTGAATTTTAGTAGACTGAAAAAAACACAAAAAATTTGTAGAAAAATTGTAATTTAGTTAATTTATTTGCTGAAAATCATAAAACATATTTTTGTGATTCTTTTAAAAATAATTTACTATAATAACGAAATATAAAAATTTTCATTTTTAAACATTGACGACATGAATTTATTTAATATCTGAAAATATATAGAAATAAATATATATAACATAACAAAATTTTTCTTTCAACTACTTACATCAATGGTTGTCTAAATGATGCTATCGTTTAAATGATGCTATCGCAACTGCCGAAGATAATTATAGAAACGAAATGAAAAAATAAACAAAAACAAACGAAACGAAAAAAACAACCCTTTTTGCAATAAGAAAAAGGAACCATACAAATCTACCTAAGATGTGTGTCTTTGTCTTTCACTTTACTCTGTCTACATTTCTGTATATGTTTGTTTGCGATTTGACCACACATATAAACATTTAGTTTAAATAAATAAATATTTTATTTTGTCTTTTATTTAATTAATAGACAATTATTTTCACAAGCCGGTGACAACGCAAAATTTAAGTTATTTTAATCCTCAATTTTGTTTTATGTATGAAAAACAGATACAAAAGTCTTCCATGGTTGATTTTTTTATATGTCTTATTAGAGTTGTACTTTTTAGTATCATTTTCCTCTTCTCTACTACATCTTGACATGCCGCGACATCTACTTCATTCTGCGTATATCTTTCAATCTGGTTGTCGTCCACACTATTAATGTGCTCATCAGCACAATTTTTTTTAGCAAAATTAATTAGTAAAACATTAGTATATTAGTAAAGCATTAGTATAAAACAGTTAAGTGCTGAATAAGTATAACAAAAATTTTAGCTGAAAACACGATTTTAGCAAAAACATTTTGCTAAAAAATAGTATACCTGATTTACAAGACGTTTTACTAACTTTTCTACTAACTTATTTTTTTGAGTGTGGTTAATTTTTTGAACATTAAAAAACAAATGACAATGTTAGTTAAATTTACTGAAATGTAAATCGTCCTTTCTTTAAGTGAAATTTAATTTATTTTTAACTACATTTGCAGTGGTCTTTACCTACATTGTATTCTAAGTGCACATAAGTTTCAAGTTAGTTTTACATAGTTCTAGTAAAATATTTACAAATTTTTGTAAAATATATACAAGCATAGTAAAAAATTTCTAAAAAAAATTCATATATTTTACAAGAAATTTGTAAAACTAACTTATGTACTTGTAAAGGGTGTCCCAAGAAGAGCGCAATTTTTAAATTTTAAATAAAACACAGATATTTAAAAAAAAATCGTGAAACTTTATTATATCGTAAAGTAGACAGAATGAGGTTATGTATGGAACAATATATCGTGCAGATGGCCGCCGCGGCTTTGCTGGCATGCACGCGATCTTTTAATGAAATTTTCAATGACCGTTTTGCATGAATGCTGCGGTATTTCATTAATGCAGCGTCCAATTTCCTCTTTTAAGGCTTGAGTCGTCGTCGGCTTATTCGCGTAAACCATCGACTTCAAAAAACCCCAAAGAAAAAAATCTAGTGGTGTTAAATCGCACGATCTAGGCGGCCAATTCTGATCTCCAAAACGCGAAATAACACGACCGGGAAATGACTGATGCAGCAATTGAATTGTTTCTCTGGCTGTATGACATGTGGCGCCGTCTTGTTGGAACCACATGCCCTCCACATTCATTTCTTCAATTCTAGGCAAGAAAAAACTGGTTATAATTTCACGATACCGAACACCATTGACTGTTTGCGCTTGACCTGCCTCATTTTCATAAAAAAAGGTCCAATGATTCCTCCAGCTCAAAAACCACACCACACAGTGACACGTTGAGGATGCATTTGCTTCTCGTGAATCACTCGAGGATTTTCCTCACCCCAAATGCGACAATTCTGCCTATTGACGAAGCCATCAAGATGAAAATGGGCCTCGTCACTGAAGATGATTTAATCGGCAAAATCAGCATTTTCATGTTGTCTCTCTAATACCCAACTAACGAACTCCCTTCGCTGTCCATGGTCAGCTGGCTGCATTTTTACTAACCTCGTACCTTCTACTAGCAAACAATAACAATTGTTCAAATGTCAAACAATGACACTTCGAATGTTGCCAGATTTAAAAATTGCGTTCTTCTTGGGACACCATTTACAAGCATAGTAAAAAATTTCTAAAAAAAATTCATATATTTTACAAGAAATTTGTAAAACTCACTTGAAACTTATGTAGTTGCACTTGGACAATCTTCCTTCAGTTTTTTTCTGCGTGTATGTTCAAGTGTGGGAACAGAGTGAAACCCCAACCCAAGATACCCAAAACCTTTGTCAAATTGAAAATAAAATTTTGCCAGCTCTATTATTACAATACAACATATACAACATTTAGTACACCTTGTGAAAACTCTTAATAATTCTATTCGTAAAGTATATTGTTATGAAAATGGAAAAATCTGAAAAATGATTCCGGCTTTATTTAGAATTACCTCATTTAAAAACTTCTCATTTGCCTAAATACTGTATACTCACCAATATTGCCACATTTTTCTTGCATGATATGGTAAATTACATAAAGCAAATGTTAAGACAAATATTATTAACATTCGTACTACGCCCCGTCTAGCACGCAATACATTATTGGAAGAATGTGATATATGTGATACACGCACACTACCATGTAGCGTATGTGCATGCGAAGTAGGACGAGAGTTTGCTGACGCTACTGGTTGTTGATGTTGATTTGTAAAATGATTCTGACAATGTTGATAAAAACTTTTCTTCCGACACGTTGACACCACAGGACGGTCAGCATCTAAAGAAACCTATAAAAGATATTAAAAAAAAAAATAGTTTAACTTGTTAAATATAATGTTTTCATAAAAGGGATGATAAATATATTCAAAAATTTAAATGTAAATTTTCTATATAAAAACAAATTTTTGTTTGTACTGTTGAAAACATGTTGAGCAAAAAAAATTTTTTTTTGTGGATACTAAAACATGTAAATTCAAGATAAAAAATTAAAAAAAAAACTACACAAAAAATTTGTGTAAAAATTGTAAAACTTTATTTTGCATATTCATCATGGTAAAATATTTAGTCAACACATTAAGGTTTCTTTAATTTCTTATTCTTAAAGAAAAAGCTTGAATAAAATTACAAAGTTTTGTATAGAACAGGATAATAGAGCAAAGATTGCAGGTTTTCTGTATTAAAAGATTAAGTTTTTGAGGTCAATTTACTTTCAAAATAATTATATTTTAAACATTTACTCTACTGAATATACATAGAAATTTCAAAATATACTAAAAGGGATGATATCTACATATGGAGAACCGTATGTCCAAGGTGGTTTCAAAATAAATATGAAACAATATAGTTTTATACGAATTTTTAATTACTGATAATGAAGGATTCAGTGTAGTTAGTGTTTCGAATTCGGTTAATCGATAAAGCGATTACTCAATTAAGCGCTTCAATTTCCGTTAATATCGAAACAAATAATTTCAAACTTAATTAACTATTCGACGCGAATAATATTTTTTCAGTATTGATAAGGAAAATCAATAGTTTGAATGATGTGACTGTGTTTTGGTTAATTTTATATATTTTCTGTTTACAATATAGTTTAAATATTCAGATGACGAATTTTAAGTACTTATTGAATAATGATTAAATTTTGTTGGTTACAATGAATTTCCAACAAATTTATTCTCTGTTTGTGAAAATAAACATATTTGCACTGTTGTTATGACAAAATTCACCTTGTGTGTTTACAGCCGAAAACTTATTTTAAAAACTTACTATTTTATTTCAACTTTAACATGAATTTGCTTTTAATTTTTTGGAAAATGTTGTATGTGTATGTTAGGGCGACCCCTGAAAATACATTCGTCATTACATCCAAAAAATTTTATAAAAAAATTCATAAAAATCGACATTTTGAAAAATTTTTTGATATAATTAGTTAGAATTCCATTTTTAGATATTTTAAGAGATAAATGAGATAATTTTTTGAAAATTTGTAATAAAAATCTACTTTTTTTCAAAAATGGTCCATTTTATTCAGAAATCCGGCACTACACTCATAATAACAAATACGAAAAAATGTCAAAACAACGAAATCTTTTGTAAAAATGAACAAATTTTCGTTTATTTTACAAAATTTTTGTTATTTTGACATTTAATTGTATTTTTACGCATGGATTATTGTCAGTGCAACGATTTCTTCCATTTGTAGCATTTGTTAATAAAACTGGAGGTGTATTGAAAGAAATTCTACAAATCGTCTGTAAGGGACATCCTAGTGTGAGTGTGTGTTATTTAGAAAAACGCCAAAATTTACATTTTGATAAACACATTTATAAACACATTTTATAAATACGTATATTCGTGGAAACTACGTTCTTTCGCTGTTTTTTTTACAGTTTTTCTACACTTACAATATTATGTAGGTGAAGACCACTGCAAATGTTATTAAAAACATGATGAAATTTCACTTGAAAAATGAACGACCTTCATTTCATTAAATTAACCAAACAATGGCATTTGTTTTTTACTGTTGATAAAATATACCACAAATGTAGTAAAAATTAACCACAAATGTAGTAACAAATTCACAATCGTTTATTTGTTTTATTTTTTTTAAATAAAAACAAAAAAAAAAAACTGATAAAATGAATACATACTGATAAAATGAATACAGTCATTTGATGTGGTTTGTTTTTTTAAAGAAACTACAAACGTAGTCAAACCTGAAATTTTTTTACAAATGACTGCTTTTCCATCTAAAAATAAAGATACTACAAATATTTACCGCAGAAGTTCCCCGAGTGTAACTACTTGTTTATAAAATTCTTGCCTAAACTGTTGTTAATGTTGATTGCGTATATACTTTTGTACTTTATTATATATGTAGATTACTTTATAGAAGATCCCAGGAAAAAAATACGCATTACCCTAACTTGTCATTGCCATATAACCGCTTACATATTTCTATTCTGCTTACATTTCCTTAGTGTTTTCAATTCGGTTAATAGATTAACCGATAACTCGATTAATCGCCTCTATTTCGATTAATGTCGAAACAAATAATTTAAAACTCAAATAATTATTCGACCAGAATAACCGGTTTAAATAGTTCGATTAACCAGTTAAATTTTTTATATGGATTTTTTCCCAAAACTTGTCAGTTTTCATAACTTTGGCTAGAAAAAAAAAAACGTAGAAAAAAGAAACGCTACATAAAATGTCATCAAATTCTTTTAAAATCGAGTGACAGCGATCCTTAAGCCTCTGGTCAATATATTCTATTATATAGACAATTTTTTATTCTGTTTTTATTTGTTAAAAAGCTCTAATTAATATAGCCAATATTTCAATGTATTTCAAGACAAGGTTGAATTTATTTTGAATCGTTGTCACATAACTGTTAACCAATTTACGAATTAATTCTGTAGGAATCCGACTCCTTCTCCCGGAAATATTTTTTATAATTTCTTCCCAACCACAACAATTTTCAAATATGTTCCTGTGAAAATGTAAGATCTAGCTAGCTATAACAAGTTTAGAAAAGATGTTTTAGTGAGTACCTGTTCCACTACGGTGCAATAAAACCAACATTAGAACAAGTTATAAAATTATGTGTTATACAAGTCGTTCTTCGAAACTCGCAAATGCTACCACTGGTAGATTCTCAGGTCTTTTTAAAAGAAAAACAGTGTAACTCTAAGGATTTATTTCCACTGAACATATACGATAACCAGGACAAGTTTAAAATGAAAAAAGATTAATACATAATATCACAAAAATAAAGCAACATTTTCACAAAAAATCGGAAATGGCATTACAATTCCAAAAATTGCTTAAAATAAAAGTTGATTTAAAGTTTTTTGTATAAAAATTTCAATTAAAAGCAATAATGAATAAATTTACAGTTAAAGTGCTAATTGTTATCATTGTAAATAGAATGAACTTAAAAGTTTAAAATTTCGATGCTTTAAAAGAAAATATTCCGAAATTTTTTATTTGCAAACATCTACTAAAAGAATTTTTTAACAGACGACATTTTTCAAAAATGGCTTTTTATGGTAAGGATTCAAAAAATGTAATTAAAAAAAAAATATTTGGAAAAGTGGCATTTTTTTTTTTTATATCTTTATTTATTTATTACAACTAGTTAATTATAACTTACAAGCAACTTTTTTACAATAAATTACAGAGAACAATATTGCAAAAGGCAATTTGTAAACATAGTTTTAATAAACTTTTGATGGAAGTCTAACCAAGTCGCAGGTACTGTACGTCTTAGTCTTCGCGATTGGCCATCTATATGAGTTAGGGCTAACGCTTCAGGGTTCTCGTGTTGTCTGAGCCTGGTATCATGTTTTGTAGCGAATTTCCGAATTACATCGCGTACTTGTTCTATGCCAAGATCCCTATGTATATCAGCATTACGAACATACCAAGGTGCATTAACTATATTTTTGAGGACTTTATTTTGAAAGCGTTGAATGAGTTGAATATAACTGTTACTTGTACAACCCCAGAGTTGTATTCCATAGCTCCAAATAGGTTTTATCAATTTGTTGTATAATAATATTTTATTTTAATGGAAAGTGAAGATTTTCTCCCAATAAGCCATTTCAATTTGTTCCATTTGAGATTTAATTCTGTAACTTTCTTTTTTACGTGTTCATTCCAACGAAGCTTACAATCTAGGGTCATGCCTAAATAATTTGTTGTATTGGCGTAGGGAACTTCTAAGTTATCCATGTAGATTGGTAAACATTGTATATTTTTATTTGTAAAAACAATGTGAACTGATTTAACGTTGTTAAGTTTGACTCTCTATGTTTCTGTCCAAGTCATGATAGAGTTTACTGCACTTTGTAGTTTATTTCTTGCTAATTCTTCCGTGTCAGAAAAAATAGCAGTGTCATCTGCAAAAGTTGCTATTGTAGAATGTTCTGGTTAATGAGTATCAGATGTGTACAATAATACAATATTGGGCCAAGGATGCTTCCTTGAGGAACTCCTGTTTTAATTTGTTTTAAGGTAGAGTATTAATATACTTGTTTGACACGGAAATATCGATCTTGTAAAAGAGATTCAATTAATTTAGAGTATCTGATGGGTAACATTTGCCGTAGTTTAAAGATGAGACCAGCATGCCAGACTTTGTCAAATGCCTGTGACACATCTAAAAATACTGCAGAACATACTCTTTTTTCCTCCAGTGCCCTTTCAATAACGTTGGAGACACGATGAACTTGGTCAATGGTGGAATGGGCTGTACGGAAACCGAATTGGTGTTGTGGAATAAGGTTCTGTCGGATAATTATTGGCTTTAGACGTTTCAAAAAAAGTTTTTCAAATAATTTTGATATTACGGGTAGGAGGGAAATAGGCCTGTATGAAGATATTTCCGTAACTTCAGCTACTTTCCAAAAGCTAGGTACATATTGATTATTTAACATAATTGTGTCAATTTCTGTTATTTAACATAATTGCGTCAATTTCTGTGTACAATTTAAAGGCAGTTGCTTTAGTACTTCAGCAGTTACAAGATCAAATCCGGGACATTTATTTTTTTTTAAACTTTTTTTAATTTCTTTCTTTAATTCCCGTGATGTGACTTCTGAGATTAATTCATTTGAATTTTAATTAAAGATGGATCGATTTCCGGTAATTCACAATTTTCTTTTTCATTTAAAATTTCTGCCCAATATTCTGAGAAAAGATTTGCTTTTTCAGAATTTGATTTTGCCCTTGACCATTATCCATCTTAATAGGTGATCTTGTAAATTTTTTTGTGGATTTCCAAAAAGAATAGTCTGAACTTTTGTCGTTTGACAGCTCTGACAAATATTTATTTGTAGAAGAGTTTTTAAATTCTTGTATTTTTTTACTTAACTTGTTAGTCATTCTGTTTAACAGAGTTTTGGCATTTTTGGCATTTAATGGCAAATGCCAAAAAAAAATTTTGCCCTGCTGATAACATTTTGTTTTTTTAACGGCCGTTAAACTATATTCACACTGAACCCCAAAATACGTATTTTCGTTTTTTCAAGTTTTCGACTTAAATTTCACATAAATTTTAAATCGAAAATTTGAAAAAAAATACGTAATTTGGGGTTGAATATAAGATTCCCGCAATATAAAATTCCAAGATTCTAAGGCATGTTTCATTAAAACAACGCAGGATGCTTTAAATCATCCTCAATAAGCACTTTTTAAACCAACCAAAAAAAAGCAGTTATTTATTGATAAAAAAAACCCAAAGAAATATATTTTAAATGATTAATCGATTAATTGCCAAATTTGATGATTAACCGACCCGATTAACCGGTTAATCCATTTAAGCGATTTTTCGAATAATGCTTTAACCGGTTAACCGCCAACACTACTTTTCCTATTGTGAAAATTTTTAGGATATTTTTGGTGTTTTATAAGGAAGAGCTTAATATTCACACATATTCATCACAGACTCCAAAAGGAATAGAGAAATTTTAGGAAAATATGTTAAAGAAAATAATGAGGGAGGGAACAATAAACGAAGATTTTAAATTTAATAAAATTAAAAGTTTTTAAAGTATTTTGATACTTTTCCGTTTTAGTGTTTTTAGTTTATATTGGCTTATAGATATTTAATGCAATATAAGTTTAGATTATTCAATATGACACTGTGCAACAAATTTTAAAAATAATCTCGATGTATATAAAAACAAAAAACTAATATAATTGTAAAAAATATTACTTGAGCCAGAGTACAAACTAAAAAATTTTTATATAAATAGAACATTTTTGGTCTTCAAAGTTTAGTAACGTCATGATGCTTGTTAGGAAAAGACCTAACCACGTGCTTGATTACTAAGAAGACAATAATGGAGCAAAATTGATTATTAATAGGTTTTTTGTTAAAGTTCTGCCTATTATGGAGGCTCTAACTTTTCTAAAACTTCGGGTTCTGATGAGATCTTTAGCCAGATCGAAATACTAGTATCAACCTAGCTAATATGTTTGATTTGCTTTATTTTTGTAAATATAAGGAGGTTGAAAGCTCGTTATAAATTGAAAATAAAATTTTCCGATTGTTTTCTTAAAAATAAGACCAACGGAAAATAAAACAGGACTATCAGTATACCAAAACTCGAAGGGTTTTGTATTTCTTTTTCTTTTGGTTTTTTGAAGTTGGACTATTTTCAGGTCAATTTTTCGATTGCTTGGAAAATGGGACATTTCCTCAATCAAAATTAAATTTTCCAGTACAAAAATATAAATAAGAATAGAAAAAATAGTTAAAATACTTAAACTATCCTCCTCAAACGTTTTTCCAGCAACCCATTTCTATAGCTGCTGCATCGCAAAAAGTTTCACAAAAAACAGGTAAAATATAATTCTGCTGCTTTAGATAGGGTGAGTCACAGACAATTAAATATAAAGTCAATAAAAATAAAGTGAAGTAAACGCTGCATACAGGCTATTTCTCTTTCTAAATACGTATTTTACAAAAAACATTAAGCCCTAGTTTAAAATGTACAAGATCTGAAAGATTTAGCACAAAAAATTTAGTCAACTTTATCATCTCTTATCTCAACCTGTAGAAAGTAGGGGGTAGCAGGAAAGTAGCAGGTATTTCGCAATCCAAAAACTTCTCGCACTATATGCAGAAATGGAGTACTAGATCCGCACCTGATTTTAATAAAATAAACTACACAGGCTAAAATGGCATCATATACGAACATTAGAGTTGTCCAAAAAATTGTGAATTCTGTATTTTGCGATCTCCACAATATTGCCTTTAAGAAATTAATACAAAAAGAAAAGGAATGTGAAATAAGAATTCAAAAAACTCTAAAAACTTTTAAGTTATTCGCCGTTTTTTTTTTCTTCTTAACCCATTCCTGCCTATTGGGTATTTAAATACCCAAAAAGGAGCCATCTTAAAAAAAGTTATAGCTAAAGCCAGGGAAGAGTTGCATCAAATTGATTTTTACAGGTAGGTTGAGAAAGGATAAAAATACTTTAAGAAAATGTTGGTGTAAAATTGGGGCTTAGTAATTATCTGTTCAATTGTCTGCAAATTTACATATTCTGAAAAATTGACAGAAAGAATTGAAATTGCCTCTGAAAAATTGGAGAAGCGACACATCGGAAAACTTTATTTTTGGATAATAGTGTTAGGTATTCTTTAAAGTGCAAAAAATTTGTAGCTGGGTAGGACCACTTACTTGGGCTACAGGTACGATTTCATGCAGTTTTATGAAGTACCCTTGCTTGAAATATCGATTATTTTCAAGTAAAAATGAAGAGTTTTACATGAAAGAGCATAACAAAATAATTTAATTAAAAACCACAGAGGAATTATTTTATATCAGTGGTTAACTTCCAAAACCTTAAGTAAAGAATGTGTAAAATTTCATTGATATTGGACAATGGAATCGGGCGTCAGGCATTAATGGGTTAATTATATGTACACACAGAAAAGAGAACCAATTGCTGCAACCGAATTTTTTGCCAACCGAATTTTAATAGTTACATTAACTAATATTTATGTTACTTAGAAATTCAATTTAAGTCATTAAAATTTGGCTATGAGTACTGACTATTAATTAGGCCTACGGATTTAAAAAAAAAAATACTTGTGGTCACAACTGAATTTATTAAGTAGATCGAACCGAATTTAATTAAGTAATACACCGTATCCAATGTTTTTATTTTATTTATTAAAATAAATATTAGAGTCAATATAAATAATATAAATAAAGAGCAGACCGGTCTACTTGTAAGAACCGGTTAGCGCGATTAGAACAAATTATGTTTTGCATAAAAACATAAACGCAAAAGTAGCTTTTCTCAAAAAAGTGCATTTTTCACTAACAAGAACTCTTTCAAAAACATCCAAAAAATATCCTTTCTCAAAAAAGTATCTTTTTGTAAAAAAAATCCTTTTAAAAACAAACAAAACTACACTTTTAAAAAAAAAAAATATCCTTTTCTAAAAAAGTACCTTTCTTTAAAAAAACTACCCATTTCAAAAAAAAAACTACCGTTTTTATAAAGTATCTTTTTCATAAACAAAAGAATAAAAAAAGTATTTTTCTCAAAAACAAGTATCTTTTTAAAAAAGAGGACTTTTTAAAAAAAATATATTTACCAAAAAGTACCTTTTCCAAAATAGTACCTTTTTTTAAAATAAGTATCTTTATAAAAAGAGCACCTTTATCCAAAAAAAAAAGCAAATTTAAAAAAAGTACCCTGATTGTTTTACAAAGTACTTTTTTAAAACAAGTATTTCTTTCCAAAAAAAGTATATTTTTTACATCAATACCCTTTTTTATGATAAATATCTTTTATAAATTTTTTTTTTTCAAAAAAGAACCTTTTTAAAACGATGCCTTTTTAACAACAGCAAACTTTTCAATAAAAGTACCGTTTTCAAAAAAGTACCATTTTAAAAAAAAGAGTGTTTTAAAACGGTATAACTGATAAAGGGTAATTTTTTTTAGAGAAAGGTTTTTTTTTGAAAAATTTACTTTTTTTGAAAAGTTTTTTTTTTTGTGAAACAATTAACTTTTACTGTAAAAAGATACTATTTCAAAAGATGTAAAAAAAAACTTTTTGTGAAAAAGGGTATATTTTTGAAAAATGTACTTATTTTAAAAAGATCATTTAAAGTACTTTTTTCATTTTTAAAGTACTTTTTTTGAAATGCGTACTTTTGTTTGCATTTCTGAAAAAGTATTGTTTTGAAAATTTGTTTTCAAAAAAATAAAATAAATTTTTTTAAAAATAAATTTTTTTTTGAAAAAGGTACTTTTTCTTAAACAAATTTTATTTTTTTGAAAACGGCTACTTCTTTGAGAAAAATTATTTATTTAAAACAGGAGCTTTTTTAATAAAATGTACTTTTTGAAAGCAAGATACTTTTTTTTAAAAAATTTGTTTTTGTGTTAAAAAATCATACATATGTTTTTATGCAAAAAATACTTTGTTTAAATCACGCTGACCGGTTTTACGAGTAGACTTGGTTTTCGGTGTAGCCGGACTTTCTGCGATTCCCAGATTTTCGTTCTACACGGGCTTGCGGTGTAACCGGATAGACCGAAGACAGGGAAACCCGGGATAACGGTCTGGAGCGAAGGCTCTACTTAGAAATTATAAAACATCTTTTTAGCAACTGCGCTAGGTGGAGTAATACCGTTGCTAGGTATTTGCTATTAACATGTTAATTTCCCCAATCTTACCCCATATTTGAGACACCCGTTTTGTAATTTAAGAAAAATATTGTTGCGCATTTTAGTCATCCTTCGTCTTACAAATATGTTTTAAATTCTGAAATAAAAACGAGCAACTACAATAATTTTCGTTTATATGTACACAATATTTAAGATTACCGCATCAGCATTTCCTTCTTGTTTTTTGCTACTATTCCACGGAGTTTGTTTAATTTTATTCCGTATTTTTTAAGCATTTAAAATTTGTGTACATTTATTTTTTACTAACAATTTTTTTTTGTTTCAGTTTTCTTTTTGTTATTTTTAAATAATTAATTTGACATAAATAGCAAATAACAATTATTTTGTTCAGAACAAGGTATGCAAGGGTTATGATTATAATAAAATAGCTGTGGTTACTGAAGATTTTTTTATCTATGGTTGCATAGACTAGTAGTTGTTCTAACCATATTTAAAATTGTTTAATTAGGGAAATCAACCAATTGTCTGTCACTAAGAAAGTTAGTTTGTTAAGCTAATTTTAAACTTGCACTAGACAAAATAACTGGTCCTGATTAACATTTGTATGCATACACAGCTAATATATTTGTTTACCAACTCAAATAATGTAAAATCGAATGAATTCCAACTGATATTTTCCCTGTGTGTAAAAACACACGCTTCTGTTAAAATAATTTCATTTTGTGAAAAGATGTAAGCAAAAATCCAACTTGTTTACGTCTTATATAAACAAATTTCACAAATCTGAGCATAATTTTCATGTAGATTAGGTTTATACAATAGAAATAATAAAAAAGTGAATTTTAAATTATTCGCGTTTTTAAAGATTCTAAAAAAAAATCGTTTTTTGTGTTATTTTTGTCACAGAAAAATTCAAAGTGTTAAATTTACAGTTTATTTGGTTTTTCAATAAAATTTAGCTTATTACTATTTTTGGTTAACAAAAATTTTTTCGCACATAAAGCGACATTCGACAGAACTACATTAATAAAATAAATTTTTATAGCGTTAAATATATTTAAAACTTTTTAATCAAAGCTGACCACTTTTTTTGTATGAATATTTAAAATTACGTGAAATTCGCGACTCCGATTTTAATTTGGATTTCATATTCCTAATGTATGCCCAAGAATATATTAGATTTGATGTGTCGCGATCATAATTATTTTTTCTAATTTTTTGAAAATCTATTTTTAAACTCATTATTATCATTATTTTTTCAACTCTAGTGAGTACATATCGTCATCTATAATGCAAAACAACGTAACATCAATGGCTATGGAATGCTTTCGCCCTCTGTTAACACATTGTGTCAGCAACCAGGAAACATTAATTGAAAAAATATTTGCTCAAATCATAACAAATATGTCGAAAACTATCAGCAGAAACATTGAAAAAAGTAAATTTATTAATTTAAAGTCACGAACAAATATTAATTTTTCAATTTGCAGCCACAAGTTATATATTTTATTTCAGTAAGAGAGAGTACTGCGATCTCTTTATTTTCTAAACTCTTTGGTAACATCACTTAGCAAAGGACAACCAAAAAACGTTGTAAAATTAAAAATATTCCGGATATAAAAAAAAAATTATATTTACGCTTAAAACACAACTATAGCTCTATTCCAGAGGGAACATTAGTTTTGGAAGCATTTTTTTTTAAATTATGGCAGTTACGTTATTTTATATTCCTATTTTCTGAAACAAAATTACGTAACATAAATAAAATTTAATGAACGTATTGTAATCAAATTTAATACTAAACTGTACCTTGCTATTGTTTTTATTAAAACCATGGTTGGTAACCGATTCGATGCGGGTATCGGTATGGGTAACGCTATTTAAGTTTATTTCGGTAACATTATTTTAGGAGTTATTTCAGTATCGGTTTTTTTAGCGTTGAAGGTATTTTACTTATTTCGTTAACGATATTTTATCGGTAACTGTATTTTTGTGCTTTCGGTAACGTTATTTTAGGTTTAAGGGGTTTTACAGTTATATCGGTAACGGGTTTTTAAGGGTAACGATATTTTAGTTATTCAGGCCATGTCAACGAACGCCGATATTTTTAAGACCCATTATGTCCGAATTCCAATGACTGGCCAGTTTATGATCAAACTTTGGGAATATATTTTAACATTAACATTATGATAGGATGGGTATGATGGGAGAATAATAACTAACTGAAAAATATAATTTTCATAAAACTAAACTTTATCCAGCAGCCTTTCATAAAAATATAAACACTACATGTGTTCCCGAAGAAACTTTTAACCTGGAGGCAAAAGAGTCTTGCTACCTTTTTGACAATAAAATTACTAAAATCACGTTTTTTTTTTGTAAGTTGCAACTTTATAGGCATTTTACTTTAATCGTGGAAAAGATATTTCATTAAAATTTTTTTGTTTAATTAAATTACTTGTTCTTAATATTAACAATACTTTTTAAAGCAATATTACTTGATTTGGCTTTTCCATTGGAAACAAACCGAGCCAGGTTATTGCAAAAATGCCAAATTTTAATTTTAAACTGCGGATAACCCACATGAGTAAGCATCGGTTGATAAAAATAAAATTGTAAAAATAGCAGAAAAAGCTAGTAAAAATTAGATATAAATTACGTTGCAAAAAAAAAAACTGCTAAAATTAGCAGATATTTATTTTGGTGTGCTTTAAATAATCACTAACATTTTTAATTTTCATTCATAATGGAAGAAACGGTAAAATATAGCCAAACTTTAAAGAGCTATACAAATTTATAGGGCAATTTTTTAAATCACAAACTACAAGTTTTATTGATTCAATGAAACAGTTCTTTGGGAACTTTTTATGAAAAAAATCATTGTAGGAATTCATTAATACTACGCACAAAATTCTATCAGTGTAGGTGATATAATGAACGCAGGTGTTTAACAAAATGAGGACATTAATTTGAACTATTTTTTCGAAACCCCTTGTGGGTATCAGAGAACAGAATGAGACCATTCGTTTCTGTTGTCCATTCTTACATTCATTGCTTTTGCATTGCTTTTATTCAACAACAACAGCTTATGATGTTGCTGTTTATTCCATTTATTGTTTTTGTTGAATGCCTTTTTAACATTAATTTTTATAATACCGTTACATGTAAAGCAATGAAATGAAATGATGACAATGAATAACATGAAATCAATCACAACATTCGCGAAGTATTCGTTGACCTGTAGCAATAATAATAATTTTTTTTTTACTTTTATTAAACATGAAATATGTATAAATTTTTGTTTAATTTTATTAAATATGAAATATGTATAAAATTTTTAATTTTCTTAATACAGCAGGCGCGGATCCAGGTGCGGGGGGGGGGGGAGAAGAGGGTATCTCCCACCCCCCCAAATGACTTTTTTTCGAAAGACGTCCTGAATTTATTAAATATACCGAAACTGCTACCTAAGAATATAGCCACAATTTCAATTTCGGAAATTAAACTTTTAATCCCACAACTGGTAGAGGATTTTCTTAAATTTTATGGAACAGATCAAAAAATCCTGACATTGAAACTAGAGGCGGAACTCCTACATTGGCATTATAAATGGAAGAACTCAGAAGAGCTTCCAGATAATACAATAACCGCACTAGTAAGCTGTGATGTAGATATATATCCCAACTTAAGAAAAATATTTCAAATATTTGCCTCTATGCCTGTCAGCAACGCCACAGCTGAAAGGTCGTTCTCAAGCCTTCGTCGAATAAAAACATGGCTGAGATCAACCATGACGGAGGACAGACTGAATGGTTTAGCTATGATGCATATACATAATAAAATAGAAATTGATCCAGATGCTGTACTTGCAAGATTTGCCTCAAGTGGAAACCACAAATTACTAATTTAAACTGTTTTGTTAGTTATGAATTTTTATTTTTATCGAATTTACTTGAATTAATTCTTTTCTTTTTTATTGTTCAGTTTTTGTTTGTTTATTTTTTTAAATGTTATTTTTAATAAACTATTAACCCCGATTTCTTTGTATTTATTAAAAACAAATGTTTGTTTTTTTTTTGTTATTTCTTGCTTCGAAATCTGTTTTTAGTAAACATTTAACTTTTGTGGGTTACTTATAATCGAAGATTATTTCATGTTATTAAATATTCTCATATAGTTTGAATATATTATTATTGATATGCTCCTATTTTGCAAATAATAAGAAAACTTCATTATATCTTTAATACATAAAAAACATTATAACTGAATTCCTTTGCATTGAATTGAATGATAACCATATCTTTTATTTAAATCTTCGAAACGTCATCGATTATATTTCTTGTAAGTAAATATTGTATTTTTTTTTTTGCTTTTGGCATAGTTTTATAGTATTTATTTTAAATTGAAAACAATATTTAATTGATACTATAATGAAACTGAAATTAATTAGAAAGCTACAAACTATTTTAATTGGTGCTACAATTTTTTTAATTTGACCGAATTCGATAAAATTTTTAAACTGCTATTTGCCCATCACGGAGTTTTGTCTGAAGGAATTTTTATTTTTTTTTAATTTCGTGATCTACAACTAAATAAGAGTTACTATGCCACAAATTGGATTCATAGGCCCCTCCTTGATCCTCATTTTTATACTGTTCTGGCTCTAAAATATAGGATTTTTCAACTTTGAGAGCTCCTAACGGGTAAGAGGAAACAGATAGAGCTTTACCACACTCCACATTGTTGTTGCCCCAACCCTTTCTTACAAATTGCCATCGGACATTATTACTCAATATTTTACCTGGACAGTTTTAGGTTCCAAAAACGTTTTGTCAAGCATATGGCTAATAACTACAGAAAATTTTTGGCACATAAAAAAATAAAAAAATTTTTGCTCAAAAAAGCCCCCCCCCCCCCCCCCCCCCCCCCCCATCCAAACCGAAATTCTGGATCCGCGCCTGATACAGTAATATGTTTTACAAACAAATTTTTTAACGTTTCATTCATTTGAAGACCATTCATACCAATCGTTGTGTATTCGTTGTTTTCGTGAGTGTTAAGTGAGGTTAACACTAGACAAGCAATGCAATGCATGGTTTTCGTTACACTCACTTTTCTCAATTCTGTCGATTGTTGCTATATTAAAATGATGCGAGTTGACAACAATGTACTCATTTTTTGTGATTGCATTCAAAAGCATGAAATAAGGCACTAAAACCGTCCACTTTAATTAGACGTTGGTCTTGTTAAAGGTACGTTCAGATTAGTCAAATATTTGATAAAAAACATGAAATATTTCTTTGCCGTAACTGAACACAAAATATTTTTGTGTGTCAAACAGCAAATCAGCTGATTTCGGTCAAACAAAATTATTTGCATTCAAATAAATATTTGACAAACTTAACCATAGTGTGAACACTAGCTATCAAATATTTTCTTCTGATTTGAGCAAATATTTATTTGATCTTACAAAAAAATGTAAGAACAAACAATTTCAAATAACAGGTGGTGAAATCGTCAATTATAAATTTTTTTAATAATTTTTTTTAAAAAAAGGCTCTATAAAAGAACTGAATTGTGTTGTCGTACGTGAAAATAAAAATTTAATCACTTCGATAACAAAATGGAACATTGGTCCAAAATGGAACGATATGGACTGAAACGGGGAATGATTGGAATCGGAACACTGTACACATTTGTGTTGTCGGTAGCGGGCTGTTTGTGAAGGTTTGCAAAAATTTTGTCCGTTTTGCGATATCATGCTTAGTTTTCGAGATACAAGCCATTTTACAAAATGGCGATATTTTAAAGTGTCCAGTATCTCCAAAACTAAGCGAGATAGACCAAAACGGACAAAATGTTCGCTCCACAGGAGTATTTTTTTTTTTATTTATTTAATTTAAGTCAATGGATTTAAATCCTTACTGACTATAATTAAATTACAATAGTATAATTAGATTATGAATTCAAAAAAAAGATAATATTACGTTTAATGACAATAACACTCAAAGAAAAGTCTATAAAGTTATACATTTCATTAAAATCTTTGCATATTCTACGAAAAGGATCAGAATTAGCATAGTTTGTGTGAAAGACCTGAAGATATAATGGTGTAAAATTGCGAGTTGATCGTTGAGGAACGTTGAAATTAACATTACTAAGCAGGAATTCAGAACAAACAGTACCATTAAGTAAATTAACTAAAAAAGTTACATTTAGCATTTTTCTTCTGCTTACTAGTGACGGCAATTTAACTCGTTCAAGTCTAACGGAATAGGATGGGAGAGCAACAGAAGGATTCCAAGTTGAGTTCCCTAAGCAGAACAGTAAAAATTGTTTTTGGACAGATTCTATTCGGTTTATGTGAACGTCGTAATCAGGATCCCAGATGACAGAACCATATTCGATGATTGGTCTTACCAAAGATGTGTATAACTGCTTTGTAATTTTAGGATCAGTGAACTCCTTAGCCCAACATTATATATACTTTTATAACATAAATAGGCTAGGTCCTAGAGAGATCCCTAGTGATCGATTTTTTAAAAAACAGTTAGTTTTTCGATTAAATAAATCTATGTTTTTTTACACTTTGATTAAATAAATATTTAATACAAATATTTGTTTCAATCTGAACGCTCGACAAATATTTTGTTTGACACTATTTGAGAGCTGTTTGAACAAACAAAAACCATCAAATATTTGATCATAGTTTGAACATAAAATAAAATAATTTTTTATTTGACACAATTGGAAGCAAATATGTAAACAAATATTTTGTTCAAATATTTGATTAATGTGAACGTACCTTAAGGATGAAATTTCTTGTTGCACAGTGTTATAAAAATAGAACACAAATTATGATCCCTACTAAAACGGGATAGAATTTTCTAATGAAAATGCTTTCAAAATAACTGGGTACATTTAAATTGGATTAAAACACCTTTCAAATTAACTTACTTTTAAAAAGTTTAAATTTTTTTTTTTAATTTTAGTTTTTTCAAAAAAAAAAGTGAAAAACTATAAAGTAAATCCTTTGTTTAATATTGGAATAAATTTTTAACAAAAATAGCTTAGAAAAACACTATACGTTGTATAAAAAAATACAAACAATAAAGTAAAACCAAAAAAAAAAAATGAGAGTTCATAGCCCACCTTGTAGTTATAATGCTTTATTTATTTGGTGGTAGAATTTGTTGTTGTAGAAGATTTAAATTTTTTTTTTTACAAATTTAAAGTGTCGATTGTTGGTGTTGCATATTTTTAGAATATATCGTTAGTAGTGGTTGGTTAGTTGTTGGTGTTATTATTATTACAGTTGTTGTTGTAGTTAGTTTTATTGTTACAGTTGTTGTTGTTAGTTTTATTGTTAGGATAAAAATTCACAAAAAAAAAAAGGAAAGGAGCAAATTTGGAAATTGATAGAAAAAGAGAAGGATACATTTTAAAAATATATATACAGTGCAAAGTTGGGTAAAAATTTGTTTAAACTACTACAAATACATTTAGAAACCACAGAAACTACAGTTACTAGTATGGAATTTTAATTACTTTTTTAAATTTATATTCCAATTAGATAAAATGAATCTATAAATATATTAAAAATTTTATAAATGAAAATTGTAAATAATATTTATGCATAAAATGTTTAAATATAAAATTTAAAAATAAAACTTTTAAAAAATTAAGTTTGCTATAATTTCTAATTATGTTTTTTCGACCTTTAATTGTGCAATGAAAATTATTCAAGTTCGAGGCCATACTCTATATTTCTTTATTAGAATATATAATTATAATTTTAATTTTTAATAAAAATTATATCAAACTTATATAAAAGACAAAGTACGGTCTTATTTATTCCCCCTTTACATTTTGTTTTTGTTTTTAAACAAAACAAATGTGAAAATTAAAAAGAGGAAAAAAAAACAGAACACATGTATTGAATATCTACCCAAGGTAGACCTTGCACATAACAAACAAGTTTTCAATTTATTTTGATCAATGATGGCAATCTTTAACTTCGAGCTCATATATTAGTTCTCATTTAGTGAGAAAACTAGTTTATGTGAATGCTTGATGTTTTTCTTGAAATTGTTACTTCTTTCAAAACGTGTTCTGATGATGGCAACCTAGAAAATTCCCGAAATAGATCTATCAGCACATTCCTGAAAGTGGTCAATTAATAAATTCGAAAACAAAAACTCTATAGATTATTTGTTAGAACAATATCCTAATAAAGAAATATAGAGTATGGCCTCGAACTTGAATAATTTTCTTTAGTTAGTCTCTTTACAGGAAGAAGAAGAAGAAAACATTTTTATTGAAAAATTTTACGGACACAAGGGATACACCAGACTGCAGCAGTTTCGTCCCCCTCCTGGAACTCGTCAGTGGTTAATTTATGTGTCAATTGAACAAAATATTTTATATTGTTAATTTGCTCTATATGAAAAACTTTTATTTTTAATTTTTGTTGTCGTACTGGTATTCGAACTCACTGCCTTAGCATCAAGCTATGCATCGTAATCTCACCTCTTAACGAGTTGAGCCACGGTCGACACAGCGATGACTGTGGCTAAAGTGGAGTTTGGTCACACTACGTACACACAAGTATTGTTTCGATCAGAAGAGACAGAATTAACTTATACCAATGCACAATTCATTTCTCAACTAGAATGCTTTTTCTTCTTAATCCTATCTCTTTTTCACAAGTAATTATCACGTTTTTATGATGCGCTTTATTCACATACAATAGTTGGATACCAAGAGTAGGTTAGAGATTGAGTCGCCGTTAAGCAAGTTTCTTCAAATTTCATGTTCGAAAGTGTTTTGCAACCGTCAGATAATGACAATCGTAATTAATTTTTATATTAATTACTGTAGAATATTATTCATTTTCGCTTATAAAAAATTTTAAATAAAGTTTTTTTTTTTCGTTTTTGTCTTAAAAGTACAAAAATTGTTTTTTCGAACTTTCTATATTTTTATATATAATTGAGTTAGAATATTGTTCTACCTCAAGTCCAAAAGTCTAATATGATACTGCAATATTAGGTTTTTATATGTTACTTTTCAAAAGGTTTGTTTATTTTCATGATTGTTTCATTGGCATCACCCAACTCTTCAGTTGTCTGCAATAGAAAAAGATTATTGGCTTAACTGAAACCGAGACATTACATGCAACAGATAAAATAAACACTATGAGAATCGTTTTGTCGCCTCAGTGTATACACTGCCTGATATGGTAACGCTAATTATAAAATCAAACTATTTGAAAAACAACAATTTTACATGTCATTATAATTTGTATGTCAGTACATATATGTGTGTTTGTTGCATTAAAATTTGTATAAAACAACATATATCCTAACAAACTGTGTTTGTTGAGAAGATCCGTAGTATGCAAATTGTTCAAAAAGTTTTTAATTTTTTTATAAAAAATACAGAAATTGTTTTTTCGGAATTTCTATTTCATATATTTAGTTAGAATATTGTTCTACCTCAAGTTCAAACTTTTAAATGATATTGTCTGAAAGGAAAAAAATAAAATTTAAGATGACAATATCGTATTAGACTTTTGGACTTGTAGAATTAACCCTCCGATGAGTGACAGTTCTGAACTTCACGGCCGTGTGAAAAGGTCCCTACGGACCTTTTTTGTAAATCATGTTTTTTCATATAAAAAATTTTTTTTTTGATTTTTTTTTTTGTTTTTATTGTAAACTAAATTCTACATACAAAAATAATTTTTTCAATTTTTTTAATTGTTTGTTTTTATCATCTTCCCTAATGTCTTTGAGTTTAGGTCTTTGTGTTCAGAACAAGTAAATTATGTGTTGAAACAATAAAAAAATTATAATGATGCCCAAAAACATGCATTTATTAGTGAAATTCAGTACAATGTCCATACGGACCTATTCACACGTCCGCGTACTATTCTCACTAAAACCTCAATAACTCCTAAAGTAATGATCCGATCGGCTTGATTTTTTTTTCCAAAAGATGCGCAACAAAATACTCCTGGACAGAGTAACTTTAGGGGAAGTTGTAGTGGCCGAAGTAGGAGTAATTTCAGTTTAAAAAGGCAAAAAGGTCCCTAGGGACCTTCTCACTCATCGGAGGGTTAAACAATATTCTAACTAAATTTTAAATAAAATTTATAAAGTATAAATTGTAATTTTGCATACAACATTAATTGTCCTTAGACTGAACTGACAAGTAAACTCCAACTACAGATAAGCCAAACGTCATCTTTCTCATATTAAAGTCATTTGCTATTCTTATCCGAAATGGCAAAATTTGAATTATCATTTCTATACTGTCAACTTATGATCATCGCTATGATAATAATACAGACTTTTATTTTATTTTAAATTTTGATTTATACAAAATTTTTCAAAAATCATTATTTTCTGTCGTGCTCAGCATGAATAATGTTTGATACATGTGACGTATGAGTGTTTTTCAATAATATAAATATTTATTGATCATACGTCTAGTATTATTTTGTATATAAACACATCAATAATATTTATTAATTTATTGTTCTTACACTATTGACTGACAGTCAACAAGTAAAATATTTCACCAATAAATACAAATATTAACAAATGAAACATAATTTTTGAAATGTCTAGGTATTTGCAAAAAAAAAAAAACACAATAAACTTAAATAAAGACACTAACAAGGAGGGTATATATGTGGTAACCCATCGATTTCACAAAAGTTTAGTTGTGTGATAGAGGGGAGAAAATAAATAAAAAAATATTCTTTTTAGCTTTTAAACCCATCAAAACCTCGGTAATAGATTGGTATTACGGAACATGTTACCTGGTTATAAGTTAAACTCCTTACCCTGGCATTACTTTCGCAACTTTTGGCATTACTGTCTGTCTATTAGTAATAGCAAATTCAAATGTACAAATGTTTTTATGGTATAATTATTTCGTTTCTATACAACAATTTTTAGAGGGTAAATTGCTAATTTTGATTAACTGAAGTTTTGTTAATTTAACACTGTTTTTTTGCTGTTAGCAATATTTTCTGAAACGTAATTTTTAACAAATTTTTAGTAGTTTTTTCTACTATTTTTACAGTAATATTTCGAGAGTATTCCTCAATTTTCCTAAATATGAAGAAAATGTTTTATATTGTCAGTACGTCATACTTTGGCAACCATAAGAGAATGAATTATCTCATATAGAGCAATTCCATATGAAAGCGATCACCTTTTGGACGACCCCTCTCCGATTTTAAAATAAATAGTCTCAATCGATTGCCCAGCAAAAAATAATGTACCTACATATTTATTTTTTTTTTTTATAGTGACTGGTTTAGTGGTGGTGTGCACCACCGTCATGTGACAAAATTGAAGAATTCTTCATAAGGGACCTCTTTGAAAGTTGTTGGAAAGCTCGTTGGAAAGGTATTGAATCAGGCTTTAATTGAAAAATAAAATTTTCCTAATTTTTCTCAGAAATTTACCTTTTTTCCCATGAAAATTAAATTTACCCATGAAAATTAAATTTTCCGATTTTCCACAGAAGCTCCTAAATTTTCCGGCTAATTTTATTTTTTTGGATTCCTCATAATTTTTGCTTTAAGAATCAGCAATAAAAAAATGGGCCCCGACTCCTTGTTTGGACAGGAGAAGAGCATTTAAGAGACCACCTTGTTCTCATTGTTTTTATATTTTTTATAATCGAATTATTTTTAATTATTTAACAAGAAAAATTAGGAAAATTTTATTTTTCAATTAAAGCCTGATTCAATACCTTTCCAATGAGCTATCACTCGTTGCGATCGCTTGAGTAGTTTTTTTTTAAAACAAGAATTCTTCAATTTTGTCACATGACAGTGGTGCACACCACCACTAAACCAGTCACTATAGAGCAATTCCAATCGACATGTGACAAAATTGAAGAATTCTTCATAAGGGACCTCATTGAAAGTTGTTTTAAAAAGGAAAGGTATTGAATCAGGCTTTAATTGAAAAATAAAATTTTCCTAATTTTTCTTGTTAAATAATTAAAAATAATTCAATTATAAAAAATATAAAAACAATGAGAACAAGGTGGTCTCTTAAGTGCTCTTCTCCTGTCCAAACAAGGAGTCGGGGCCCATTTTTTTATTGCTGATTCTTAAAGCAAAAATTATGAGGAATCCAAAAATAATAAAATTAGCCGGAAAATTTAGGAGCTTCTGTGGAAAATCGGAAAATTTAATTTTCATGGGAAAAAGGTAAATTTCTGAGAAAAATTAGAAAAATTTTATTTTTCAATTAAAGCCTGATTCAATACCTTTCCAACGAGCTATCACTCGTTGCGATCGCTTTAGTTGTTTTTTTTTTTAAAACAACTTTCAATGAGGTCCCTTATGAAGAATTCTTCAATTTTGTCACATGACAGTGGTGCACACCACCACTAAACCAGTCACTAATAAAAAAAAAAAATATGTAGGTACATTATTTTTTGCTGGGCAATCGATTGAGACTATTTATTTTAAAATCGGAGAGGGGTCGTCCAAAAATTTGCCAATTTTGATCGTTTTCATATGGAATTGCTCTATACTTATTGCAAAATGCAAACAAATCCCATAAGCGGAAATAGAATTTAATACAATATGGTAAGGTTAAAGCCCACATATGTATGTGCATTAGAGTGGATAGAATTAGGGTGGATGGAATTCGCCCTTTGAAGGAATTTCGCTTAGGAAAGGGTTAGATAATATCTGGAAAGATGTTAGAATTTATTTTTTTTTTTGAAATTTCAACCAAATCAAGATTGAATAATGCCATAAAAATCACAATTTTTGTAACAGTTTTTGAACTAAAACGTTTGCTTTATTTCCTCTTATTAAAAAAATAAAGTTTTAATCGCTTAAAACATACTGTCATCTCAGCGAATTTTTGCACACAGAGAAATAAAGTGCCAACTGAATTTAAAAGTGTATTTTAATGGTAACAACTTAAAAATTCAGTTGGAACAACGATACATACTTTTGATATCTGAATATTTTGGTTGTTGCAACTAAAATTCAGTTCAATTAACTGAACTTTGTTGTGAAAACTAATGTTCAGTTGTACCAACCCACTGAAATTCGTAATAACCGAATTTGTGTCGTAATAAACGAATTTCAGTTGGAAAATGGCTAAATTTTTTTCTGTGTGTGGGAAAATAAAAAATATTTTCAAACTTAAATGTTCTAAAGAGATCAAAAATAATGTCTAATAGAAATTTGCGGATTTTTTCGTTAATAAGAAAGAAGAAATATTTTTCGTGATAAAATTCAAACAAAAAAATCCGGTCCGTCACATATGGAATCTGACCTAGTTAATGTGTCATAAGGATCGCACTATAATATAATCGAAATTCGAATCGTTATATTATGCTCCTTTCTACCCCTGCGTTAGCCAAATTCCTTTACAGGCCCAATTCGCTCCACCCTAATGGACATATAAACTATTACACCACAAAGAAGCGGAAATAATGCTACAAGCAAATAACGGAAATAAAAATTAATAATGCAGAGCAAATGAAAATTCAAAGCATCCCAGCAAAAATAATTGGATCCAAAAGTTGCTTCTAATTAAGCATTTTCATCAATGAATTTAACATAGGCTTGTCCTAGAGAGGAAGCATTCCGATTTGACTATTTGTAAGTTCATTATCAAGAATAAATTTCCATGGAATTTGTTCTTAAGTTTCATATTATAACACTTATATTGCTTAAAACCAAGGGAAATTATATGTCTAAATAGCTTTCCAAAAGTTAATTAGGAAAAAGAACATCCGAAGAATACCAATGGAATCCTTCCACCCTATGACAATCCTATGTAAAATTCATCGATGAAAATGCTTGATAAGAAGCATTTTGCTTTTTTTTTTTTTTGCTGGGGTATAAAACCATCAGTTTTAAAAAAAGCTTTTATAAACTCAAATTCTGCAAATAAAATCATAAAAATAAATGTAAAATAAAAAAAAAATATATATAATACCAACTGAAATATTAAATTACAAATATTTCAATGATTTATATATACAACATGTCATTCTGTCATTCTTACCAGACTCTCTGTTAAACTGACACCGCGTTTTTCATATTTACAACTCTGTTTACGTGACAATGTTGTAGTATTACCAACTGAACTATTAACCGATATGGGTGTACCCAGTGGGGTTGGTGGCTGTTGTTGTTGCTGTTGCAGTTGTGTATTTTGCAACTGTTGTTGCTGCTGTTGATGACTGTGCAAATGTTGGTGATGATTATTGTGGTTATGATTATGTTGCTGATGATTATTATGATGATACATGCTGTTATGTAGAGTCATACTGTTTTCTTGTTGGTTTAAATGATGCTGCAAACCACGAGATGAGCGCCACAAAGCAATTGCAATTTTACTATAAAGGATCTGAAAAGACAAATTATAAAATAAATGTTATTTTAATAAGGCCATTGTTTTTATTAATTTAATATTATTATTAAATTGACCCTTATATTACCACCGATTTTTTTTTCTACTTACCGTCATCACTAACAATGGTATACAATATAGTAAACCAAAATTTATCATATCCAATAGTTTTGAATTAAACATTTTACGATCCAATACACAAATCTCTTCCTCTCGACCACTTTCGGTATGCACATTTTTTATAGTTTTACTAAACACAAATTTGGGCGTTGAATAAACAGCAGATGTTATCCAAACCGTTAAAATTACCATCTGTAAATAGTTGGAACCAAACAAAGAAATAATTTTATTAAGTTTCTTGAATTGCTGTTCTGTACAATGTACTACATATATACATATATATATATATATATATATATATATATATATATACATATATATATATATATAAAAGAGTTGCGTTATAGGTATGATATCGGACATTCCAGAGATATATATATCGGACATTCCACGCAAAATCGACCTAAATCTGACCTTGGGTTTTCCGATTTCAATTAAATTGTGCATTCAGGTACTTTATGGATCCACTTAAAAATTGGCGCTTTTAGTTTTTTTGAAAGATTAGAAACGTGAAAAAAGTGTGTAAGGCTGTGTATTTGTATTTTCTTAAATATTGATCGGATCATCACAATTTAAATTGAATTGTAATGGTATGGTAGGTACTCTACTTTTATACTGCGTATGAGAATTTTTTTACAGTGTCAAAAAGAATTGCATTTTTAATGCACTGGCCAAACAGCTGAAGCTAGGTACTTGAAACATGGTATGTCGGTTCCTTATCCCCTTATCCCTTATATAGATCGGCTTAGATCGGATTTTTGGAAATTTTTTTGGGAGGAGTATAAAGTTGAAAGTTATCCGCCTTGGCGGACTGCACAAACCACTGAAGCGAGGAAATTGGTATATTGGTTTAGAATCCCACGTAGACATCCGCTTAGACAGGATTTTTGGTAATTCCTACGGGGAGGGGCAAAAAGGGGAAAAACCTAGCCAAACCGATTAAGCCAGGAACTTGAAACTTGGTATGTGGGTTTCTAATCCCGCGTAGAAATCCGCATAGACGGATTTTTTAGATATTTATACGGGGCGCTGGAACAAACAGCTAAATCGAGGAAATTGAAATTTGTTGTGTTGATTTATATTACCTCGTAAAAACATCAGCTTAGACGATGATTTTGAAATCCCAAAAAGAAAAAACCCACTAACACGAGGAACTAGAAATTTGGTATATTACTTTCTTATGTCGCGCAGGAATTCGCTTCAGCGCGATTTTTTAAATTCCTAAGGGGAGTGTGAAAATGTGAAAATTCTCTAAATTTCTATTTCCTCTTCTATTCTGTTCCTTTGAATAAGACCTTATTCACTTATATAATACTTTTTATAGTTTTGGCCAGTAACGTGGTAAAAAAGGGCCTAAAAGTGGGAAAAGTACATAAACGAGGAATTTGAAATTTGCTATGTGGTTTCCTAATTCGTCTTAGACGGGTTTCTTTTAATTTCTACGGGTAGGGGGCATAAATAGGAAATGTTTTCCACTTGGCGGCTGGCCAAACCATTATATCGAAAAACTTGAAATTTGGTATGTGCGTTCCTAATACCGCTTAGACATCCACGTAGAATGGATTTTTAAAAATGTCTACGAAGAGGGGCATGAAGGAGGAAATTCTACCTTTTAACGGCCTGGACAACCCGCTAAAGCTAGGAATTTGAATCACGGTGTTTCGATTTATCCTCTCACGTAGATATCCGTTTAGACGGGATTATTGGATATTCCTACGACAAGGAAAATAAACGGACCCGTGACGGTCTGCCTACTTTGTTTTTTTCTAAAAAATTAAATTTTAGTAATTTGTTAATTCAGAGAAAAAGAATTTTTGGAATTTTCGCTAGGATTGTAGTAAAAATGGGGATTCAAAAGTATCCCCCTTCAAGTCCTGCCCAAACGCATGAAACTGACAATATGAGCTTATGAATTTCTGATAAAATGGTGGTTCAAAAATAAACAGCTTAAAAAGTTTAATGTCCTATACACATAAGCCTATAAGCTGGAAATCTGAGACTTGAAATTAAAACAAACACTACAAGCATTAAAAACAAAATATTGAAAGAAAAAGTTCTTATAAAAAAGAGCTTAGTTTTCTTTTAAATATATTCCTGTATTTAAAACTACCGGTAACGAAGTAGCGGGGTTTTATGATGGTTGTATATAGTTTATTAAAAGAAATATATTTAATAATTTTTGAAAAATTTTTTTTTTCAATTTTTTTTTATATTTTATTTCTCACGTTCATCATCTATCAATTTCATTTTTGATATGTGCATATTTTGCCCAAAAGAATATATATTTTATATATTTTTTTTCTAGTTTGTATATTTATTATCTTTGGATGTTTTGAAATAGTAATGCAAAAAAAAAAAAAATATTTATTGCCCACACACTTGTAAACTTATTTCCAACAGAAATCATATTTCTGTTATTTTATAGTTTTAATATTTTCTAGTTGTGCGGGAGTAAAATGAACAGTGGCAATAATAGAGTTGTGGGCGGTATAAAGTTGATGTTTTTTAAACAATTTAATTAAAAAAATCTTGTGAAGTATATTAACTAAACAAATAATAAAATTAAGAGTCTACTGAAGATCACTTGGGGTAGCGTGAAATTGTGATATGGAAAGCAACAATATGTATAGCTCTTACAAGGGGAGTTTCCCGATGGGTTCTCACCGATCTTAATAAAATTTGGAAATGCGATAAATAAAAAAAGAAATAAGGGGCACGTATATTTTTTTTAGTAGTCCAATCTCAAGTTTAAGGTTCAAAAGGTGAAGCCAAAGTTAAAATATTTTTGTAACGAAACATGACTGAGACTAATGAATTTTATGAGCGCAGTTTTGCTGTACTCGGCTAAACAAAAATGTTGATGTCAATATGGTCTAAGTAGTTTGTTGAGGTTGCCATTTATTTAAAATATTTGAAATATACGTTAAAAAGTTCTTCTCAAAAAGTCGCAAAAAAGCCGAACAGTTACGAATATAAAAAAAGTAACAGACAACCCCTCGGTAAAATTAAATACGCATTAATAAAAAATGCAGGCGATTTAAGTGGGCTTCTCAACAAATATATATCACTTTAATCCGGTCATTTACATGACTTTTCTGCAGAGATAGAGCTCATAATAAGTCAATCGACTACGAGTATTCTCTGGGCAACCCGGACAAGGACAAGACGAGGGAAATTCTGAATCTAAGTAGGAAGGAACTGAGGGACACTCGACACTTAGGGCCCATCTCCACCGTATTGGTAGGGTGGACTCGGAAGTGTGCAAGGCCTGTGGGGAGGACGAGGAGACCTTGGAACACTATCTCTGTGAATGCCCGGCATTTGCCAGGATCCGGGTCGAAATACTATCCAGAGACCCAATATCCACATTGGGGGATCTTAGGGGCATAGGATGGAAGAAGTTGAGGAGTTTCGTCAGTGCGACGGAGTTCCTGGGGTAGAAAGGTGACATAGGACCGATGGTTTAGAGCGCACAACAAGCCGACATTCTGGCTTAAGTGTTAGTCCTCAGGGACTTGAGTCGGATTAGGGAAGTATTTTCCCTTTTCCGAATCCTCTTTTCGACCTAACCTAACCTAACCCTAAGTCAATCGTTTCATGGTGCACCACATTCCGCTATTATTTCCAAATAAATGAAAAAAATTTACCATTTGCTCCACTGTTGAACGTGCCATATCTGTTGCAGGAAACAAACATAGCACTAACGTCAAATCCACATTTGTATACGATATTCAAAAACGAATTTGCAAATTTTTATTTGATTTATGGTTCAGCAATTTATATCAATTTTTTTTTTTGCAGTAAAAGTTTAGAAATATATTTGCATTGCAAAAAATATTGATAATGTTAATAAAAGTAAAGGCTTCATCTGTTCGTATGGTAAAAAAACGTATTTTTCTTTTTTGTCAATTTTTGTTGTCAAATAAAATCGTAAACAATTTTTAGAAAATATAAATTTTTAAATTCTGTACTTGACATTAAACTCTTTGTACAAAAAAAATAACAAAACTATTTGTACACTGAGGCAAAAAAGTTATTAGAAAAATCTGTCTAAGGTTTTCAATTTCACTTTACAATTTTTGTACTAATTTTTAGCACAATATATTTTTTAGTAACAATTTTTGCTATTTACAAATTGATGAATTTTTATTTCATAAATCGTTTGTCATCAATTATTAATCATATTTATGAAGATTTCATAAATACAACACAACGAAGAGTTTCATAAAAATAAAGACTGTCGCAAAAGGGGCATGTCGGAGGATTAACCAAACGGACTAACCACATGACTATCCTGAAAGGGACATGTCGTACAATTTAATAATTTTTAATATAAAAAATGGTATAAAATTAAACAATAAATTTGTAACTCATTGGCTTTTTCTAGTCAATATGTATACCAGTGAGGTGAACTATTCTTTTTACATCAATTTACACTAAATAACTCATATCAATTGTAAATAATACTAGTCCGGTGATAAGTCCTTTTCCAGCAGTCCATGTTCTTTTAGGTCAATTTTCGCATGCTGATAATTGTTTAATAAACCAAAAAAAAAAAAACATAAATATCGACAAAAAAAAAAACAAAATTAATAATTTTTAGTTTAAAAAATAAACGAAGACTAAACAGCTTCCAGTGGGTAAAATTCTGGCCAACTGGCTTTTTCTTGTTAATAAGCAATCTGGTAAAGTGGTATGTCCTCCCTTTACCAGTCACAGGATTGGTAATTTTAGGACAATTGCCACTGCTTAACCCACTTCAGTATTAGGTCAATTGACTCCTCATTCCCCATAGGGAATTTTGTGGAAAATTAAAACTTTTAAATTCTGTACTGGACATTTAACTCTATGTACAAAAAATATCAATTGAGGTATCTAAATATCAATTGAAATTCCTAATTTTCATGTAAATTAAAGGTAATGATCACATATGAACAGAAATGATTCCTATATGGTGGTATATGGACATGAATGACCTCGAATCACTTCATATATGAGCATGAATGAGTTCATATATGGAAGCATTCATTAATGGATGCATATATGTTGATTTTTAACTGGGTAATTAAATATTGTTTTTTTTTTCTTATTTCAGACCTTCAGTATTTTTTTTTTTGTGATGGAAGTGCTGACGAAATCGAAGAATTCTGCGATGATATTGGGAAATTATTGAAAATAACGAAGCCACATGCAATGACAATTGTACACTAAACAGAATTTTGTAAAAAAAATTGGTATGTAATTCAATCTCTCTTTAGAATTATTATACTAATTTTCAGTATAAAGTTATTTTTTAGTAAACTTGTTTGCTATTTCTAAATTTTTTACTAATTTTGTTTGCTAGTTTAACTAATTCAATTTTACTGACTTTTGAAATCCGATTTGCTAAAATGAACACAAAAAAATACTAATAATATAATGTTTTTTTAACATAAAAGTTATTTGATAGAGAAAAAACTTGAATTTTATTTATGCCCTTTAATATTAACTACACTCAGGGAAAAAAGTTTCATCATATTGATGAAAATGTTTCAAAAATTGTTTGAAATCAATTATTCATCATGTTTATGAAGTTTTCATAAATACGACAAAGAGTTACATAAAAATTGAAGACACATGTTTTATAGATATTCATTATCTACACGAAATCTTCACCTTTGGAAATGTCTCTAAATTTCAATTAATATTCTGAATATTTATTTAAATTTAGAAACATTGATTGACATTTTTGTATTCCATTTGAAATCAAAAATGTTTTTTTTTTTAATTCGGTTTCTTTTGGAAACTCAAAAATAAATTTAAATTCTGTAACATACATTCAAAATCGGAAATTTCATATTAAATTTCACAGGCGTGTTCTGAATCTTGAACAGAATTTTCTGAATTACAAATGGAGTTTTTTACTAAAAATAGTATTTTCTGAATTTCAATTGATATTATCTGCGTATTATTTGATGTGTTTTACTTAAAGAAATTTTTTGAACATATCTAAATTTAAATTTTCTGATTTTTAATTGAAATTATTACTGGAAAATTTCAAAACTTTCCAATTGTAGTAAAAGTGATAAGGCTCCTATTTACCAATATTTAGTAAGTTTTTTTTGCTGGTTTCAGCAGTTTTATTTTAATATTAGTTTTCTAAAAATGTTACTAATATTTAGTAAAAAATTGAAATTGATTTTAGCAAATCGATTTTCACTATGATATTAGATATCGATATTAGATTTTACTAAATTTCAGTATATTGGTAACCCATTATAATTGATATTAACGTAAGTCTGCCAGAAATGCATAACTCATTACTTTTGGGACATTTCATATAAAAAATGTTAGAATTGAAGGGCTTGTTGTAAAAACTT
Organism: Delia radicum; assembly: GCA_021234595.1. Classification (NCBI taxonomy): domain Eukaryota; kingdom Metazoa; phylum Arthropoda; class Insecta; order Diptera; family Anthomyiidae; genus Delia; species Delia radicum. The sequence continues at coordinate 204,454,131 of CM037854.1, forward strand.
AATAGGTCACATTTAATTTTTAGTTGGTTTTCGCCTTTTAAATGTTGAAGGAATGCAATAAATATGATTTTTGCAGGACCTTTATACTCTAGGTACTTGTAAAAATTGATTAAGCAAGATCCCTGTCAAATATAAATCAATGAACGTCTAGAAAACATCAAAAATTCATAAAACAACATATGTGGCTTATCATGTTTTTACAATAAGCCTTTCAATTATAATATAAAGGATAATACGTCCATTAGCTTAGACTACTAGATAAGATTACTAGACTCATTATTTGGTAGTTAGTTAGTTAATTGTTCTTTATTTCAAATTCAATTTTCTGTATTACAATGTTTTATAAGTTTAATAAAACAGAACATACGACTATGACTTAACGTCGTCAGTCATCATTATTTGGTATGATGTGTTTGTTTTTGCTAGGAAAGCGATCTACATAAAAACTTTGTGCAGGTCCTTATTTTGCCCCCTATTGTCTTATTTTAGGAAATAATATTTTATTATAAGTTCGTATTTAATCCAAAAAAAAAAAATTAAAAAGAAAAATGTAATTTTATCCAAACTTTTTATTTCTGCTTAATAACTTTAAAATACAATTGCCATAAAGTATTTGTATTTTGATTTTATACGCGAACTGTAAATTTACTCAATTATCCAATACACAAACAGAATACAGAAGCAGTAATTTAATACAAACAAACAAACGCTGTAAAATGTTGGATACAATATGAAAATCAATGCAATTTGTAATTGCATACAAAAAAAAAAAACGTTTATTTAAATTTTTTCCCCACCATATTGATGGTCAATAAGTCGAAAAACAAATGCAAGCGCATGGCAGTACAATTGCATATTCACAAATGAAGACATGTATACACTCAAAAAAAAAACCCGCTAAAATAGTTTGAAAATTAAGCTACTTCAACAGAAAATAGTACCTGAATTTGCGCCAGCAGAATTTTCAATGAAGTTAAGATTCATAATCTACTAAATTTAGGTGACATAAATTTAAGTTAAAATTTTTAGTTGAAATACAATAATTTAGAAGTAGTATTGTTAAATGGAAATGAAAATAAATCATTTGAAATCAGCACATGTTTTCTGTTAAATGTTAGTTTATTACGAACAGGTAAACAATTCAGTTAAATCTGCTAAATTTTCTGCTGAAATTATCACTTTTATCAATTATTAATAATTTATTTAATAAAACCAAATGTATATAAATACTTTTCATTTAATTTTAATCTGGTATATATTACACAAATAGAAAATAAAAACACTATAAAAACAGTGAATATCACTTTTATTATTTACTTTCCACTTTATTTTTCTCTATAATTCTTGTCGTGTGTCTGTAAAGGACGTTTGCATTATTGTTTGTTTGATGTTTTCTTTCTTGATGACATGTAGAATTTAATGAGCATATTAAAGAGCGGGAAGAAAATATTTAGTATTATTCACATTTATAAATATATATTTTTAATATTATGTGATATTGCAAAATTTTCTGCCTGCTTCTTTTCACTCTTTGTTTTCGACTAATTCAGTTCCTTATTACTATTGTACTTACTTACTTTTTTCTGCGGATGGCGTCACGAACACTAACAAAACAATACAAATACCATTCACCTACGACCGTCTAGAATTGCTCACACACCAACAATATACAAATACCATCAACCGTTTGTTATAGAAATGCCCGCACACTTTGAAATATACTACACACACAACGATATAACCGTTGCTTTCAAAAATACATCCGCACATTAAAAAAGTTACAAATACAAATTTATATATTAACAGATGTGTTCTCAACTAACTAATATCAAAAGATAATATAAGTTCAAGCACGGCTTAAATGTGTTCATGTTGTAAAATGGCATAACTAATAACTTTAGTTAAATAACAGATTTAAACTAAAATAGCAGAAAAAACTAACTCAAACGAATTAAAACAGGTTTAGCAGACTTTTGAACTAGATTTTTTTATGAGTGTAGCTGATTAAAATTCGAATACATGCAAATTGAATAAGGGTGATTTAAAAAATTTTCATTTAAATAAAAATTAAAGTGTTCAAAACACCGGAATAGAGTCATTCTAAAAATGTTCGATATGGTCTTCGTATATGTAACTACACACAGAGAAAAATTTAGCTATTTGCCAACTGAAATTCGGTTACTACGGCTCAAATTCGATTTTCAGACGGTTGGCACAACTTAAAATTAGTTTTCACAACAAAGTTCGGTTATTTTAATTGAAGTTTACTTGTAACAAAATATTCAGAAATCTAATGCAAATATCGTCGAACTGACTGAATTTATAAGTTGTTACCATTAATATACACTTTTCAATTCGGTTGGCACTTTTTTTCTCTGTGTGTACGGATATCGTTGAAAATAAACACATCGATATTCAACGTTGCTATGATAACTATGTGCGTTGTGAAAACTTCCCGTTGAATAGCGGTTCAAAGTTTGGTATTTTTATCAAACTGAAAGAAATACGTCAGTTTGCAAAAAACGGATGTTTTCGCGCATATTTCAAAAACTATGTACATCTTTGATTTTTTTTTTTAAACAGTTTTTAGTGATATATTATATTGTCTGGTGCAACATGTCCAAAAACGTAGAATGGTTTCTCCACGGGTTCAAAATATATTTAGATTTAAGTCCGAAATTCTCATATTATTTTCTTAGAACAATTTAATTTAAATTTTGTTCAATATAAACGAATTCTAAAATTTCGCACAACTCAATACTTTTTCCGTAAAGACTACTGAATATACACATTAAATTAATGGAAAATCAGTTAAAAAAGGACTACTAACTTTTCGTTTAAAACAAATGTATTTTTTAGTTTATTTTTAACTGTTGAAAAATTAATTGGCCAAATCGATAAAAACAATAGATTATTTTCGTTTATTTTAATACTCAATATAATATATAACAACTTTTAGTTTAAAATAGAAAATTTTAACTGAATATTTTAACTATTACGGAAAGTCCGTTATTTTGTTTATTGAATAACAGACAGAAAGTTAAAAAAAATATATTTCTTAGTTAATTTAGCTGTATATTTCATTGAAACAACTTTAACGATTAACTTTTTAAATAACTGTTGAAATTTTATGGAAAAGTTTTTGTAAGTGTAGTATAAGATATACTTTTTAAATTGTCTTTGGTGTTATAAATCCGAATGTGTATTCAGCATTAACCCAATTTGTCAAGTTTTTGAAATATTCTAACCTACAAATGCAAAAAACACGTTTTAACGGATTCTTAAACTAAAGGGTGTTTTTTATAGAGCTATAGAAGTTTGAAATGGAATAAAAAAAGATGAATTTTTTAAATTGACATGAAATTTACTTTATTCGAAAGATAATCTTCTGGCATTATATTTTAAATTAACTTCTGACACATGATATCTACGGCTGGTCAGAGTCTAATCTGGACTTTTTCCAACATTTGTGGGGTATATTGGCAATAACGCGGCGAATGTTGTCCAAGTGGTTAATCGTTTCGGGCTTATCGGCGTAGACTAGCGACCTCACATATCCCCACAGAAAATACTCCAGCGGCGTTATATCGCACGATCTTGGAGGCCAATTCACGGGTCCGAAACGTGAAACTATGGTGTCACCTTCATTAAATCAATTGTGGCACGAGCTTTGTGACATGTTCCGCCGTCTTGTTGAAACCACAGCTCCTGCACATCATGGTTGTTGAATTGATGAACGAAAAATTCAGTAATCATGACTCTATAGCGGTCACCATTGACAGTAACGTTCTTACCAGCATCGTTTTAAAGAAGTACGGACCAATGATTCCACCAGCCCATAAAGCACACCAAACAGTCAGTTTTTCGGGAAGTAACGGTGTCTCAACATACACTTGAGGATTATCATCACTCTAAATACGGCAGTTTTGTTTATTGACGTATCCATTTAACCAAAAGTGAGCTTCATCGCTAAATTCGTGTGCGATACGTATTTCGAACAGAACCATGATTTTTAAAATAAATTTGCACAATTTGGAAGCGTTGTTCAGGCGTCAGTCTATTCATGTTGAAATGCCAAACCAAACTAAACATAAATCACTTGACAGCCGACAAAATAGCAGCCAGTTAACAAAGTGTTGCCAATTTAAAGTTCTATACCTGTATAGAAAACACCCTTTACTACTCGTAATTATCAAATTATTTTTGATATCTCAGATATCTCTATTTGTTTTCAGATAAAACGATAGTTTAAAATTAAGAACATGTCATTTGCTGGCAACGGAAGAAATATTAAGATATTAATTAAATTCAAAAAGCGTTTTGATAATAAAGAATACTATTAACATATGCCGTAACGAGTTTTATATCAGAAAATTTATTGGCGGTGTAGTAACGTCCCGAATATGATGGAAACTTGATAACTTAGAAGAGTTCTGAGTTCAGATTCGGATTCAGAGCTAAAAGACCATTTAAAAACTGTGTATTGAAGACAATTAAAAATTTATATTTTCTAAGAAAATAATATGATAATTTTTAACTAAAATTTAAATATTTTTGGACCCCATGTAAAACCCACTCTGATATTTTGATATGTTATGCAAGACAATATTATCCATCACCACAAATTCTTGAAGAAAATTCGAAGATGAAGTTTTTAATACATTCGCTAAAAAAACACCTTTTTGAATTTTTGCTAACTTTCTCACAAGTATCTAAACTAAACTAGAAGATCCAATTTTTCTTATGATATAAAATTTAAAAAATCGGTTAAAAACTTAAAAAGTTAGAGTAGTTTAAACATAAGGTATTTTTCTTTGAGATACGATAGAAAGCGAACTACAGCGAATTTCGAAAAACTTAATACTGTACATATATCATAGGAACGTTGAATACCAATTTGCTCATTTTCAATGAAATCGAAATACATCCATTCCAAAAACGTCTAAAATCGAATCGAAATTTTTTGGAATGCCCCAATATGTAACTGAATAAATTTGATATACAAATCTGGTATATTTATTCCATTACCTCGTAGTTAACTTTGCTATCATGTGTATTTTATCATCGTGAATAGCATGATGATTCATTGTTTATTGTTTTAAAGGTAAATGTTAATTAAACGCACAACTACATTGCGAGAAACGAATATTTATGAGGTATGCTATAAATTGTATTCTGGGAATCAATATATAAATTCAATTTAATTCAATGGAAAGTCATCATGTAGTCACTTTTTTGTATGTACATAAAATAAAAGATGTGAAAATTCACACAATAATATTTATATTGTGCAAGGTAAAATGTTTGAATTTTATTACTTCGCTGCAGAAAATAGTGTCATTGGCTTGTATATCATAATATAGAGTCGTATATGGTCATATATGTCGATATATTGTACCATATACCTGGTCTCATATATGAACATATATGCTCAGATCCGTATATTGAAGACATTAGAAGATTTATGTGTAGAAGCTTGTGATATAATTATAACCGGAGATTTTAATATAGATTGGTCAACAAATAATTTTTATAAAAATAAAATTGAAAGTTCATTGAATGATAATGGTGTTAAACAAATAGTAAATGAATACACTCGTGTAACAAATACATCCAGAACTATAATTGACTATGTAATTACAAACAGCTTTAAGACAACTGTGCAGAATTGTAATCAAAATAAAATATCAGATCACGAAATGATTAAAATATTAATAAAGGATAAAAAACAAAACAGTGAAAATGAAAATAACACTATAAACTTTTTTAAATATAATAAAAACCAATTTGCAAGGGAACTAAGTGAAAAAAATATGTTTTCGAGAAAATACGAATATTAATCAAAATGTGCTAATGTTTGATAAATGCCTGGAGGAGACAGTACAAAAGTTTACTTTTAAAAAAACAATTAATAAGAAAAATAAAGTGAATAAATGGTTTAATGATGAATTACGCTGTTTAAAAAAGAGACAAAATAACAAAATACCAAATTGCTAAATTTGAAAACACTACCGAAGCGTGGGCAAATTACAAATCAGTTAGAAATTTGTACAAGGTTAAAACTGAAAATGAAAAATGTAAATACATCAACAATCAAATAAATAATGCAAAGGACCAAAAACAAATGTGGAGAGAAATAAAAGACTTGGTGATAAAGAGAGACCAAAATGTGATAAAATCTGTGATATTTAACAACGTAGAGTTTAAGGAAAATATTGAAATAGCTAGTAATTTCAACAAATATTTTGTGGATAGTATTAAGATAATAAGGGACTCAATCGAAGATGTGAAATATACCAGTCAAATGCTTATGGCAAACCAAAGATTCAAATTTAGTGCAATAACAATTTCGGACCTTAAAAATATAGTAAAAAAATTAAAAAACAAACCTGATTACTGTAAAATATCAACAAAAATTATTCTTGATAATTGGCATATAATGGGAAAAATTTTACTTGAAATCGTAAATAAATCATTAGAAACAGGACAGTTCCCAGAAAATTGGAAGGAAACTATGGTTACCCCAGTTGAAAAAGTGGCAAAAACGAGAAAATGTGAAGAATTCCGTCCCATAAATACGTTAAAAACATGTGAAAAAGATATTAGAAAAAATCGTAAAAGAACAGTTGGAAAAATATATGGAAGATAATAAATTATTTTCAAAATATCAATCTGGTTTTAGGAAAAAATGTTCGTGTGAAACGGCTGTAAATTTTGTTATTAATCGGTGGAAAAACATTGAGAAAATAGAAAAATCATGGCTATATTTTTAGACTTTAAACGAGCGTTTGAAACTATAGACAGAAAAATATTAATTCAGAAATTATATATGTATGGCATCCAAGGCAAAGAACTCAAATGGTTTGAATCATACACAACAAACAGAAAGCAAGTTACTAAAGTGAATGGAGTAAAATCTGATACAATTATAAATGATTTCGGTGTCCCACAAGGTTCAATATTGGGTGCCTTACTGTTTATCATATACATTAACGATATGCCAAATATATTAGATAAATGCGAAGTTGTTTTATATGCAGACGATACACTCATATACACAGAAGGGTCCACAAATGAAGAATGTCGAGACAATATGATAACTGACATAAATAATGTTAACATATGGTTAAAAATGAACAAATTGAAATTAAATGAAAAAAAGACAAAAATGCTAGAAATAAATAAGAATAGCCAAACAACATTCAAAATTAACGATAAAGTTATAGAGAAAGTTAAAAATATAAAATATCTTGGATTTATAATAGATCAAGAAATGAAATTTAAAGACCATATAGAATACATATGCAAAAAAATTGGTAAAAAAATTGGTTTTTTCAAAAGAATTAGAAATAAAGTGTCCATAATGACGGCAATAAATATTTACAATACAATAATTAAACCTCATTTTGAATTCGGATCAACAATAATATATACATGCTGCAATGAATCACAATTGGAAAGATTACAAAAGTTACAAAATAAAGCAATGCGAACTATTTTAAAATGCAATAAATACACATCAATACGAGCTATGCTCGCTACACTTCAATGGCTAAATATCGAACAACGACTTGAACTCAATACTCTTAGTTTTATACATAAAATTAAACATGCACTCAGGGAACTTCTGCTTTAAAAATTTGTAGTTGTTTGGGTTGTAATACAGTTTCTTTATTTTTAATGTAAATGTAAGTCATTTGTAGAACAAATAAAATTTTTAACTAACCTTGTAGTTCATTTAAAAAAAACAACTCACATCAAATGACTGTTTTATGATTTTACATTCATTTTTTACAGTTGTTTTTTGTTATTTAAAAAAATAAAAAAAAAAAATTTTTTGGTTTATTTTTTACTACCATGTGGTTCATTTTTACTACAATTGTTAGTCATTTTTTGAACATTAAAAAACAAATGACAATGTTAGTTGAATTTAATGAAATGTAAGTCGTCCTTTTTTTAAATGAAATTTCATTTGTTTTTGACTGCAATTGCTGTCGTCTTTACCAACATAATTTCCTAAGTGTGGTAATGCTCCAAAATATCTTTGTGAACAAATAAATTATGTCGGTGAAGTACAACCATATCAACTACGAAATGCGGAAAACTTCAGGCTAAGGAAAGCAACTACAACAGCAATGCAAAGATCACTTTTTTATAAAGGACTTCAAATATTTAACACACTTACAAATGATATTAAAACGGAACAAAATTATATGTATTTAAAAGAAAATGTGTGAATTTTGTAAAAAATAATAATAATTAAAAATTTTTATTTTAGTTTTGAAATATGAATGTAAATGAGAATTTTTTTAAAGTATTATAAATACTAATAATAAATAAATAATAATAATAATAACATGTGTGATAATAATATTCTAGCATACGAGTATACTATGTTATATGAAAATATTAACATAATTTACGGATCCGAACATATATGGTCATAAAATCATATTTGGTCACAAATGGATCTATGTATAGACATTTTGTATGTACATAAAATAAAAATAAAATCATATAAGCTTATGAATGATCTTATATGATCCTATGTATGATCATATATATATTCCCATTTTTACCAGGGTATGGCATATTTTCGATTCGAATAATTTAATAATAATTTACAGATCCGCACATATATGGTCATGAAATCATGTTAGGTAACATATGGATCTATGTATAGACATTTTTTATGTACATAAAAAAAAAATCGTCTAAGCCTATGTATGATCTTGTATGATTCTATGCATGATCATTCGCATTTTTACCGCATTTTGAATAAAACTGTTTTGATACGCGATGTAAATTTAAATAATGAATGTATAAAAACTGTTAAATCAGCAAAAAATCTTGGAATTGTTTTTAATAACACCCTAACATGGTCTGACCATGTTAACTACGCATGTGGTCGAACTTTTTCGATGCTTAGATCGCTGTGGACAATGCAACAATGCACACCTGTCAGAATAAGGACTCTTATCGCAAAAACATATCTAATGCCAGTCCTAACGTATGGATGTGAATTATTTTCTGAATGTGATGCTGAAAGCAGAGATAAACTTAACTCAGTTTTCAAAAATATATCACGTTATGTATATGGGAAGAAAAGACACGATTCCATTTCATCAATAACAACAACTAAACTCTATGGGTTCCAGTTCGATGATTTACTTAAAACTAGAGTCTTAATATTTTTACATAATGTGGTTTATACTAAGGAGCCTGAACATCTATATAAACGTTTGACATTTTCAAATTCTACCAGAGGCAAAATAATCATTCCTCTTAAACGTCATTATCTTGTTTCCACATGGCAGATTTTCATACACGCAATCCGTCTTTGGAATTCAATCCCATACAACATACAAATTATTAGTAATGCACAATATTTAAAAAAAAAAAACGTTATTATTTTGTTTTAAAATTAATTATTTTAAACTTTAAACATTAATGTTTGATTGGATGATGATGATTACTTTTATACTTTTATATTAATTTTTATTATTTTATTTTTATTAATGTAATTACTTTTTGTTTTTTGATCATTTTGTTAATTTGTTTTTGTAAAACTATATTATTTATATTTTGGTCTACTTTATATTTCACTATTTTAATAATATTTGATTATTTAAGATTAAGTTAATATTATTATTATTTTTTGTATCATTTCGAACGAAACGCCTTTCCTTAATATATATAATTCTATACTGTAATATAGAATTCCGAATAAATAAATAAATAAATAAAATATGGCATATTTTCGATTCGAGTTAAAATTTATAAAAAACTTATTGATTTTAAAATGTTTAAAAAAATTATATAAAATTAACTTACTCTTAATCTGGCCGCTGTCAAAATCTGCTTACATGTAATCGGATGAACAATGGCAAAATATCGTTCCATACAAATAACCACCAATATAAAAATGGAAGCCGTGTAACTCAACGAGTGGACGAATTGATACATGCGACATAAGAATTCACCAAAAACCCAACTAAAAGAAAAACGATACAAATTTACAATATTTTTTAGTAGATTTAACAAATGAAAAGTATTAATATAAAATCCTTTTAAAATAAACCTCATGAAAAAGAAATCTTTTTAATTATTCGTTATTACGAATCTTTTCTTTTGGTTAATTAAATTAAATTTGTTGCTAATGAACTTCAGAAATTTGTTTAATTTATTTTTATGTACACGGTTTCTTATGTTTTTTTTTTAATATTTAATTAATAGGAATTATGTGCTTGTTTTATTACTTTCCATAAAGTATATTTGAGAACAGGCATTTTACCAAAGGCAGTCGTGTAAATGTAGTATATAATTAAATTTAACAATATTCATAATTAAATACTTGAAATAACTTTTATTTGTTTCTGTACGTCAGAGGTGTTCAACGATGACGACAGAGTTTTCAAAATAAATTTAAACAGTTCAGATTGAATTGAAAATTTAAATAATGTTACACGTCAAAGAAACAACTTCTTGTGTTTAAAAAAAAAAAACTTTGTCAATAAATAACAGTAGTAAGGAAAAGCGGATTTCAGCACAGTTTAAGGGAGCCGTAGCGAACACAGTTTATTAACTCCGACGGCTCCACTGCACTTTGCTGGCTTTTGAAAAAACTTCTCTTAACTATGAAACTTTGAAAAACTATCTTTTAAAATATAAATTTTATATTCTAAAGGATAGTTAAACTATCCTTTAAAATATAAATAATAGTTAAGAACGTATTTTCGAAAGCCAGCAAAGTTTAGTTTAGCCGTCGGAAACAATAAACTGTGTTCGCTCTGAATCTTTTAAACTCTTATAAACTTTTCTGGAAGCCGCTTTTCTATACTACTGATATTTTTGGTTTTTAATTACAATATACGAAAAGATTTTGTTAGTTCTAGTGAAACTTTAAAAAAAATATTCTTTGAAGTCTAAAATTGATATTTTGTAAGAAAAAAAAATATATTATGTACTTTTATTATTTCATTCTAAAAATAAATAACTAGGCAAAGTACTTTTAAGTTTATTGCGCAGTTATTTTAATCAAACAGTGTATCTCGCGTCTAGAGTTAGGCAGACAAGGTAACGGAACTGATGGTGTTTAACTTGGTAAAGTCCAGAACCAATCCTTGCTCTTGCAACTAACTAAGAAGATTCACGACCTCCGACCCTCCGGGGCAGGTGGACACCGGGCAATGATATTATAGCCCCCGTTATGATATTAGCAGATGTGAGCAACGTTTCATCTGTTCTTGGGCAAAACCGACATAATCGGGGAATAGGGTCAAGCAGATTACGGCACTATTATGGCTGAATAGTGCAATAGGGATGGTAGCGGAAGAACCATTAAAAGTCAACGGTAGCGCCCATAAGCTTCCAGGAAGCCTACGCTTGCTCTTAGTCAAAATGGAGTGTCAGGCTCCACTAAGATATTCTTTGTCCTTACATGCATCAAAGAAATCCTGCCGAACTAGTTAACAAAAACATGAATATAACTCAAACAGAAATTAATAATCTCCCAGGAGGTCACAGACGTTTGTCAAATCCTCCCACTTTGGCGGCAAGCTCCACGTGTCTGGGAGGGAGCAATTCATGTTTAGACAGTATTTTAGAAACCTCTTTTGAGGCCATATGCTCCACAGGGAGTTAAGCGGTAATGAAGAAGAAGAAGTATTTTTATGCTTTAAAAATGTTTGGTAATTTTGATCCCAAGTGTGTGTATGGGTTAATCTCGACTTGTTGCTTTTAAAATATAACTTTTAGATTTTACAAAAATTTTTAATAATATTTAAGTTTATTATGCAAATACGTATTATCATAAAATTATGTGTATTATTGGTTTAGGAATGTTGACCCCAAGTTCACAAAAGGGTTAATTTGATTTTTTTTTTAATATATATTTTAGATGTTATAGAATTGTTTGGTTACGTTTATTAAAATCCATCTCAGTTTAGACGAAGCATTGGAACAGCTATGCTGTGCTATTTCCGATGGCCACACTTAACTCTTCTTAACCTTTCGTCCTCACACCTATTTCTTGTAACACACATTTCACACTGTCGTTGGGGTGCATTATATCTCAGTGTGAGGACGGAAGGTTAAATTTGCTTATCCCTACACTGAGAGAATTATCTGCTGTATATCAATGAATTTTTGCAATTGGAACTCGTCCGCCATTTAAACTTTTCATTAACATAGAGAAGTTTTTTATAAAATTTAATGAAAAATTTCATTTTGGTTATTAAAAATTTAATGAAGACGTTTTATTCAAAATAGTTTCATTACAACTATGAAGCTTTTTCATAAAGCTTAACAAAATTTTCATTCTTATTGTGAAAAAAACTTCATTGGTTTAGTGAACATAAACTCGATCCAGAAATTCTCTCTGTGTACAATTGATGTTTTACGTTTTTCGTCATAATGTATCGAAATATTTTGTTAGTCGAAAAATTATATTTGTGAAGAAGAAATATCGAATTTTAAAACGTTGAAATATATTATTATAAAAAATATTTGCTTAAAAACTAATTTTGATGTTTCCTTTTAAGATTCAATACTCAAAAGTCTGTAAATTTTGCTATGCAAATATTTTAAACCAAAATTTTTGATACATTTTTTTTTTAAATTTTTTACCCCTGGAGTAAATAAAGGTTAATAGGACTTTGGAGATCGTAAGGTAGAACTTCTTTGAACGAGGGACGTTCCCCGATTTTAGTAAAAATTTTAGAATATTACCAATATGTTTTGTTTCAAAATTAAAAAAATTAGTATTAAATTATTACTTTAGTTAATTTATTTTGACACTGACACTTAAATCTATTTTTTTTATTGTTTTAAATATATATATAAAAATGTCAGGACTTCTACATACATCGTAAACATAATGCAATTAAATAAAAAATCTAGAAATAAACAAAATATTTTATTAAATAAGTATCAAAACATAATAATTCCCAATTACTTACATGCATGTATATATGACGCAATTTTTCATTTTTCAAATGAAGGTGATTCTAAAATACAAAAAAGAAATAATAAAAATATCGATAAATATCATAAAAACCTTTTATCTTTCCTGAGACTCGCATTTAGACAGTCTACAGTCATTTATACAGTTTATACATGTATACAGTACAGTCGCACCAAAACGTATTTTGTAATTTATTTTGCCAGCATCTTCAACTTTCAAATTTATCAAAACATCATTCATTTAGTAAATTTTTTTAATTAGTTTATTTATTTAATTTATTTATTATTTATTTATATATGTCAATATACACAATTTTTATGTGCACATGCGTGCCTCTGTTTGTAGTATAGAAAAGAAACTACTACATCTACATAAAGTCTTTTTACTTGCTATTAATGTGTTTACCAGCACAATTTTGGTAGCAACGTAAATTAGTTAAACATTTGTTCAAAATTAGTGTTTAAGTAAAAGCGTTTAACTAAATTTTAGATGAAAAACACGATTTCAGCTAAAAGTTAGTTAAATATTTGAAATAGACGTTTAACAAAATTTTCAACAAACTTTTTTTTTGAGTGTAGGAAAATCTGTCATATTAATAAATTTTCAAAATTTGAGTTTTCTTAGGAAAGTGGGATGTAATATAAAGTTTTTAACGTAAAATCGTGTTTTATATGGTACACTAAGAGAATTCTCTGTATAATAGTAATGTATTTTTTCATAGAAGCAATGAATCTCATTTGCAAATTTTCATTAAACTAATGCAAATTTTCATTAAATTTTGTGAAAAATATAATTTTATTTATTTAAAGTTTCATTAACTCAATTAATTTTTTTCAAAAAACTAGTTTCATAAAAAGAATGAAATTAATCATTAATTTTAAGAAACATTTTCGTTTCCATAAAAAAGAAAAATATCATTTGTTTAATGATAGAATCGTAGAATTTGCAGTGACTACAACATGCTTCATAACATCGTTGATTTTAATCTTGATGTTGATATGATAAAATGCGCCTTAATTAATAGTTGCTTGTTGTTGCAATCAAATTTTGTTGATGAATGTTTTTACTTGTGATATTTATATTTTTACACCATTTCTTGTTAGTAATATTATCAGCTGATGAGTTAATATGTAGCTGATTTTACGGAACACTTCATGCCATTTTTCTAACTTATCATTTTAAAATCCTCCAATTCTCGGGCCCTGCCGTGTAAGCGGGGACGTGCTCTCTTGGTCGGTAAGGGTGGGTAAGTAAGTGGCGGGGCCGTTCGTATTAAAAAAAAAAAACATGTTAACTATTTCTATTTCGAAAACTAAAATTCTCTCCGTGTACGCAATTCTAACACCGCTTTAAGAGCTAATTTATCTATTTAACTTTATCATTTTTTATTTTAGTATTATTACATCAGAATACCAATTTTGAATACTTCCAAATAATAAAGTATTTTTCAAATGCAGCTAACAGTTCTACTGTAGAAAAATGTGATAAAAGGCTTATTAGAAATGAAATAACACCTTGGATAAGTAAAAATCTACATGCTTTGATTTTATTTAAAAAAAAATATATTAAAACAAAGAAAAAAACGTAAATGTGATGACGTGGAAGTTAGGCTAAAACGAATAAGTAATTTAATTCGAAAAGCTTGTAAAGTTTCTATGAATAATTACTACTATAACAACTTAAATACTATTCAGCAAGATCCAAAAAAATGCTGTAAATTTCTAAACGAAAATCTAGGTAGGAAATCAAAAAGTCAAATTAATGTTAAAAGCTTAAATGGAGATTTCATAACAGACAATAAAGACAAATGTGATTTGTTTAATAAATACTTTCTGGAAATTCCAAGGACTCTTAAGCAGCAAATTGAACATTTACCAGGTGATTCTTGCAATGGGCTAAGAACGTTAAGTACACGTCAGCAATCATTTGATTTCTTTTATACAACCGATTCGGAAATTTCTGAAATAATTTCTAAACTAGATTTAACGAAAAGCTGTGGTTATGACGGAATTTCGCCGAAAATGCTTTTTGAATGTAAAGATGATGTTTCTCCGTACTTGTCCAAGATTTTTAACAATATGATTGATTCTTCGGTTTATCCAGATGATTTGAAAATTGCCAAAATCATACCAATACCAAAGCAAAGTCATGTCACTGAAGTTGATAAGTATCGACCAATTGCGTTACTTCCATTGATTGACAAAATTTTTGAAAAAATATTGTACAAACAGCTGACGTCATATTTAGATGAAAATAATTTGCTGTATAGATGTCAATATGGGTTTAAAAAGGGGTGTGGTACGGAGGAAGCTGTAGTAAATGTTGTAATTAATATTTGCCAAGGATTAGACAATGGTTTTAAAGGTGTGGCTGGTATTTTTTATGATTTTTCGTAGGCTTTTGACCTTGTAGATCACAAGATTTTAATAGATAAACTTCGTTATTATGGTTTAAACACACGAGCAGTGAAGTTGTTGAAAAATTATTTAACTTTTCGAAGACAATATGTGGAAATTAATAACTGCAAAAGCTTTATTGGTGTTGTTGAGAATGGTGTCCCACAGGGCAGTGTGTTAGGCCCACTACTTTTTAAGATTTATATTAATGATTTAATGAATCTGGGATTATTTGGGAATCTATTTTATATGCTGATGATATATGTCTTTTTTACAAGTATAAACACGAAATTGCGTTGAAGGTGCATATGGAACAAGATTCAGCTTTAATAACAGAGTTTGTAAGGTTAAACAAATTGGTTCTAAATGCTAAAAAAAACTAAGTTAATAAGATTTAAGCCTCAAATGTATTCAACTTTATCTCTTTATAAATATGTTGCTGAAACAGTGCTGCCTGTACATGGATTGTATAAAATGCAATTACTAATACATGTCTTTAAAGCTCTGCACAATATTGGCCATCATACCATAAATTTTTCTCGAAATCAATCAGTATTTAATACAAGAAACAATACGAATCTTTGGATAGCAAGATGTAGGCTGGAAACAACAAAGCAGCGTGTGGAACATATGGGTAGTTTGAAGTACAATGAATTGCCTCATGACTTAAAGTGTATTGAAAGAATATCTCTTTTTAAGAAAATGGTAAAAGAATATTTACTTCAAAATTTGGAAATGCTTCTTATGTAATAATTAATTGAATTTGTAAAATTTAACTTTTCTTTTCAAACTTTTTTTTATTTTTATTTTTTTTTTTCTTTTTGTATAAAAATTTAAGCTAAGTGTTTTAAAGTATATACCTTTTTGCCAACTCGCCTCAATAATGTCCTAGCGACGCTGAGGCAACATCTTTATTTGTAAAAAATTTTTTTCTGAATAAAAAAAAATAATACAAAAAAAAAAAAAAAATATAAATATATTAGCCGGATTCACGTAATATCGTATATAGTGTAAACATGTTTTTTTTTTTTGCAACATTAGTGTCATAAATGTTTTGCCAACCCTGGAAAGTTTGTTATACATTTTATTTTTGTAAGAATATTTTTCGAAAGAAATAATAGTGGAATTTGAGAAGAAACGAACGAATTATATATAAAATGCGGCAATTGTTAGTTTCCGTTCCTGCAAATATGATCCGTGTATTTATACACCAAATATGAAACGTATTATAAATTCCTCCATTATAAAGGGTCCGCCATCTAACGATTTTTTTTCAACTAGTGCTTATTTCGTGAATGGTAACACTTTGCTCATGTCTGATTTGACAGATAATTAGTTTTATCCTTCCGCTGAACGAATATGGTCCGTATGTTCGTTATCTTGTGAAAAAAGTGAAAGAAACTGGCATCCTCATCGATAAACCAAAGCGTGAAAAGCCAAAAACAGTGCGTACACCCGAGAATATTGCTGCTGTGGCATAAAGTGTGCGTGGAGCGCCATCAACATCAATTCACCGTCGTTCTCAACAATTGAACATTTCGGAGACATCATTGAGACGAATTTTGCATAAAGGCCTTGGTATGACGCCATACAAAGTCCAATAGGTTCAGGAGTTCAAAAAAAAGTTATTTGGCGGACCCTTTAATATAAATATCTGTCGTATACTAAACGAAACAAAACGTACAAAAACCGAGAATAATAAATTAACAAAATATTTATTTAGTACAATGTGCTCGTATGTATACGTATGCAATTAATATTGACAACTCCTAGCAAAATGTTTTCCACACTTTAACGTATAACACAACTCTGTTATAAACACACTCACAATATTTTGTCGTCAAAATCAACAACTACTAAATATATAGTTAAAAACCGGTATACTCCCTTTTCTTTTAAATAAAATGTATTTTTACTTGATTTCAAAACTATTAAAAATTTAATTATTTTTTTTTTGCTTTTTGTATTACCCATTTGTGCTTTTTTTTGCATATTCGATTTTTTGATTTTGAGCTTTAAAACAGCTTTTTCTTAAGATTTTTCGATTTTTAATTGCATTTTTAAAATTTTCTGACTTAAAATGAATTTTTTACTCATAAAGTAGTATTTTTTTCTATTAATTAAGAACTTTTCTTAAGAAAACGTGTTGTTTTTCTAAATAATTTACGTTTGCTTTTTTTCTTGTTCTACAATATTTTTTGGCTTTAAATACGACGAATTTTTGTCTTGTCTGTTTATAACCGATGATATTTGGTGTTAAACAGTTTTTGTGACTTGTTTATTAGTGCGTATGATTTATATTTTGTTAAGTTATTCGTATCACTCATACGTCACGAATAGACATTTGAAACGATATTATTATTTGTATAATTTATTACAAATCACGGAATATATTACTTTCAAATTTCTAACACAACATTATAAAAACATTTATTAATAAACTAAGCAGCTTTTTGGCAGATTCTACATTATTTATTACCAAGACCTTATGTAAATTAGTCACTTTATATGTATGAATATATGATGCGTAAAACGATATGAACGAAATTATTATTAAAATCATATTTTATTAAACCAATCGAATACATGTTATTTGAAAATGGCAAATTAATAAACAGTTTCAAATTTATTGAGAAACATAAAGTTAATTCCATATTAATTAATTCAGTGTTCAATAAGTGGGTGTGTATATTTTGCAAGTTATTAATTTGATTCATAATAGTTACCTGCATGCACGTTAAATACAAATTAAGAGTTATCGGTTTTTATGGTAGTTTAAGCAGAACATTTTCATTTGATTAATATTTTCAATAACAGTGTGTATAATTATACAGCATAAACTACAGAGAAACTGTTTTTTTTTTGTTTTGCAAAACACTTCAATAAACATTAGACCGACTCACCTTATATGGAGAACGAAAGGGTTTTTGTGCACTCCTCAAAATGTACCTTGGTTTGTTTTATGATGATTCCCAAACTATTTTCATTAAGGTCCCTTGAGCTGGACCGTTTTTAAAAGAGGTATTTTTTTTTTTTTTTTTTGGTTTTTCAAAAAATTTTCTACTTTAAGTAAAGACAAAGTGTTCAATATTAGTATCGCATGAGTTAGTAATGGAGCGCCCAACTGTTTATATAACATGCCAAACATTATACAGACATTTTCTTTTTTCAGGAAAATTTTATAAAAAAAAATGGATTTTTAAGGTTTTTGTACAGAAATTTTTAGGATTTAAATTTTTATGATTTCAAATTGACATATTTTAATCTTTAGTCGATTTAAGTAAATATGTGTTTCGGCTATTTTCGAAATTTGCATTAGTTTGCGTTTTAGCAAAAATTCAATAGGGTGGGAAAACTTTGTTCTAATCAGTTCAAGTTCGGTATTAAAATTTTTCTTTATTCAAGTGCATTAGCTTTGTGTGAAAATAATTTAAAAATTTTTTTTCAAGGATGTTTAAATCAAATTTTGAAAAAAAAATTTGAATTAATCCAGTATGTAAGCCGTATGTTATCATATTAGAAGTAAGGATAAAAATTCAGCTTAAAGAAAAAAATTACACCACAAGCTTTTTCTTTTGCAGGCATATTTTTTTTTACGAATTCAAAATTTTGCATACTTTTTTCTTTTAAAAATGCAACAATTTAAGCTTGATATATAAATATAAAAAACTGCGTACATTTTTTTAATTCGCGAAAAAGAAACGCGTATTGGATTTTTTCTCCTTACCCTGTTAAAAATCGGCATATATGGATTCATACATGAACACACATGCTTCGCGCGTATTAGATTTTTTCTCCTAGCCCTTTTAAAAATCGATGAACAAACATCTTCATACATGTCCACATGCATTCGTACATGATTCATATGTTTTATAAACCTTTCTTATATGTTCTATGAGGAATCATAAATTTTCATCTGTGTGCATTAACGAAAATTAAGGTAATCTTTACATATATAATCAACTATGTCTACACATTTCCATACATGGAAATTTGAGGTAATATTTATATGTACGATACTATAAGGAACTCTTATTAACATATATCACTCCTATAGGGTAGTAAAGGGTCCGCCATCTAACGTTTTTTTTCAACTAGTGCTTATTTCGAGAATGGTAACACTTAGATCATGTCTAATTTGACAGATAATTAGTTGTATCCTTCCGCTGAACGAATATGGTCCGTATGTTCGTTATCTTGTGAAAAAGTAAAAGAAACTGGCTTCCTCATCGATAAACCAAAGCGTGAAAAGCCAAAAACAGTGCGTACACCGGAGAATATTGCTGCTGTGGCAGAAAGTGTGCGTGAAGCGCCATCAACATCAATTCACCGTTGTTCTCAGCAATTGAACATTTCAGAGACATCATTGAGACGAATTTTGCATAAAGACCTTGGTATGACGCCATACAAAGTCCAATTGGTTCAAGAGTTCAAAAAAAAAAAAAGTTATTTGGCGGACCCTTTACATGTTCATAAATGGATATGTTGATTTTTAACCGGGAAATCATATTTTCATCCTTACATCAATTGGATAAATTAAAATTTTTTTCAAAATGCGGTCCAATGCACCGATTAAATTGCAAAATTCTAAAATATTTAAATAAATAGTACGCCCAAATAAACGTTCACAAAAAAGATACGTTAATAGAGACTGAGTTAAGCGATAGTTTAAAATAAAACATTTTATTATTCGAAATTTTATAAAGATTTATATTCTGCTAATTTATTTTTCTGGTATGCCTCCCATAAGCAAGTTCTGTTGTGATTTTGCTGTCCATTTATAGTTATCAAAAGTTGGAAATAGATTTGAGAAATTTTTGAAAATTTCATCTTTAAGACTCCGCTATATAAAACTTCCGTCCGAAAAGCTGTGAAAAATCCGCAAAATACATAACTTTTGTCGTCCATAATACAACATAAGAATTTTGGAAAAAAAATAAAATCTCATTTATATCCGACGCTTTTTGCACTTTAAACATAAAATGGGTCTCATGCATAAAAACGAGTAAAAGCGCTGAGTTGAGTCAGGTGAGCAATTGCTCGTAAGTCGAGTTCGAGCAAACAGCAACAGCTTTTACTCAATTTCGTATGCATAAAAATGAGTTCAAACCAATTGCAATTACTTGAGCAAAGGGAGATCAAACGTCTAATTGCAAACATGTCGTCAAGTGAAAGTGAAGTAGAAGTACAATCAAATAATAATAATAAAATAGAAACTGACGACATTTCTGCCTGCACATTTATAGAGTGGAAGGCTTTTCTACAAATATACTCATCGCTTTAATTTGTGGGTTTTTTAATTTTTATATGATTACAATCAATCACTCCAATTGCAAATGGAAAGCAATAATTTGATTGCCATTTCATTTGAGCATCTTCCATTTCATCTGCATCTTTCGGGAATTTTATCTACTCGCTTGCTTTGGCAGATATAAGTTGATTGATGGACTCCAATATCTGTGGCTATACCATTTTGGAATCCAGGATCTGCACAAAATCTTAAATAGAGTCGAATTTTATCAATGTAGCTGAGGGGCACCACCACGTGTTTCTTCTGACTCCTCAAAAAAAATAATTAGCCAACCAGCAGATGCTACTATCATCAAACCTATGTATTTATCATTTTATTATTAATTATATAAAAAAAAAATTAGTAATTAAGAATACAAACCTGTATAATTTTTTATCCTCACTTGCTAAATTTGTTTTACGCTGTTGATAGATTTTTATTTCTTTGTGGCACAAAATATTCAGCCATGATTCCTTTTTAGTGTACGCGAGTCAACTATAAGGCATGCTCAACAAAATTCGTGCAAGAGCTCACGAAAGAAAGCAAAAGCTTGTTTTTATGCATATGAAAATGAGCACAAGCTCATCGAACTTAGTTCAAACTGGGCAAGACGAGATCAAACGTGAGCAGTGAGTAAAAGCAAATGCATCAAATTTTATTATGCATACGACAAGTACCTTTTACTCAAAAAATCGAGTCCGAGCTCAAGCTCACGTTTTATGCATGAGGCCCAATGTTTCGAACATTACACGTATAGTGCTATGCTACGCGGCCAGAAACCTTTGGATCAGCTCTCAAAATCGTGTTCAACTTTTGGCCTTAGAAGTGTTACTGGGTTTCTTTGTTTTACCAGTTTCTGAAACTTGGTTTATTTTGAAAACTTTAAAAAACTTTTTTACGCACTTGCTTTTGATTATTTATTGTGAACTAACTATACAATTAGTGTTGACAAATCAAAAAATTTTATTATCTGACACATTTTTCAAACATAGTCTGAAGAACATAAAATATTTAAATAAATCGCAGAAAAAAAATTATAATGAAAGGTGTGTGTTAACGTTTATTAGGGAGCACACTTTGCATAGATGATGTACTCGGTATTGATATGATTAATTCATAGTTTTCCCACCATATTGCATATTTCAAAAAGGATTAAAATATATTAATTTTAAATTTAAATGACAAAAACTTCCGTACAAAAAAACAAAAAAAAAATCCATTTTTTTCATATTATCCCTGAAAAAAGGATATGTCAGGACATGCGTTGACGTGTTTACATACCGTTGGATGGTTTATAAAAAAAAACCTTTCATATGATACTTATATTGTATACGTTTTCTAAAATTACAAATCTCTTTGAAAAACTAAAAAAATACCCTTGGACGGTATATAAAAAAAAACCTTTCATATGATACTTATATTGTATACTTTTCTATAGTTTGATTACAAATCTCTTTGAAAAACTAAAAAAAATACACACGAACTATTTTGGGGCTCATCATAAAACAAACCAAAGTGCATTTTGAGGGGTGCAAAAAACTTTTTTGTGAGTCGGTCTAATAAACATACTTTTAATTTACATATTGAATTTCATTTTATGGTAAATTAAATCTTAATTGTATAAAAACATTTAAAAAAAGGTAAAAATTATTTATGTAAAGATGTATATTTATGAAATTTTAAACCTGAGTATACTCAGAATAATCCATGCTAATAATGTGAAAATAATGTAAAAACAACAAAAACTTTCGTAAAATGAACAAATATTGGTTTATTTACGAAAGATTTTGTTATTTTAATATTTATTGGTATTTTTATGCATGGATTATTATCAGTGTAGATATTTACATGTGTATACGATTTACAATTCTTTCTAGAAAAAATAGTAATTTTCTTTTAAAAATAGTAAATTTTATAAAAAAAAAAATAACTTTTTGTAAACAATAATAAGCCAGTTTGTGGTGAAATGATAGTAAAAAACAATTTTTTTAAGTCGTTTAATAGACACATCTTAAAGAGTTATTAGTGTACTGACTTATTTGCTTCCATTGTTTCATTTTTATGCATTTCTTCAAAAAAGGCAATTTGGGGTGAAATAACAAAAAAAAAAAAAAAAATATTAATTTTACCTTAATTTATGTTTTTAGACATCAAGGAAGGCAAAATCATTAAAACAATCAAATAGAAAGAAAATAATTTTCGTCCGAATATTCTAATTCAAAATGGGCACAGGTGAAAAACCTGGCTGTTATATATGAACAATTCAAGTGAACAGCCGTCTTCCTTGCGTTAGGTTAGGTTTAGAGGTTGACACGTATGTGCGTGCACAAGACCAGGTTAAGGTCCAAACTTATTCCTCTCGAAAAAAATAAAAGAATTTCGGATGGTGGCGACAAGGTTTTTTTAACAATATACATTGGTTACTGTCGACTAATTTCTCCAGAATCAAATCATTTGAACTGATTTTGCGATAGCGCTGGACAACGACAAAGATATTGTACGGCGTCTTCCACCACTTCCTCATCCCCGCACCATCGATTCAAGTTATCGGTAGTTCTAACAATTTTTTTACTATAAGATTTAAATTTAATATGACCTGTTATACATACTTCCCGAGGTCTGACTATTCCATCATCAGAAGCGTCTTTACAGGGTTTTTCTAACCAATTTTCCATGAGCATTGCAATTTACGAAATTCTTAGAATTTTTTTGGATTTTCGTTTAAACAATGAAATGAAAATCAGGAGTATGAATAGAGTCTTGCCATCGCGCCATGTCTCTTATATTAATTAAAAGATTCACATTTGCAAATTATTCTACTAACACAACATAAAAATTGTTGTATTAAATTTCCGAACTGCAAGTATTCACAAAAATTTGCAAAATTTAAGCAATTTGCAATTTTTTCAGATATACAGTAGTGGTCAAAACATTTGGAACTGAGATCGCATTTGTTGTTTTTATTGATTTATTTTCTTCAAATCACACTTAGTTACTAAAATGTATTTATTATATATTCTTCATACATTGTTTATGTTAAACAAATAAAAAAAAATAATTCCGTTAAATTAAAACAACAAAAAAATTAATAGTAATAGATGTATTTAAAATGTTTTGTTCAAAACATTTGCAACTCTCATTATTCTTGCTCTTAACGAAACAATTTATACTAACAAATGCTAGGATATAATGGTAATCGCATTCCTGTTTAATGTGAGATTCAGGCCGTTACATTTTTTAAACAAATTTATTATAATTATTGTTCTTTAATAGTTGTCATAAGATGTTGGAAGCATAAACATCGTAAGAATATTTTTTGTAAAAAATGGCAGGAAATAAATTCAATTCTGATTTTAAATCAAAAGTTTTAAATGATTTTCAAAATGGACTTTCCCAAAAAGAAATTTCTATAAAGTACTCCGTTCCAAAATCAACGATTTGCCGCATTGTTAATAGTGGTAACATCCACACAACTCATAAAGGTGGAAGACCCCGTATTACAACTGTAAGAGAAGATCGGAAAATCAAGAATTTTTTTACGAAATTTACCAAAGCAGTTTCCAGAGAAGCTAAAACTGAACTTTTAATAGATGCCAGTATACCCACCATTAAAAGAAGAGCCCGAGAATATGGTCTTAGAAGTTATAGATGTACAAAAAAAAAACGGTTTGTGTCGGAAAAACCCGAAAAGTTCGGCTTGAACCATTTGAACTGGACTCAACAGCACTGGAAAAATGTATTGTGGTCAGATGAATCTAAATTCATCCTCCGGGGATCAGATGGAAGAGCCAATGTTCGAAGACCACTAGGCGAAAAGTTTAATACTAGATACACGACCGGCACAGTGAAGCACTGAGGTGGAAACATTATGGTGTGCGGGTGTTTTCAGGAAATAGGATTGGCCCAATTCAACGCATTACTAGCACAATGACGGCCGCAATCTATAAAGATTTTATGAGTTCAGTTATGCTTCCGTATGCTGAATGGGAAATGCCAATCGCATGGACCTTCCAGCACGACAACGACCCAAAACACACGGCGGGGGTTGTAAAAGTTTGGCTGCAGGAAAATGAAATTAATATCACGTCGTGGCCGGCTCAATCTCCCGATGTCAACCCGAATGAGAACATGTGAATGATTGTAAAACGGAATATCGGCAATAAAGTATTCCGAAATGGTGACGAACTTTTCGTCGAGTTAGAGAAGCAGTGAAATGATATTTCTGACAATTATATTATAAAGCTCATTGCCTCAATGCCTAAGAGGTGTTCATAAGTTATAAAAAATAATGGCTACGCTATAAAATAGTGAGCGTTAAAACCATTGTTTGTATTTCCTGTTGATTACTTTAAGAGTTGCAAATGTTAATGTTATAAAATTACTTGTTTTTTTGAGAAGTTATGAATAATTTTTTTGTATTTGTAAAATAATATGCTATAACTGAATTTGATAAAAAAAAAAACAAAAACGTATACCACAAATCTTTTTGATCAAAAAAATTCTAATTACCTAAACCATGATTTCTGTTGCAAATGTTTTGAACACCACTGTAAGTATCCATCCTGGCAAAAGATTAGGATCTTTAAATCTAAAACTTAACTTATCAAATAACTTTTTTGTATGATGATTGTTCATAAATCTTTTTGTATTAAGATTGTCATGTTTATGAATTTACTTTAATACAAAATATTTTTTTTTTATATCCTAACGATGATACTGATATTTTACACCAAAAAGGATTGTTTTTTAAGTCCCAAAGGTTAACCCTTTTATTCATTAACAATTGACTTTGACATATTTCAATTATTTTCTTAAATTATATTTCCAATTTTTCCATTATCCCCATACTCACCTGTCGATTAAATAGATTGAAAGATTTTGCATGACACAAAAAAGACCAACACAAAAATCCGCCAGTGCTAAATTGGCAAGAAAAAAATTTGTAATTGAACGTAGGCGACGGGACATTGTTACCACTAGTATAACAAGTAAATTTCCTGGAAAGAAAAGAATAAAAAGAGAAAGTACATTAAAATTAAGTGAAGTCAAAAAAAAGTTGTTAATGATAGACAAATGTGGACAATATTTTAAAAGAGTAAGGAAATGACCATAATTTATTATTTAGCTGGATATAAAATTAGATATCTAAATTACCTTTTAAGAGTTATCACATTTCAACAACTTTTATAAAATTAGAATTAATTACAATATAATAGAGTATGCAAAGGACGTAAAATGCTCAAACTTGTAATAATGGCCTTTTGTAATATTGACTTTATTACTGCTTTGTTGACTAGATACTTTTACACCTCATTTTGTTTATATATTTTATTTTATGGATTTTCGATTATCATTATCATTCCTTCAATATTAACTTATTAATGACACGTCATATATGCGATAGACATTTTTCAATCAAACTTTCCGGTCATGCTCCATTCAATTTCTTTTGAAATTTTGTTTGCCTTATGGCACCCTCTAGTGGAAATTTTGGTAACTAAAGTTGAAAATTTGACAGCTTATAAATTCTTTATGATTGAAGCTATTTTAAAAACTAAAATTTTGTATGATTTTGTAAATAAATCCTTACTTAAAAATATATGAAAAAAAAAAATTTTAAGGTAACCTATTTTTTAAATTTATTGGAAAAATATCGTGGTTTTTAACCACTTTTTTTTTAATTGCCAAAGGCAACCGCGTAACTCGATTCGAAAAGAAAAATGTACGAATACGAACAAATTGTACCGCGTAATACGATTTTCGTACTTTTTTTCTCGAAAATACGGACATTTTTTTTTCTCCCTTTTTGAACAAAAAAATCCCTTTCGAAAATGCAACTCTGTATTACGAAGATGAACTGTTTTTGGGATAAAAACGTTTGGAAATTGTTCGAAAGCTATTTTGCTAGTGACAAGTGAAAAAATATTAAAAATGTAAGTATTTACACATTTAAAAAATAAAAATTGATTAACAAATAAAGAAAACTTATTATTAATGTTCATTTATACAAAAATATTTATTAAATTACCCAATAAACATGTTATATTAAATCTAATAATATTTGTGTTTTCAATTTATAAAGGCAAGCTCCAAAAAGAAATTTATACACAAATAAAAAACAATATGAGGTAATGGTCGAATTCATGGTCAAGCATTTAGACTTGACAAAAGGGCATCTAAAAGTCCCAGCTGCTAAGACTACACACAAAAAAATATTTCTTAAATTGCGCCAATAAAAAAAACATAATCAATTACTTTTTAATTGACTCAATTACTTTTTTAATTGACTCAATTAAAAAGTAATCAATATTTTAAATAACATTGATTACTTTAAATAAACAAAAATATTGATTACTTTTTAATTGAATCAATTAAAAAAGTAATTGATTATTTTTTTTTATTCAACAAAATGTGTACTTGGCGCAATTTTTTTTTTCTGTGTAAGTCAAATAATTTGTGGCAAAAGTTGTGTTCGGATTTGAATGCTTTCGGACCACCCGAATGTGATGTCAAAGGCTGGAAAAAAGTAAGTTGTGTAATGAGCGTTTTTAATAATATATTTTAAAACATATTTTTCCAATAGGTTTGGGCCGATTACAAGACTCATGTAAAAGCTAAATGCCGCCGTAACCGAAGCAGCATTTCTAGAACCGGAGGTGGTCCAAGCAGATACTGTTCTCTTACTTCATTGGAACAGAAAACGTCCAATTTGCTATCAATTGACGAGGAATTATCGTCATCTTCATCAAACCACAAATAAACGCAATCCATTTTTAGGCTTTAAAACGAAAAAACAATTTCTTTTTTGATTTCAAATTTTGTTTGTTTTGTGATTTTTTGTAATTTTGACATTTGATAATAGTGTTGCCACGTTTTCTTCAGTTTGTTCCTTTTTATTATGAATACAACTCTGTAGTCGTTCCGAATGAATTACACAGTACGCATTTACTTTCGATTCGGAAGTTCTTTTTGAAAAATTTTGATTTTCGATTCGAGTTACGCGGTAACCCCCCTGACCATATATTTTTTATAAGTTTAGTAGCATTTTAATAAAAAATCCATCTAATATTTATGTTTTGAGTCAAAACGGAATAAATTTTAGAATAGACTTTGAGATAGGCGTGGTAGAGAAGAGTAAGCATGCTTTTCTAAAAATCATAACTACATTGTAAATTTTTATTGAATTAGACTGCGCAGTTTCTGGTAACACAAGCTTCATCAGTAATCCTTTTGACAATACTGTAATTATTTGTTATGGTTTCTATTGTTTGATTACATCTATATAAAATTTTTTTTATTTATTAAATGCAATCCTGACCGTGAATTGAACCTGCTTTCATTTGCCACATGCACTTCGCACTACACTTTAGACAGGCGCTTTATCCGCTTGGGCTAAAGTCAGGTCGATTTTGCTGTGTCTTAAAACCAGTTTCAATTATACGGGGTCGATTTTTACATTTAATTGTAATTGCAGAAGATAGCTAAGACAAACACCACAACAATTCACAATTGTTAGAAAATCATATGTAATCATAGACTTTTTGTATTTGAAAATTCATTATTCGTTCTATCGGTCCGATTTTCAAAAATTGTATACAATCGATGAACTAATTTCTAGTAGAGAAACACAATTTCATATTTTTTCATCAACATAACAATCAAAAATATTAGGCTTTTTTATATTTTGAAATAGTTTTTGAAAAAAGTTCCATCAAAAAAGGTCAAACATTTTTTTTTTTTTCAAATAATTATTTGGCAACTCTGGATAACAATTTTTCACAATTTTTTTATTCACAATGTTAAGTAAGATGTTGACTAGTTTTTTAACATTTTAAATCGCTTAATTATCTATTTCCAGTAAAAGAAAAAAATATAGCCGTTTAAACGTACTGGGTCGAAAAAGGAACACAATGTCCAAACTGAGTTAAAAATACATTATTTTATACGAAGTATAATGTTATAAATGGTTATTTCATTTATATCTTTATAACCGTACACAAATATTTATATAATTGAATTGAATGTCAGGGTTTAACATAAAATATACTTTACAAAATCATTTTATATTATCTAGAAATTTTTGTAGTGGGTATAATTTTGGAATAATTTATGGTTCATAAAAATGTGTAAAATAAAGAAAAATCGATAGAAACTGTATTAAAATTGAAATAAATGCATGTTTAGGGATTGACTTTAGTAAATAGTACCACACTTTTGGAAATCCTTAAAACCAATAAATAATTCAAAAATTCTTCAAGAACTGAAAAATGTACTAACTTTTTTTATTACAAGGTAGTTTTTTTTAATAAAGGGAGCTTTTATTACTAAAAAGTACTTTTTTCTTAAAAGGTACTTTTTTTAATAAAAGAAAGAGGTACTTTTTAATAAAAACGTAAGGGAGTGTATCCTAAGAGAAATATTCAAAACCCAAATACATCGGCTTGTAGGCCAACTATTTGGACATTTTTCAATAGATAACTTTTTTGTGGGAAGTAATTTAAAAATGTTATATAACAATTTTCAAACCAGCTCATAGAATAGAAAACACTAAGGGTTAATAATCCCCACAAGATTTTTTTCATCGTCTTTTACATTTATTAACAATCAATGTTTTCTATTTGTAATAGTATTTCTATTTGTAATAGCAAAATGAAATTCAGTTTGATAGATCAACAATACATACAAAATTTTCATTAAAATTTATTTTTTTATATCGTTTAAAGCTGCTAAAGTGGTTGCCAGATGTAATGTTAACTTTTTTTATTGTGGTCAGCAAACGATACTTTTTGTTGTGAAACATTTAGAAAAATTATCACAGTTAAAATGATGCGTAAACCAAATCAAAAAAATAAGAAAATATATCAAAGCTCCACTTTAGGGGACATTATGAAAATTAAATTTTTTACAGTTTTGTTTTATTTATTATATTTGTATATGGAATCAATTAATTTTATAAAAATTGTGAATAAAATTCTTACCGTTTACAAAAATCTGATTTGGAAAACTCTTTTAAACTTGATTGTTATTCACTTTTTATGTTTACGAAAAATTATACTTTATATAGCGTTTTTTTTTTTTGAAAAAAACACAATAAAACCAAGAAAAACGTGTATATTCAAGCGGAGAATTTTTTAAAATAGCGTAAATTAAAATCGATGACAGTTGACAGTTTTGACATATTCTTAAAACAATAAGAAAAAAACGAAAGGTCCACTTTAGGGAACAGGCCACAATTGTTCACATTTCCTTTTATCTTTTTTCAATAAAAAGTACTTTTTTGATTAAAATGTACTGTTTTATAAAAGATACTTTTTGAATAAAATTAACTTTTTCAGCAAAAGATAATTTTTTAAGAAAACGTACTTTTCAATAAAATATATTTTTTAATAAAACGGTACGGTTTTAATAAAATGTAACTTTTTAATAAAATGTACTTTTTCTTGAAAAAATCAGGCATTTTTTATATCCAATATACTTTTTTAAGAAATATACCTTTTTAATAAGAGGTATTTATTTTTAATAAGAGGTATTTATTTTAATAAAATTTCACTTTTTTTCAACAAATAGTACTTCTTCGTTGTTTCTATTGAAATTTTAATCCAAACTGAAAATATCATAGTCTCACTACTCAGTAGACACAAAAAGCAAATAATGCATTTAAAGGACACTTTTTCATATCAAGTGCTTTTGTATCGTTCACAGCCACATAATTCGAAGCGCTAACAAAAGAAAAACCTAAACACATACTATCTTGGTAGCTCGCAAAAGCAATCATGTCAGTTCGAATACACCTGTCCTTCAAATAACTACGCAAGTAGAAATGGTAAACCGTACCAAAAACATTGTTTATACTCTTTTTGTAAAATCTACCGTGTTAAAAATTATCAAAAGCACAACTAATATTGTACTATGAGAACACTATTTTGTTTGTAAACCATGTGTTTAGCCAGTACCCACCGCTAAATTTCTTGCCAGTATTGTTTTTATTCATATTACAACCAATTAGAAGCATTTTATCTAAAAATTTTACTATATTTCACACATTTAAATATAATGTATAAGACTAAGACCAAACTGTATTGCCGTTTTTTAAATGCGTTTTGTTATACATATCGCACACCTAGTACAAAAGTGACTCAACTCAAAATTTTTCATTTTTCAGAAATCGAAAAAAAAAAACATTTGCAACTTTATACCAATTTGAAACATAATGAAAGACATAACTGTTTTTTAGCAACAGTTAACAACAACAAAATACACTGATATTTTTTTTATAGATAAACAAGTATAGTGTGTATAGTTTAAGCATATAAAACCAAAAAATTAAAATTTTGAGTTAAGTCACTTTTGAACTGGGTGTGCGATATTTCTCAAATTTAATTTAAGCTTTTTTAAAAGCATCAACGTTTTTGAATTACCAATGTTATGCCAACGTTGGCACGTTCGCTAGTCGCAACTAACGGTTATCAATCTGGTAACAGGATAATACTGTCAAGATTGTTAATCCCTCGTTCTGCCAACGCATAACCGACCTTGGCTTTTTATATCCCAGCAAAAAATAACCTGGATTTGGTAAGCAGTAACTACAATTATATGCTTCCAAAATAGCGCTTCACCGCCTTGCATACTATAAAGCAATTACGGAAGGCATTCTGTAGTGCTTCCCAAAATGCCTTCATTGAAGCAGTGAATAATGCTAACAATGAAACAATAAAGAATGCATACCATGAAGCATTAATGTTGCCAACATACAAAAAAGCCCTTCTTATTGCCTAAGAAGGCATGAATTTATTGCTTCTAAGAGCACATGGAAAAACCGCTTTTCACCTGCTTAAAAGAGACATACCAAGTAGGACATCGCGAACAAATATCATGCCTTTTGGATTTTCTTTGGAAGCGCTTCGTAATTAAATAATGCCTTCCGGAAGCGCTTCTGGGTAAGCACTGCTGGGATGGCATGTATTTTCTTATTGTTTTTTTTGTTTGTGTGAAGAAAACCGTTATCTAAAAACAGGGCATTGAGTGTTTTTAATACCTCTCTTAAATTTGGATATTATAGGAGGCGCTGTTTGTGCCTTACTGGCGAATTCTCTCCCTTCTATCCTAAATCCCTACTCACTTCTACTAAATCCTTTTAGTGTGGGGATCTAAATATATTTATAATTTTCTTTTTTGTACAAAAATCTTATACGAAAATTATCTTGTAAATCGAGTCACAGGTATTCCAACGTTACATAGCATTGAAGATATAAATAAGCGAACACACTCTTAGATTAAATTTATACTCGTACACACAAAATCGAAAGGACAAAACAAAACATCAGTGAAAAAAAAAAAAATTGCTGAACCATCACCAAGTCAGTCTGTTTTAACAAAATGAACACATGACATGTTATAGACATTAACACCAAAATCTTTTTAAAAGAAAAAATGGTTGAAAAATAGAAAATTTAACAAAGGCTTATTTTTATAGAATCATGAACATTCAAAGAAAAGTAGTGAAACGAAGGGAAAATAAATAAAAATAAATTGTTTATTAAGATAAAAAATGTGAAAAATTTAATTAAACATATTAATAAATATTTATAATCATTGGTTAGGTAATCAAGTCCATTGTAACTCTTTTTATAATTCATTTTTTTTGTATATAATTGAATGCCTCGCTCGAATAAGGGTATATAATCCATTTTCAGAACTTTACAGAAGACGAGAAAACGTCACATTTTTAACTGGCTTTGATCAGAGTTCGATAATTCAAGTCTATTTGTATCCGTATAGAAAATTTCCTTATGTTACAAAACTATCATAACTTTTCAATATTTTTCATGGATAGTAACCGATTCGATACGGGTATCGGTAAGGATAACCCTATTTTCTCTTATTTCGGTAACGGTATTTAAGGGGTATCGATATTTAAGGGATATTTAGGGGTATCGATATTTATTTATTTAATTATTTATATCGATACTTCGGTAACAGTTTTTTAGCGTCAACGGTTTTTCACTTATTTCGGTAACAGTATTCAAGCGGTAACGGCATTTAAGTTATATCGGTACCGTTATTTTGGGGATAAAGATTTTTTAGTTATTTCGGTAACGGTTTTCTAATGGTAACGTTATTTAAGTTATGCAGATAACGTCAATGCACACCGATATTTTTAGACCCATTATGCCCGAGTTCGAACGAGTGGCTAGTTTATGTTCAAGCTTTGGGGAAATATATATATTTACAGCGATTTTTTTGTTCAGATCTTGTCAGATTATTTCGGTAACGGTATTTTAAGGATAATTCTATTTCAATTAATTCGGTAACGATATTTTAGCGATAACGATATTTTAGTTATTTCGGTAACGGTATTTTAGGGATATTTATATTTCGGTTATATCGTTAACGGTATTTCAACTATATCGGTAACGGTGTTTTAGGGATAAAGATAGTCAGCTGAAAGGGTTTTGAATCGATAACGGTATTTTTTCCTGCCATCCAGGATATTTTTAATAATGTTTAGAAATTTGAATGAATTTTCTTGAGATTTCAAAGGGAAATACTTAAAATATTTTAATTACTCATGTGCAATGTATAACAAACATTTCATTGTTTAAATTAAATAAGTTTTAAGAAGAACACAATTGCGTTTTTCGAAAAATTCGCGATTAAAAACGCATAAAAGTTTTTAGCAATACTTCTTAACGGCTTATTATACAGCAAAATTGGCTTAAATGATGTATAAGGCAATAAAACATGGTTTCAAAAAGTTGTTACTTCTATTTAATTTTTAATGCAATTTATTTATTAGTCGTATAAAATTTTTATTTAATAATATGAAAATTAAATTTTATGAAAAACTGCTTAGGTCGAAAGAGCTGCACTTCCTTTAGCGCTGGTCCCCACAAGATTTTTTTCATCTTCTCTTACATTTATTAACAATTAGTGTTTTCTGTTTCTAATAGTACCATTTCAGTTATGATCTCAAACCTGATAATTCAAAATGAAATACAATTTTATAAGATCAACAATACACTTAGAATAATAATTCTGTAGGTAAAGACCACAAATGACAAGCAAATGTAGTTAAAAACAAATGAAATTTCACTTAAAGAAAGGATGATTTACAATTTAGTAAATTCTACTAACATTGTCATTTGTTCTTTAATGTTCAAAAAATGACTAAGAATTGTAGAAAGAATGAACCACATGTTAGTAAAAAATTTAATTTAAATAAAAAAAAAACAACTGTAAAATATGAATATTAAATCATAAAATTGTCATTTGATGTGGTTTGTTTTTTTTAAATGAACTACAAGGTTAGTAAAAAATTTAATTGGTTCTACAAATGACTGACATTTACATTAAAAATAAAGAAACCGTATTACAAACCAAGCAACTACATATTTTTAAAGCAGAAGTCCCCTGAGAATACATACAAAATTCTTAAACCAATCATACATATACCATGCAATGTAAAATCTAATAGGAAATCAATCAACCCAGTAATGGTAACATTAGCAGTTGTACTGACAACACTGCCAAATAAAAAGCTTTAAGATTTAAAGCTTATGGCTAAACTTGTAACAAAAGACGAAAATAACTCATGTTGTTCAGGTAATGAATTAACATCACTGATTTTCTGTGGTTGGTTTATATATATACCTGATCAAGCTTTGAGTTTCTTATGGGTGGTGGATTGGAATGTGTCTGAAGATGACGTAGTCGCTTTGGTCGAAAGGGTGGCACTCCCTCTAGCGCTGATCCGCACAAGATTTTTTTTATCTTCTCTTACATTCATTAACAATGAGCTGTTTCTATTTGTAATAGTAACACTTTAGTTATGATCTCAAACCTGACAATTCAAAATGAAATGAAACTGCACTAATGTAATGAAAAGTTTCAATGGACGAATTTCAGTGACACTTCATGGATCTAATGCAAAAATAATTTTTTCTCAGTCTATTATACTTAAGCTTAAGTTAAATTTAACATCTGATATAAATGGTAAAATTTTTAGCCCAATTTATGGTATAATAGAGACACTTTATTTTTTATTATTGTAATCGTGGTTATTTTAATAGCTCAATTCAAAGCATGATTATCGTTATGTTAATAGTACAATTTTTAGTATAATTATGGCTATTTTAATACAGCAATTTAAGGTCAAATATTTTTTTTTTATTTTTATATCCCAAATTTGGGTTTATACAGTTTTGCCACTGTGGTAAGGCAAACAGCAAAAAGTTTTTAAGCATCACACAAAACGATATATAAAGTCCGTTTCATATTTATAACTCATGTATGAAATTATAGTTTGCAGCTCTTTAAAATTTAAACTAATCAAGTTATATTAATTTTGACAACTGATAATAATTGTTTGTTTTGTTGGCTTCACATCATATTTACAGGATTTCGAAACTATAAGAACTGTGTCGCGAAAAAGGATTTTTTTAAAAACCCTAATATTCACCCATTCGAAGATCTTTAAAATAAAAATAACATTTTCACTATTTAATAGTCAATTTTATTAGCACAAATAATCTTTAATGCATAGAACTGATTATGTTTTGTAACAAGTAAAAGTTGAAATTTTTACCACTCTGTTCAAATGGCGGATTTTAGATCTTCAACATTGCAATGTTTCTTTCTTGAAACCACATTTTAGTCGAGTTGCTGGTATGAATTCTTTCATTGTATTCTGTAAAATCTAGTTTCCATTGTGATGGTCTCGTAAAATGGTCTCACTAGTCGCACCAAACTGCGTTGCAATACAGCAATATAATCAGAACTATCCATTTTTGATAATGTGAACTGAATTTCCAGCGTACCTGCTAAAGAAAAAGCACTCCACCAAATTTGCGACATGAGAAGTTTCGTTTATCTATACGTAGGTCGCTCAAATTTTGGGTATTTCGCTCCGGTCCATACAAATTCCATTTTTTATATCACCTTGAGTAAAGGAAAGGATAAATTTATGAAAAAAATATAACTTAATTTTGGCATACCGTATTCCAATTTGTAGTCACATTTAAGTTTGTGAATTCCATACGTTTGATTTAATGCATTTCCAAACGTCGTAGAACTACGTTCATTTTCCTTCGCACAATATTTTTGGATGCATTAAGACAAGGGTGCCCAAGCCTTATGCGCTTCGTGCTCATTTGTTTTAGTAAAAACACTTAGCTATAGGCTGTGTGTTTTAATACACACATAGAGCACTCAGCACTAGCAATACGAAATACACAAACAACTTTGTCTTATTAGTTTTTTTGTCGTTCTTCACTGTATACACTCAAGTGCAAAGCAACAACACTTTCGTATGATTTGCTGGTAAACATTGAAATATTTTTTTTCTTTGTATGTATTGGTTTTTACAACAAAAAATATTGAATAAAAATGAGTTTTTCTTTAAATGTATTGGTGTTTGCTCTTCCATAAGGAACTCTTGGGCACTCCTGCATTAAGAACTCCCCAAGTTGTTGATTTGTTAACAGAAGGGGAAACTAGGGCTCTGCTGAGCTTTCTGTAGCTTATGGTAGAATTAAAAATCCTGCGTGTATCAAGAACATGGATTTTCTTTCGTTTCTCTTCTTTGTTTCATCGTTTTACTTATAATTAAAAAAATTAACGTTTACCTTTCGACTTCGGCCAATTTATAGCGTAGTTTCGGAAATTCATAGTTTCAGATTGTAAAAAGCCAAATTTGTGCTCTTTCCGAATCTGCAAGGGTGGATCGTTTTGGCATTTTTCTAATAAATACTGATTATAAAAAAAGTCTCTGAAAATGGTGGAATTTTTTGAAAAACCAAAAAAAAACCTTACCTGGGATATAACGAAACTCGAGAATATATAGCTTACAACAATACACAATTGATTCAAATCAAATAAATATTTTAATAACTGACATTCTGCCAACTTATGACCAACTGAAAAAATTCATGTTAGCTCGATTAGTTTAAATTTTATAGAGCTGCAAAATGTAATTTCATATATGGGTTATAAATATGAAACGGACCTTATATTAAAACAAGTACAAAAATTGTAGCCCGTCAAGCCTGACCATCCTACCATATACACAACACAACTAACCATATACACAAAACCAAATTACAATTTGAGGCATATTCCTGGAATTAAAGGACATTGACCATATTATTGTTTAAAGCGTTAGCCATGAAATAAAATTGTAAAATCATCTTCGGTGGGATTTTTATTGAAAATTTTTAAAAGTTGAATATAAGAAAACTTTTTTCTGAAGAAAATGCGTAAATGTTATTGTGATTAAGTGGGTGATTGGGAGTTTGGCAACACATAGTTTGTAGATTGTTTTTAATGTCTATATATTCATCTTAGTCATCCAGATAATAAAGTAAATGTTTATAGCGTTTATATTTTGCCATAATTTTGTACTTATGTATATGAACATTTTTCAAAAAATTTAATATGGAAACTGACTCAATTATGCAATAATATCCTTAAATTTGAACTGTAAAAAAATGTTGATAGATTTACTTATACAATATTTTTGCAAAATTTCAGTGTAATTAAATTGATTGCCTAAGACCAACTCAAATTTTTTCATTCTTAAGAGTATGTTATTTACAACTTAGGACTCAAAGTCGTAGAATATAAACTCACTACACTTGGGTGACTGCACACTATATGTACTGATGCCGTGCTGTGCTGTGTATATAAACTCGTCGACGAAAATTTGCTTACGACCACGTTTTTCTCCATATCTACGAAACGCCACAAATGTAGAGAGGCCTTAGTTTTTAACACATATTTTTTTTCAGAATTTTAAAAAAATTGGATTTCGAGATATGGATTTTTGAACATTAAACTTAAAAAAATGACCTTTGACCTTTTAATACAAAAAAAATTAGGACGCCATTTTGTAGATAATATTCTCACCTATAAAATGGTACCAATAGGA
This sequence comes from Delia radicum, assembly GCA_021234595.1. Lineage (NCBI taxonomy): Eukaryota > Metazoa > Arthropoda > Insecta > Diptera > Anthomyiidae > Delia > Delia radicum. Next base: position 204,491,705 of record CM037854.1, read on the forward strand.
AATTGTAAGTTGTATAGTTTTAAAGTTATGAGCGACTTTGTATGAGCACTTTATTAAAATTTTGACGTTTTTACCAACTTTTAAGATGTCATATTTCGAAATCCGAAATGGTTTGGGGTCGAAGGGATAATGATTTGATAAACACTACCCTTTTACAATATTTGTGGCGAATTTCATTACAATCGGAGACGACAAATCCGAAAATGACAGTTTTCTGTGCGGTTTGACATAGAATTTAAATTAAGTCACTCATTACAATTATGTTTCAGCCTTTAGATTTTCTAAAACCCAAAAAATACCAGGAATTATTGAAAATTCTGAAATACCAATTTAAAATTATTTGATGTGTTCTTAATTTTAAAATAGAATTTTTTTAATATAACATTAAACGTTAATCATAAAATGTAATATAATCTACTTCAATTGTATTGGTCGCTAAAATTCGGAAAACGAATTGGCAAATAAAGAAGAAGAAACGTTTATGAAACGTTTCATGATTTCATGATATGAAACACTTCTTACATATAAAGAAACCTGTCATCGATTTGACATCTTATGACACAGCTTCTTCATGTTTATGATGAGTTACATTGAACGAAAATCAATGAAGTTTTTCATCATATTTGTGAAATTTTTCAAAAATGTGATGAAAATTTTTGCATGTGTGTACAAATACGAAAACATTTATATTATTTAGTAAAACCAGCTAAACATATCGCTCATTTACAACAAGAGTGACATAGCTCAAAAATCACGATTTTGCAGAAAACGAGTTTAAAGTCTTCAATCCATATGTGCCTCGCTGAACCATTTCTCTATTTATTTGGTCACGTTTTTTATAAATAGGGGGTTTTAATGTATTTTGCTCTTAGTGATAGTTGTGTGCGAATTCGCTAATTATCGAGAGACCCATGAGTAGCACAGTTTCTCTATGAAGTATATACTCTTTGCACCCACTTAAAAGAAAAAATAAACTATATAATCCTCTATCTCGAAAAGTATACATGATATTAAAATGAAATTTTTAATTTTATAAATCATGATATAACTAATAAATCTGCATCATTAACTCAAAAATCGCATTTTCTGACTTATGACAGTTTTGAAGTAAATGAGCGATATGTAAACATTATGATTGTGAAAGTTGAGTTAATAAAACATAATTAGTTAATTAAACAATACTAACTAACAAAGAGGATATTAAATGAAACAAAATATAATTCATCATGTTGCCAAAAAAAAAACATAAAAATCCAAAAACAACTACCCGAAGAAAAATAATTAATATTATGCAACAAAGAAATTTATCAAATTTAATAGAGCCTTATATCTAACTAAAATACAATTTCGGCGTGTAGGGAAGCATTATCATAGAAGTGGTTATATAAGCACATATTAGGGAATGGCAAGTACTTACAATTGCAATTACAAATCTCATTAGTTTTATATGGGGTACATCCCCGCAAAATACTGATATAGTTGTGCGCCCCGGTAGGCTAGTTGGTAGCGTGCTGGCTTATCAGTGCGGGGGTTGTGGGTTCGATTCTTACCAGAGGCACTGGTCTGTTTTCGCTACAACTCGCCGAAGGCCATAGTAGCTAGTGCTCGTTTAGGGTATTAGTATATAATTTGTAATTATATGATTACACTGTTCAAGTTGTAAAATGGTACTAACGTGAAAACCATATGGTTGTGTTTGGATGAGCCCCCTGATTACTACTCCACCGATGAAAGTGCCAATTTGGCTCATTGGGAAAAATTTATCTGGTTTTTTTTTTTGAATTTCGGTCAATTCGTCAATTTTTGACCATTTTCAGCCCATTTAAGCCCATTTAAGTCGCTTTTCCTGTATTCAAAATTTCTTGTGTTACTATTTCCACCATTAGAACTCACATTTCAACTGAGAAAATCAAAATTTTTAGCATATTTTCATGATTTTTGCCCATTTTTCATCGATTTTCCCCATTTTTTGCTGTTTTTATGCGCTTTTTGTAGTTCTTGCGCAAACTTATCGACATAATTCTTACAGTTTTTCCTTTTTACAATATATTATGCAATATTATTGCCAATTCAAGCAACTCAACACACTTTTCAATACAAAAACCATCCTTTTTTACGCTTTTTCGGTAATGTGCGTGGGCAATTAAAAGAAAAAAATAAAGTGTACTTTTTTAATTATTTGGGTTTTTTCCGTTGGCTATCTGCATGATTTTTTTACACAAATTTTTTTTACACAAACGCACACGAATCAGGTATATAGCCATCCTTTTTTTATTTTTTATAGGTGTTCATTGATCGATTTTTGTCATTCAACAAGTGTCTCCGAACGCGTAAAGTACGATTTTTTAAAGTGACGAAAAAGTAATAAAAGTATAAATAAAGTTTCCAGTTTGAAGTGATTAATTTTTACGGCAAAAAATGGATGAATGCCTGAAAAAATTCAATCATTACTGTTATATGTGCGGAAAGTGGACCATTATGTCGTCTAAGAAAAAAATTACTGATGAAATTGTAACATTGTACGAGAAGTACTTCAATATTCCAGTGATTCGTAATGTTGACTGGGTGCCTAAAATGGCTTGTTCATCGTGTGTAGCACGTTTTTATGATTGGCGAACAGGTCGACGGGAAAGCATGCCATATGGAATACCGATGATTTGGTCAGAGCCAGTCGACCACGAAAAAAACATGTGCTACGTATGTAAAAATAATGTTGTGGGTATGAACAGAAGAAAGGCGATGGAATATATTTACCAAAGTGTTCCGTCAGCTCAAACCACTCTTCCCCATTCTCCGCCAGTGCCAATCCCGAGAAAACCGAGTCCAACCGAAGAATACATCCCACCATCTTTTTTTTCGGAGCCTGAATCGAATTTTTCTTTGTATCAGCCATCAAATATTACGCCACCATGCAAACACATTGAAGTTACACAACAGCGCTTGAACATAATGTCAAGACAACTAAAGTTGTCACAAAATAAAACCATAATTCTTGCTCAACATCTTAAAGCTGTGAACATCCTGTCACCAGAAGTTAAAGTGTTCGGTTCACGTGGTCGACAGCATGAATTTGCACCGTTTTTTACTCGCAACGAAAACAATTCATTTACGTACTGTAATGATATCAATGGTTTGATGTCGGCCATGAATTACACGTACAATGCGGACCAATGGCGGTTGTTCATCGATGGATTGAAGAGCAGTCTCAAGGATGTGCTGCTGTATTTCGATAATACAAAAAACTCTGTGCCAATTGCGCTTGCAGTGAAAACAAAGGAAACGTATGATTCCATGAAACTAATCTTGGATTCTGTGAAATACCATGAACATTGTTGGAAAATATGAGTTGATTTTAAAGTGGTTGCACTTATCTGTGGCCTTCAAACTGGTTACACTAAAAATGTGTGCTACTTGTGTACGTGGGATTCGCGATATACACCACAGTATCAAAAACGAGATTGGTTACCGAGAACAAATCGTCTAATCGGGCAGCAGAAATAGTGGAAATAGTAATTGTGAGCCGTATAAAGATAACACAAGAAATTTTGAATACAGTAAAAGCGACTTAAATGGGCTGAAAATGGTCAAAAATTGACGAATTGACCGAAATTCAAAAAAAAACCCCATAATTTTTCCCAATGAGCCAAATTTTCACTTTCATCGGTGGAGTAGTAGTCAGGGGGCTCATCCAAACACAACCATATGGTTTTCACGTTAGTACCAGAAATTTCGTGTTAAAAACTTGAACAGTGTTATTAATTAATAAAAAAAAAAAAAAAATTATATAGTTATCATCACTAAATACCTTACAAAAAAATAGAAAAAATATCTCAATACATATATGCTTACCGATATGGACAAAAATTATGAGTCTAAAAATAATTTAAAAAAAAATATTTTTTTATTGAACTTTTTTGTTTATAAAATGTACCCTCACGGCATTCGAACCTGGGCCTCTAGGTTGTCAGTTAATCGCTCTACAATGTGATCTTTCTCGACATGTTATACTTGATAGATGAAAACATAAATGACAGAAAATGTCATTACTTTATAGGTTAGAAAAAATCAAAAATAAGTAGTTGTATATGTACTTAATAGTAAAAGTGAGTACTTATGGGTAACACATTATTTTTTGCTTTGAAATAATGTGAAAATTAACTAATTATTAGTATGTCGTTATTATTTGTGATATACTTTATTACAGAGAGTAAGCTGGTGTGGTAGTGAGAAATATAATGGTAGTTAGAATATACATTGGGTTGATCCGAAAAATGGTGGATCGTATTGTATATAAATAGATTATATTACATTGAGTTTTTTGATACGATTCAGTCGAGTGAAAATAAATTTGTTAAATTGAATACAGGGGGCTAGATATTATGATTCGATTATTAACAGTCAAATCTAAATTTAACTTTCATTTAAATTTTAATTCAAAACTTTATATGTAAAACTTAAACTTTTTAAGTTTAATATTTTAAATTGTGATGTTGAAAAATTCCAAGTTGCTATTAAAACTTTAAGCTAAATGATTATGGATTTCAAAACAAAAACTTCACTTTTTTACAACTTAAAAACAAATTATGTTTTTTGTACATACACTGAAAATAATCCATGCGTAAAAATACAAATAAATGTCAAAATAACCAAAAATTTTGTAAAATAAACGAAAATTTGTTCATTTTACAAAAGATTTTGTTGTTTTGACATTTTTTTTTCGTATTTTTAGAATTTATTATTATGAGTGTAGGGAAATATATTGTTTTATGCAATCCCATGTATAAATTAAATTCAACCAATTCAATTATATATTGCCCGTCTAATAACGTATGGTATAACATATTGTATGATACAATTAAATTTATCGTGTTACGAGAAATTACATTGGCAAGTAAAATTGTATTGTTACTATACATGATGTCATACTTAACTATATTAGGTTTTATGAAACTGTATCACATTATATAAGATTGTATAAAATTATCTTTACTCGGGCAACAATAACATACGAAAGCAATAAATAACCTTAAAGATATCATAAATTGTATATTGTAAAAAATCATCTAAGACGTATGAGTGATATTTATGTAAGTATAATAAACTAATATTCATCATACGCCATCAGTTAGCAAAGTATAAGCTAATTAATTTTGTATACCTCCTCTAGTAGTATTGCAGCAAAAAGCATATGATACCACTCTATACAACTAAAAATTATTGTTACACCGTTGCCATATAAAAATTTAACGTTTTTTTAAATTTTCAATAAAATTGTGTTTTTAAATGCCAACAATTATAATTTTCTAATAATCGTTTACGAGATACTACACGGAGAGAATTGTATGCCTGATGTTAATGAATTTTTGCATTAGACCTATGCAATGTCCCTGGAACACGTCCATTGAAAATATTCATTAAATTAATGTAGTTTTTCATAAAATTTATTGAAAAATTTCATATCATTTATTAAAAATTTTCATTTGACTAACGAAAACGTTTCATGGAAAACAGTTTCATTATAACTGTGAGGGTTTTGTATATAGTTTATTAAACTTTTCATTTACATTGTGAAGAAAAATTCATCAGTTTAGTGAACATTTTTCATTAAAACTCGTCCAAGAAATTCTCTCTGTGTAGAACAACAAAATGCGGTTAAGTGAGTCCGGTATAATAAATTTGATTCGTTGATACAACTGTTATCGTTAACCTTTAAAACCTTTAAAAAGATATGGACGATTACATATGACTGCAATTGTAAAATTTTCGAATATTTTGAAATGCTATATTTCAAGATCAGTTGGTATTAGCGATCCTGCACTTGGTTATAGTTACATGACTTACAACTTCTGTACCAAGTTTGTTTGATATCGGAAAGGGTGTAGAAAATCAAATGGTTGATTTTATATGTTTCCAATCATCTGTATCACAAACGGTAATAAATGGTGAAAGTTTAACATTTATACTATACATCATATTCTGTATTAGGCAGTTGGTATGGAAAACCTCATATATGTACGAAAATAAATTGTTTAACGAATTGTTGGTGTATATTCCTATTTGTATCATTGTGTTTTAGCTTGAAGTATGTATTTTGTTAATATCACCATAATTGAACTACAAATAAATCACTTGCATATTTTACTATTTTAGTTGTACTTGAAGTAAAAGTAGAATAATTAAGTAATTTTTCGTACACAAAAGATATTAATGGAAAATTATGTTCGTAATTCTAGAAAATATCAAAAGAAATTTGTAACATAAGAAAAATATAAGATATGTATATTGTTCGAAAGAATATTTTTTTTTCAGTTTTAATAAAGAACTATATAATAACTATACACTCAAAAAAGTTTGACAGTGACTACATATCATTTGCTTGTGTAGTAAAATAGTAGTTGTTGTTTTAAACTGCAATTACAGTTGTTGGTATATGACAAAAGCAACAATTGTGATAGGTAGTTAAAAATAATAATGAATAACTAAAGAAAAATACTGAATTTTTGTGACAGTTGTTTAAAGCAGTTATTGTAGTATTTTAATAAACAACTTACGGAACAATAATTTTGCCGTAAACAGTTAATTTTTGTTACTTTGTTCTCACTTCCAAGGGAGGTATCCCGTACCGATCTCGCAGATTATAATGAACTTTGGATATGTTGTGCATGGTTTTAGCTGCCCAATATCACATTTAAGCGTTAAAATAGAAAGTAATTTCTATTTAATGTTTGCATTGACTCATTTTTGAGTGTATTTTAAGTAAACGACATCGAAATCTCTTATGAAATTACTTTATTTATAGTTTATATAAATTATTAATTTTAAACTTCGAATCATTTGACACTGAACTAACAGATGTCAGTATAAGTCAAAGGTTATTATCCAGACATTTGGGATTGTATATAAATTAATTGTATCCTTCTAAAAAGCTACGGCCATAATTGCTATAACTTAAGTTTAGATAAATAAACAATTAATAAGGTCATTGAGTAATTCCATTTAATATCACTATGAAATTAATCGATGTTTTCCGATTTTGATAAAATTTTGTGTGTGTGCGGTAGTGAACGAAAGTATTAAAGTATTAAGTATTTATTTATTTTTTAAACTCTGGCAACCCTGTAGCTTCAAATTGTGGGGTGATATTAAATGGAATTAATTTCACGGTGATATTAAATGGAATTGCTCCATTTCAAAAAAGATTTTGATGTATTTTACTTAAAATGCACTCAAAAAATCGCTTCAGTCAATGCAAACTTACATTTTTTATAGCTTTTTATTTTGACCTAACCTATTAAAATGGAGTATACCACTGGATTCTACGACCTAAAATTAAGTTTACGTGTTCCGGGGGTTTTGTGTGTCATTTTTAAAAACTTACTGTGTAATTGGAATATATCATTGTGTTTTCAATGCATGGAGTACCGTTTGGAATTTTTAATTTTAAGTGGGATGTAGGAAATAAAAGTTTTTACTGTAATTGAAAAAAAAAGTTATAAAAAAATATTTATAAAATACCGAAAAAACCACTGTTAAAACATAGTAGTTGTTACCAATTTTTATAATTGTTTCAAAATTTTTTGGAGTAAATTATTGTCCGTGATTTTTACGACATTGCCAGTTATTTTTACTGCTTTTGTTAGTTGTTTTTCAACAGTAAAAAATTACTAAATTTTTATTGTCATATATGATTTAATTTGTTGCTTTTCAAAAAGTTTGATCATTTTCATGTTGCACAATACAATTGTTTCATTGGCATCAACACAATCTTCAGTTGTCTTTAATAGAAAAAGATAATTGGCTTAACTCAAACCGAGACATTATAGACAACAGTCAAAATGAACGCTATGAGAATCTTTTTGTCTGTCTCAGTGTATAAACTGCCAGATCTGGTAACCGTAATTATAAAATTAAAACTATTTCATATCGATATACTTTGTATATCAGTACATGTATGTGTGTTTGTTGTATTACAATTTGTAAAAACAACATAGAGCCCAACAAACAGAGTTTGTTGAGAAGAGCCGTAATATGCTAATTGCTACAAATTTTATAAATTTTTGTATTTTTTTTTTTTTTTGTTCTTTTTATATTTTGATATATTTAATTATAATATTGTTTTGCCTCCAAAAATCTAATATGATATTGTTATATTAGATTTTATTTGTTGCTTTTCAAAAAATTTTAACTTTTTCATGATAGACAATGGACTTGAGGTAGAACAATATTCTAACTAAATATATGAAAAAATAGGAAGTCCGAAAAAACAATTTTTATATTTTTAATACAAGTATTAAAATATTTTGAACAAATTTTGTATTTTTAATATAAAAATTAAAACAGTTTTAAAATTTTTATTCATTTTATATGAAATGTTTAGTTATTTTAGAGGTATTTACCTTAGTCGCTTTTTATCTGAATTTAACAGTAATTTTCAGTCGATTTTACTGTCAAACTTTTTTAGTGTATTTTAATAGGTATATTTTATCTAAATCTCAAGAAGCTTTAATTAAGCCTTTACAAAATTTCAAACAATAACTTAATTAAACTTTATTTCTAAAATGTTCATATTTTCAACAATTCTATGTCATGTCCAACACCTTAAATTGTTTATTTCTCTTTATATTTATATTTATTTGTTTCTGTGTCTAGATAAATAACTACCCAGCAAAACCTGGATAATAGATTGGTATTACGGTTTATGTTACCTTGTAATAAGTTAAACTCCTCACCCTTGAGTTACCTCCTATCTTTTGGTATTACTGACTGCCCATTAGTTATACCAAATTCACATGCTTAAATGTTTTTATTATAATTCGTTCGTTTCTATACAAAACTTAATATAATTAAATTTTGAATACAAATTAATTAAACTTAAAAATGATATTTGATATAAAAATTAAACATTTTTTACAACTTTTTACCTGTAAGTGAGGAGTAACATATTACCGAGGTAAGTAGTTACCTAGTTGGACATGACCTTACTAAAATAATAGGGTTTGTATTGCAGGTGCGGATCCATGATGGGGGTGGACAAGACGATACTAATGAATTTTTGCATAGAAGTAACTCATCCATCGAAACTTTTAATTAAACTAATGCAAGTTTTTATAAAATTTTATGAAAAAAATAATTTCATTCATTAAATGATAAAGTTTCATCAAAAATCTAGTTTCGTAAAAATAAGCTTTTCATTAGTTTTAAGAAATTTTGCGCTCACTTTATAAAGAAAAGTTACATTAGTTTACTGAACATTTTCATTTTTTTTTTCGACAAATTTAACAGTTTTTTTACACAATTATCCATTATCCATTATAATTTAGACAAAAAATGCTTTTATTGAGTATTCGGCATATTTAATAGTACAATAAGATAATTCTCTGCATGATATTAATGAATTTTTACATATAATCAATAAAGTTGCACAGGTAATGGTCCATTGAAGCTTTTCACAATGCAAATTTTCATAAAATGTTATGAAAAATATCATGTTATTTATAAAAAGTTTCATGCACTCTTCATTGAGTGGATGAACGGTTCTTTAACCAAATTGTTTAGCTTTCCACCAAGTTTACGGAAATGTTTGTTCCCGTTGTGAAGAAAAGTTTCATTAATTTACTGAATATGTTCATTATGTTTTTTTTTTTTTTGTCCACTTAAATTCTATCTGTGTAGAAGCTTGACAAATAAAAGAAGCATGCCGATTATGCAGAGTACCGAATTAAGACAAAATATTTTGAAGTAAAAAAAATTTTACCAAAAAGTTCCCCTCCCAAACGGAAAAGCTGTATCTACGTCTGGTAAAAGAAAAGTAATAAGTTACCTCTTTATTACAAAAAGATTATGTTGTCACCTAAAACTTATAAATTTTAATTTAATAGCCAACGTAAAAAAAATTACATAAAAAAAAAATAAAAATTATTCAAGTTCGAGGCCGTACTCTATTTCTTTATTAGCATATTGTCGTTACAAATAATCTATAGAGTTTTGGTTTTCAAATTTATTAATTGACCACTTTCAGAAATGTGCTGATAGTTCTATTTCGGGAATTTTCTAGGTTCCCGTCATCAGAACACGTTTTGAAAGAAGTGACAATCCCATGCAAACATCAAACATTCATATATAGTTATCCCACTAAATGAGAATTAATATATGAGCTCGAAGTTAACGATTATCACCATTGATCAATCGTTGATTCATTGATTCGTTATGTGCAAACTCTACATCAACACATTCCTGGCAGTGTTTAATTAATAAATTTGAAAACAAAAACTCTATAGAGTATTTGTTAGGACAATATCCTAATAAAGAAATATAGAGTATGACCTCGAACTTGAATAATTTGCATTTTCATTTCACAATTTAAGGGCGAAAAAACATAATTTTTATTTTGAATAAAAATTATATCAAACTTGTAAAAAAATACACTTATTACTTTTATACTGGAGGTAATATATCTTTTGTAAAGTGTTACCAGAATGGGCATGCCCTTGTTAAAATAATAGGGTTTGTAATAAAAAAAGTAACCAGTTACGGACCTTAATTTCTTATTCCCAAACTTATTACCGGGTAATATAAAGTTTTGCTGGGTATGCAAATGAAATGTGTTTAGTGCAAATAACTATTTCGTTTTACTATTTAGGCTTGTAATTTTATGGCAACATTTGTATTTGTATTTATTAAGAAAAACCTCTTTTTTTACTAGGGCCTTTCCTGATAAACTGGTTTTTATTTCTTTTGGTTACAATAAAATGAATGAAAGACTTTATTAAATTATCTCTACTTTGTTAATCTAAGGAGAGCTTTCGTAATTAAAGCACAATAGCTATGAGGACTTTGTTAAGCCTTAAGAATAATTATTGTATTTAGCAACATTATGAAAAATACAATGACAATGTTAACACGTAATTTAACCCTTAAATGTAAGTATTTAAAATTTTTCACATTTGACAAAAAAATAGTAACTTAACTTTAATATATATTAATTAAACATTGTAAATTTAAAAAATATGGACTAAAATCTTAACAGTGTCTAAAGGCAGCATTAACAAACAAAATATCGCATTAGCGAACTTTATGAAATTTTTTTTTTTTTAATTTCTTTTTCTTATATCTTATTTTTATGAAATCAATTGGTTTTATTAAAATTGAGAATAAAATTATTATTGTTTGCAAAAATTCGACTTGGAAAGTTCTTTAAAGCTTATACACTTTATATTGCGTTTTTTTTTTTGCAACGACACAATAAAACAAGGAAAATCGTGTGCATTCTTGTCTAAAGTTTCTTAAAATACAAAAAAACGGCAATTAAACCTAAAGACAGTTGTCAGTTTTGACATTTTCATGCCAGAAACGAAAAAAAAAGAAATGTCCACTTTAGCGAAAAGTCTAGATTAGCGAACATGCCCTTACACAGTAATAAAGTATTCGAGAATAAATATTTGAATACCTACATTACTTATATTTTGGACTCAGGTAAAAAGTCGGCAAAGCCGGGTGTTATAATTTAATAAACATTATTGTACATTGTTATATTAACGTCATATAGACCGTCGCAATTCATTTTTAATTAATATGATTTTGACAAATTTAATTTAGAAAGGTTGAGGTAAAGCAGAAGAATAAACTTTTTTCTCTAAAAATTCTAAACACTATTGATTTTCTAATCAGACTAGACTAGTTTCTGCCTTTTTTTATGGACAGGCGTCATCAGTGATTTTCCATTTCAAATTTTATTAATATTTGTGTCTTATAATTGTCAGATTGTCTCCATAGTGTATGTTAGTTTGAGCTCAAGCCAACAATATTTTTCTACATTAATGTGGTATTCGAAAAATATTTTTTTTAAACTACTAAACTATTCCGGTGAATACGCCTTCAAAATACCTTTTATTTAATATGAAATTCCTTTATTAACTTTTATGAGGAATACACGTATTGAAAAAGCGTCAACTTAAATATTCGTAATTTTTGACCCCACTTTGCACCATAGATGGGCATATTGCAGTACCCGTAAAATTTCAGTAAAAAAAAAATTTACTGGTTACTGCAACGAAATTTCCATTACCAGTAAACTGTTACTGATTACTAAAAGAAAATTACAGTAACCAGTAACGTTTTACTGATTACTAAAAGAAAATTGCAGTAACCAGTAACGTTTTACTGATTACTGAAATAAAATTGGCAGTACCAGTAACGTTTTACTGATTACTGAAAAAAAATTGCAGTAATCAGTAAATTTGTATCAATAAATCATTTAGGCACTTAATAGCAATTAAATATACCAACTAAAAATGAGTGTTATATAAAACACGCAAAAAACAAAAAGTGTATTATTATCTAAGTACTTAGGTAAAATACAACTTGAATAGTTGTTTGGTTAGTTACAGATTATCTAAATTAAAAAATTATATTTTCTTAGATAAGTTACAAAAGAAAAAACTTAGGTAACTTAACAAATTTTTAATTGCTTCAGAATGGAATGCAACAAAAACTACGGAAAGTTAACAAAAACGAAAAATATATAAATCAATTTACCCGAATTGTGTTATCGTCTGGAAATTTCCACCATCCTAAGTGATGAGGTTGAGTACTTAGTGGTATACATAAAGCTTATGGAGCCTATAGTAGAAGCGATCGATTTTCTACAGGGCGAAAAGACTATGTATTTTGGTTACTTTGTTCCTACTATAGTGTCTTTAAGAATAGATTAGATTATATGGCACTATGCACCGCGACCAACTTAGGTCTTTTGTGCTGCCTAAAGTTACCCTAAAGATTCAAGCTACCTATAAAGCCAATAATCCTATTAGGCAAAATCTTCATAATGTCCGAAGGGGAGACAAAGCGATCGCCAAGAAACTTGGCACGCCTTTCACAAAGCCTCGGACATTCGCAAAGAACATGCTCCGATATCTCAGCTACCAGTTCGCAAAACCTACACTCATCCGTGTCCGAAAGACCACTTTTGCGCAGGTGGTATCTGATATTGCAGTGTCCAGTCAGGTAAGACACCAGGGTACTCAAGTCACCCCTCCCGAGGGACAATAGTCTCCTCGATCCTGCACTGGAAAAAGAGATTAATCTCTTAGCCTGCCGTTGGCCAAGAGAGTTTTCCCAATAGAGAGAGAATTCTGATTTCCTCCACGACCCGAGCTTCTCCCTAACATACCCCAAAGGTATACCACAGAATGGTTCAGGGCCAATAAAGGGCCTTAGGGCCAATAAAGGGCCCGCAATTAGCAAGACAATCTGCCCTCTCGTTGCCCTCATGCCCCTCGTGACCAGGAACCCACCCTAAGGTAAGCGAGTTGCGCCCGTCAAGTCGGTTAAGAGCCAGAATGCATTCCATGACCAGACCAGATGACACCTCATAGGACATTAAAGCCCTTAATGCCGCCTGACTGTCAGAAAGAATGTAGATGCGAGATCTAATAGTGCCCATTCGTAGACATTCCTCCGCGCAGACACAGATAGCAAAAATCTCTGCCTGAAAAATGGAGGGGTATCTACCCATGGGTAAGGCCCGTTGGAAACCTGGTCCATAGTCACCATTCGCATGCTTCGAGCCATCTGTGAACCATATCTGAGAACCCCGCTCTGGCTCCCAGGATCTGTTGGTCCACATGGCCCTGTCGAACAGCATCACTTTAAAGTTCCTATCAAAGATGTACTCCGGTGACCTCCTATCCGTAACCTTTGTAATCTGGTCATCAATTAGGATTCTAGCGATCCTCATGTGACCCCTTAGATCTTTAAGAATAAAACTTTGTCGTTTGGAGCGTGCGAACTTTAAGAGTTTAGCTGAAGTAATCGAAAAAATGCAAGAATCTTTACTCAAAAGATTTGAGAAATATTTCTTAATGAAGCCTAAGCTTGGGATGCTATTATTGCGGCTATATCTGTTCCTGAAATAAAATTAAGATTTTTAAAAGCTTTGTTGGAAACAGCGACAACACAAACAGAAGATGAAGTGAAGAAAATGTTCAACACTTATGTACTTAAATATGGCAAAATACCCGAAGCTGAAACTCGTGCCATACCTGCAACAAAACAGAATTCATTTCTAGATTTCGGGGAAGAAAGTAATGGTAAATTTGTTACCCTTAATTTTACGTTTAATATTTGTATTAATGTATGTATTGTATTCTTAAACAGATGTTAGCGTACAGTGTGAATGCAGTGACTCGGTAAATTATCTCCAGGAAACAGTTTTATACTTGGTCGAACAAGACACGACAACAAAGTGCCTAAATAATCACATTGCCATTAAAAACGTATTTCTCAAATACAATACTGCATTACCCTCATCTGCACCTGTTTAACGATTGTTTTCATTCGCTGGGATTGTGAATCGTTCCAGAAGACAAAAACTCAGCGATGTAAATTTTGAAATGCTTGTGTTGAGAAAAGCTTATAATATATAGTATCAATAAAAATAAAAATAATATGGCCAATTCTTTGATATTTGAAAAACTGAAAACGTTAATTTTTAAGTGGGTTCAAAATTATAAATAGAAAATTATGATTGAAATTTGAAAACCCAAGGTCAGATTTTTGACTTTTTAACAAAAAAAAGTATTGGAACGCTTTAATTTTTTAACAAAAATTGTGATGCAATTTAATAAATTTGTTTTGTTAACATTTTACTGATTACTGTATTTTTTCAGTAATCAGTAAAACATTACTGGTACTGCAATTTTATTTCAGTTATCAGTAACACGTTACTGGTACTGCATTTTTTTTCAGTAATCAGTAAAACTTTACTGGTTACTGCATTGTCTCTTTCAGTAATCAGTAACATTTTACTGATTACTGCCAATCGTAATGCAGTAAAAATATATTGCAGAGTGCCCATGTATGCTTTGCACACTTAAAAAAAAATACGGATCTAATAAATTTGCCGACAGCAAAAAATTGAGTTTCAATTAAGATATTTGTAAATACTATTAAAATTTTAATTAAATTCTATGCTATTGTGGAAATTGTACTATTAATTCAAATAACACTGTGAAACAAGAAATTGTATCTTTAACGTGACCAGCGGGAAATATAACTACACTATCAGTAGACAAAAACCCACAAAGTGTTTAAAAAATTTTTGCTCGAATTTGATTTTATCATGGTTGTCAAGCACTGCCTTTTCAATATAACGGTAGTTGCCTGCCACGCCCACATCAATGCCGATATTAAAGTTAAAACTGCAATTCAAACAGTGACATGTGGATTCTAATGTCACAGGGTTTATTTTAAAATTCTACCCATTAAATTTTGTTTAATCAACATAATAGCGTTATAAATCGTCGTTCCGGTTCTTTAACGTTATTTTGATTTAAGTTCAAAATATTTCTAAATCAAATTAGTAAAGTAGCAAAATAATACCGGTTGTATAAGAAGAAACATTTTTTTAATGAAATCGCTTTTTAAAAATTTTCATTTCGGTCTTAATGTTGCTGTGTTAGTCTATGATAAGTATAGAATGCCAACCCTATTTTTGGCTGTTTTTCCATTATGGGTTTAAATTAAATATTAAATATATGTTGTAAGTTTTCGAATTCCTAAATATTACTTTTTTACTAAAAACTTGCTAACTAAGCTCTAGACTTATTTTCTTCATTTTACATGTTAAAAAAAGCTAAAGGTTCAGTATTGGCTCCTTCATACTTAGGACACGTTAATTATAAAATAAAAGGAAAACACAATCAATCGAATGTGTGATATATAAATATTTCGTATACAACGAGTGTAAACTAGCACTCAATAGTCACATTTTTTATTGCATACTTTCCGGAAACATATTAAGAAAACAAAGAGGCTCAGACGGATGAGTGATATTTAAGTTTAAACTTTCTGTTGCATACTTTAGGGGGACTTGAGATGATTGAATGATTTTAATAATTTATAAAGTATACGCTTAGTTTTTATTTTATTCTTCTTAACAATGGATTTTCTTAAAATAAAAAATTATTTTCAAAAATAAATTAAGTTTTGGATTTTTTTTTTCAATAAAGAAGCCCACATATTGTCATAAAGTAGATTGAAAAATTGGCCTGATGAAAGCAAGACTTCAAAAGACCATAGAAATGAAATCAGAGCTAAGTTTTTAAAATCATTTAGGGGTTTTGATAGTGTACTGATAGTCGATTTTTATATCCTGTGGTCTCATTTAGCACACAATCGATGATCTTAAATTTGTTGCACAGTTTGCTTTTATTGATCAAATTTTAATTAAAATTTTATTCATATGTATTAAAAATATAATTGAATATTTCAAATTTATTTTAATCGTGTTAAACATTAATTGCATTTATAGTAATTAAATGCAATTAATTTTGATAATCTCACTTTTGATTTCAGATTTGTTTTAAGCAACCAAAACAATCTCTAAGGGCATAATTTTTATTGAATTAGACAATACGGCAAATATTATGAAAAAAAAAGAATTCGCCATATTGGATTCACCATTTGAATTTAAAAATTTTCATTTACATATTCGTTATTAAGCGACACTTAATACTTCCTCAAAAGTAATTAACATCCAAAATACTAATATTGTAGATTTATGATCGCCATTTAAGATCCGCTATTTAATATCCTCCATTTTGAGATTTAAATTGCTGATGTCAGATTCGTGATAACCAACCGTGGAAAGCTCTATAGTGAAAACATCAATCAAATCAGATAACACTAACAAATTTATAAAATTAATTAAATCGATATTGAATCCGCCACTTTGAATTTTAAATTTTTGGTCCCATATTCGGAATTGCCGAAATTAAATCCTTTAAACACAATTGATTAAAAGTAAATATATTCAAATTTTAGAAATCATTGCTGGCATATTGGATCCGTCATTTAGAATTGTTTTTTGATTCCATCCACGAGACATATTTCCAACTAGGCAGAATTACAAAGCTAACGAACAACCATTGTTTTTATTACATGAATTGGCATCGGCTCGCTGAAAAGAGAGCATCATATTATGATAGTTTAAGAGCATCATGTTATGATTGCAATGCGTAACAATCTTAATATGATTGTAGCAAACATATTATGATTCTTAATGACCATAAAACCGTCCTCATTAATCATAATATGATCAGCCAGAATCATGTACATGATAATTATGATCATAATATGATAATTTTGTGTCCACAATCATGTTCTATCATATTTTTTCTCTGCGTGAGTGTCCGGTGCAAAAAATACCAAAAATTTTAAAATTGAAAAACATTGGTTGCAATTTTCGACTACATGTATTTATTTGTTAGGTATTGGGCGATTTTGTACTACCAAATGGAATCCAAAAATATAAATGTTCAATCTTGCATAACGCAATTAGCAATTAGAAAGATATACCTATGGCTCTAAAACTTATAACCCACTTTCCTAAAATAAAAAAGTTTTGCAAGTTTTGAGTTTCAAAGGATTTAAATATTGCTGATCAATTTAATAATGATTTTCTTTTTTTACTTACCAAAAAAACAGCAACAGAATACAATCGTATACAAAGTTATAAAAACTATGCGAACATCCGTACGATCAAATATATATTCGGAAGCATATTCAGCTGACATATTACCGATACTATCATTAAAACAAAGGACATTATTATTGTTGTTGGTATTAGTGTGAGTAACTGTAATTATGCTGTTGTTGTTGTTGCTGCTGCTATAAACAGAAGCTTTAGTTGTTGCTAAAGAGGAAACACTATTCAAAATAGTAATTTCCGTTGAATTAATGTAATAATTTAAATCCAAATATAAACTAGGTTGTATAGAGTAGTTAATACTGCTGCGGCTGCCACCACCGCCGCTGATGTTTAAGTGGTTCGCTAGTGTATAAGAGTTGTTAATGTTGTTGAAGTTATTGGCGATGATGGAAGGATAAAATGTTAAATTTGTAATGGTGGCGGATAATGCTGACGATGATGTTGATGTTTCTTTAGCCAAAATTGCTGATGCACCTTGTGTATTGGCAATAATATAGTAAAGTGTTGCAAAAATGGTTATTGCTGTTGAAGCTGCTGTTATATGCCACCCTTGGGATCCAACTACATGTTGTAATAAATTGTTGTATAATGTTGTAACGGAAATTGTGGTAATGGTTGTAAACGCATTAAGGCGATGTGGGTTAAGGAAACACGAATATGATTTCAAATTTGTATTAATAGAGTTGTTAAAGTGCTGGTGATTGTGTTTTTATCTGTGCTATTATAGTTTTGACATGTTAGTCTATGCTTTCTTCTATATTTCCGTTTTAACTTCTCTTGCTCCTGATCACAACGACTCATGTTACGATTATGCAGGCATTTACAAAAATTTATAGAATTAATGGATGCTGTTGTTTGTAAATTTTCATGTTGTTCATGTTGAATTTTGCTTGATATCGACATAGTTTTATATATTCTAGGGATTTCCATACAATTTCGATTTTTTTCTCTGGTCGTATCATCATTGGTTGTATTTAATCGCCTCATAGTTGTAAATACTACAAACTAGTTATGTTAGTTTTCGATTTTTTTTTATATAACACAGTTATAATTGTTATTTCAGTCGTTGTCGTCGTTGTTGTATGTGTGTGTGTGTGGATGTTGTTGTTTTTATCGTATATTTTAATCTTGTTATTATTATATATTTCCGTTTCCTGTTTAGTATTATTTTTCGTTGTTTACGCGTTTGGAAATCACGTTTGTTCTTTATTGTTTATATAATTTATTTGAAATATATATATTTCATTAATTGAGTTTTCTTTTCAGCGAGTAGTCAATACAAATCATTTTGATAACATCTGCAATGAAGCGTTAAAAATACAATTGAATTATTATAAGGAAAATTTATATAGAATAGATAATAGAGGAACAAAGAAAAAGTTTTTATTAAAAATAAACATTAAATTAACAAACAAAGTTTTTAATAAAAGCCAATGAAAAGGGCATTGTACGACTAACTACAATAGAAATACATTTTTGTATTATATTAATTGATAATTTCGTTTGATAAAAGTTTTAAATTTATAAAATAAAAATTGCCATAAACTAGTATATACAGGGTGGCCCAAATAAGACCAGCTGATGTGAAACACAAATATACTTTTTTATTTTTTAACATAATTTATTTTTTCTTTTTGCAGATTATAACTGAACTCTTGGAAATTTAAAATGAATACGTACAGTCCACAACAACGCATTAAAATTATCGATTTTTATTATTCTTCTCAACGATCAATTGTTCTGACGCAGCGAAATTATCGCCGTTTTTTAACGTAAGATCAGCGCCCACATCTTCCATGATTACAAGTTTAGTTCGCCGTTTTGAGGAACTGGGTTCAGTTGCCGACCGTCCAGGAAGAGGTGCTCATCGAAATATTCGTACTGAAGATAACGTGTAAGCTGTGCAGCAGAGTGTTGCAAATGATCCATCTGTCTCAACTCGTCGCCGTTCCGGCCAATTGGGTATACCCCAGAACAACATTACAGAGAATTTTAAAGTTGGATCTTAAGATGTATCCATACAAAGTTCACTGCGCATACTGCTAGGCAAACTATGGACATGCTGCTTGAAATTTTTGGTGAACGCATAATTTCAAGAAATTCAGATTTCCCTTGGCCTCCTCCTTCACCAGATTTAACTGCGTCCCTATTTTTTTTATGGGGATATTTAAAAGACAAAGTGTATGTTAACAAACCACAGACATTGGACAGCTCAAGCAGAATATTCAAGACGAAATACGGCGCCTGCAACCACAAACATTACGCCGTGTAATGCAAAATGCGCTAAAAAGAGCCAATGCCTGTATCGAGCAAAATGGTGGTCATTTGTCTGATGTCATATTTTACACATTGTCACGTTAAATTTCCATAAAATGTATTTAACATATAAAAAAAATCATTTAAAAAAACGTTATTACAAGAGTTACACGTGTTTACCATCACTAGGTCTCATTTGGGCCACCCTGTATATAAAGCAGAACCCCCAAAACTTTATAAATAACCACCGAGTGGTAAACATTTAAAAAATGGCTTTGTCATTGCTATCAAGTTAGAAATTTCCAACGGTTCCAAAGTCTATGTACTGGTAAAGCATTGATTTTATAAAAACTATTCTGTTTTGTTTAACTCGTTAAAAGCACGTCATAGATTCAACAAGACATTTTTCAATCAAACTTTCCAGATATAAAGAAATTTAACAACAAAAAATTGTCAAAACTAAAAAAAAAATAACAAAATTTAAACAGTAACAAAAAGATCTCAAAAAATCAATAAAGCTGTACCTATAATAAAAACAAATAAATTCTTGGCGAAACACTGTGGATCGTTTTGATCAATCTCTATTAGCTTCCGTGATAATTGCGATGTACTGAAAAACTGCGAGGCTTAGTTTTTGGAAGTTTTTGATTTCTTCTCTGACTTTTGCAGTCCAAGTAAAAATTTTGTTAGTTCTCATTTATTTTCGAGATGCTGTTGATGTTCCAAATAAGAACACTCACAATATTTTAGTCGTGGAAATCAAAGTAAGATATACTTTTCAACTACGTATAGTTAAAAACCGGTCTACTCACTTTTCCTTTAAAGCAAATGTTTTTTTCATTTAAAAATTTAAAATCAACGCAAAATCTGTAAAAATAAAAGATTTTATATTGTTTTTACTAACAAAAATAAAATAAAAAAATTTAAAGAAATCTTCCAAATCTGTAAAAATAAAACATTTTATTTTATTTTAACTCTCAAAAATTAACTCCCATATTATTAAAAACAATAGTTTTGCTTTTCTTTTTACTAGCATTAACTTTCTGGTTTAAATAAAGAATTTTTTGTGAAAAGAAATTTAAAAGGCAAACAATAACTGGTACAGAAATCAGTATTAAATATGTAGTTTGGTATTTAATAAATATTAAAATAAGTTTAAAAAAAAATTTCTTTGTAGTTTAAATGTATATTCCTTAAAAACAAAGTTTACTGATAACTTTTTAAATAAATAACAAGACAACAGATAACAAGATAACAGAATAACACAAATATTGTGAGTGTAAAGGTCTTAAAATATTGTGAATGTACCCTTTTCGATCTGTGATGCTTAGTTTTCGACATAAACGGTCTCGAAATATTAAGTGAATAAACAAAATTAAGGACCGAATTTGGGTTTTGACAACTGATTCAAATCAGAGACGGGCACGCAAGTGAATTTAGAGTCAGATTGACTCACGCTGACGAGAAAAAAAAATTCTACTCACGCACAATCACTCACGATCTTTTTTATACTCACTCGCGCTCACGTAAATAAGTTCAGATGTTACTCTCACTCATGTGTGATTCACGGAAATTATCAAAGAAACTTACCAGAAAAAATTACAATGTTAAAATTAAGGTAAATTGTGAATGTGTGACTCAAAATTGCTCTGAATAAGTAATTTTGCCATTTAGTCATATTTCAAAACCCAACCATATCAAATCGATGAAAAAATGAACAAAACATTTTTAACAGAAATTTTTTTTTTTTGTTATATCTACTCACGCGCCCTTATTGACGCAAAAATTTTACTCACTTACGAAGATTTTTTTCCTACTCACATTCACTCACGTTTACATAAGTAAAATTTGGTTTTACTCTCACGAGTGATTCACATGAATCACACAAAATTCTGCTCATGTGACCATCTCTAGTGCAAACATTACTTTTTTAGCTGTTTTACTTAATTTAAGCGAAGTTATGTATTTTTTTTTTCACAGATGGAAAAATTTTTGTCGGTTTCATCAATCTCCCTTAGTCTTCAATACACAGGCCTGCCATGCTAAGTTTTCAAATAAGCGTTCTATAAATCTGTCCAATCAACTCGAAATTTCGGTTCAGTACTAAAGTATTGGATGTGGTATTTTTTCACAAATGGACAAAATCTTGTCTGTCTTTATCTATCTCCCTTGATTTTCGAGATAAGGACGATGTTCCAAATAAATGCATTTTTATTTTAGTGATATTTAGTTTTCAAGAAAAACAAAGGATGACAGTTATTAACCACAACGAAATAAAATTGAGATTTAAAATTTCTTTTTGTAACTTTTATGCAAACCGATGTTTGTAGTCTGTACTAAAGTCCAATACTAAAGTATAAAGAGGTGGGATTTTTTCTTAAATGGACAAAATCTTGTTCGTTTTTTTTTTATCTATTTCCATTGATTTTCGAGGGACGATGTGCCAAAAATCCATGTTTTTAGTCAGTACTAAAGTCTAATACTAAAGTACAGGATCGTGAATAAACCCTAAACGAAACAGCATAAAAATTTTAATGTTATTTTAAAAAAAATCTAATTAACAGGGCAGGGCAGGGAATTTGATCAAATACTTTTCGAATTTGACCAAATACTTTTGAGAATGAAATGGCTTCTTCTTTTTTTTTTTTAAAGAGAAGCAATACTCAGGAAATTCTTCCTATTAATTAATGTGTTGCTTTCTTTGGAAAGGGGATAGTGGAGAGATGAAAGGTGGTGAAAGATGAAGGGCTTCTATTTATATACGTATATTGTAAAAACTTGAATGAAGAATTAAAAAAAAAAAATCAACAAAAGAAAGCATTTTTAACCCTTGAAAGTGAATTTGTTTTAAATCCAATTTTTTTTTAAATGCATATGCTGCAGCCTTTACCTACATACTATTTTGGGTGTATAATATTTATGGCACTCACGTTATTTTATGGTTACATGACTGCGGTTTCAATGACACATAATTACATTTTTCTATTTATATAAAAAGCTCTGTCATGCCTTTCAATATAAAAGAAACAGCTTTGCAAAAAAAGAGGTTATTAGTTTTTATTAGTTTTTCAATTGCGTATAAAACAATTAAAAAAAAAAAAACGTGAAATACTGTCAAAATGGTTTTGATTCGAAATTTATTTATGGCCATTGCTACAATTTGCCTTATCATTAATGTGGATGCTAAACTAGGACATATTGTATTACGTAAGAAACCGTGTCCGAAGTGGGTAACAGCGTGTTAATATGAAATTATAAACAAAAATTTGTTAAAAAAATAATTGTATCATCAAATAAAGAACATATTTCGTGTTTAACATCTAAAATTTAAAAAAGTTAATCATAGAAATAAATATTTGTAGTTGTTTTTTGTTCTTAATACGATAATCTTTATTTTTAAGTGAAAAATCAGTAATTTGTAGAAGAAATTAAATTTTTGACTACATATCGAACACCTAGTTCAAAAGTGACTCAACGCAAAATTTTAAATTTTTCAGAAATTGAAAAAAAAAATATTTGCAACTTTATACCAATTAAAACATAAAGAAAGACATAACTGTTTTTTTAGCAACAGTTAACAACAACAAAATACACTAATATTTGATTTTATAGATAAACAAGTGTATTGTGCATAGTTTAAGCATATAAACCCGAAAAATTAAAATTTTGAGTTGAGTCACTTTTGAACTAGGTGTGCGATATGTAGTTTATTTGAAAAAACCAACCACACCAAATTACCGTATTATGATTTTACATTAATTTTATACAGTAGTTTTTTTTTTACAAATAAAACAAATAAATGTTTGTTTATTTTTTACTACAAATCCCAGCAAAAAAATATAGTGCTTACCCAGAAGCGCTTTCGGAAGGCATTATTTAATTCCGAAGCGCTTCCAAAGCATATCCAGAAAGCATGATTTTTGTTCGCGATGTGCCACTTGGTATATCTCTTTTAAGCAGGTGGAAAGCGCTTCTTTTATGTGCTCTTAGAAGCAATAAATTCATGCCTTCTTAGGCAATAAGAAGCGCTTTTTTGTAATATTTGTTGCTGGGATAGTTTTCAACCTCGAGATAAGTTTTCAACTTCTAGATAAGGACGATGTTTCAAATAAATGCATTTTTCTTTTAGTGATATTTCGTTTTTAAGAAACCCGCGGTTCGTTCTTTTTTAAAAACAAAGGATGACAGTTATTAACCTCAGTGCTCCCCGGTAGGCTAGTTGGTAGCGTGATGGCTTATCAGTGCGGGGGTCGTGGTTTCGATTCCCACCAGAGGCACTGGTCTGTTTTCGCTACAACGCGCCGAAAGCCATAGTAGCTAGTGCTCGGTTAGGGAAATAGTATATAATTTGTAATTATATGATTATTAATTAATAAAATTAAAATTAAATTAACCTCAACGAAATAAAATACAGATTTAAAATTTATTTTTGTAACAAAAAAATCGAATTAACAGGCAGCGAATTTTATGCAAACCCATATTTGTAGTCAGTACTAAAGTATACAGTATAAAGAGGTGGAATTTTTTCTGAAATTTAAAAAAACCTTGTAATTTTTTTTTTATCTATTTCCCTTGATTTTCGAGGGGCGATGTGCCGAAAATCCATGTTTGTAGTCAGTACTAAAGTCTAATACTAAAGTATAAAGTAAAAAGATGTGAGATTTTTTTCAAATTGACAAAATCTTGTCCGTTTTTTATCTGTTTCCCTTTATTTTCGACATAAGGGCGATGTGCCTCTTTCCTTTTGCGATGTTTAGTTTTCAAGAAAAACGCAATCGTTCTTTTCTCGAACTCAATACAGGATCGTTAATATTTTGTGCGCCCCGGTAGGCTAGTTGGTGACGTGCTGGCTTATCAGTGCGGAGGGTCGTGGGTTCGACTCCCACCAGAGGCACTGGTCTGTTTTCGCTACAACGCGCCGATGGCCATAGTAGCTAGTGCTCGGTTAGGGTAATAGTATATAATTTGTAAATATATGATTATTAATTAATAAAATAAAAAATAAAAAATACAGGATCGTTAATAAACCCCAACGAAATAGCATAACAATTTTAATGTTCTTTTAAAAAAAATCTAATGAACAGGGCAGGGAATTTGACCAAATACTTTTCAGAATCAAACGGCTTGCAACAAAATGACATTAATTTATTTTTGCATATTTATATATAAATGCAGATTTTAATGCATATTTTGGCATTTGCTATTGAATATTTTCTATATAATTACATATTTTGTAAAAACTTAAATGAAGAATTAAAAAAAAAAAATTAACAAGAAGAAAGCATTTTTAACCCTTAAGAGAGCTACAAAATCTGGAAAAGTGCCACCAAAGGTATACCATCCCATAACAAATAGCAATGGCCAATAGTCTCGTTCGCATATGGAGAAAGCGAAAGTATTTGCTGAGTATTTGGAAAACATATTTTCTCTAAACAACATTCAAACGCCATTAAGATTTGATATACAGTACGATATAACTGATTACAATAGTTCCCGAAATAACTGAAACCGAAATACAAAATGAAATAATAAATTTATCAGTCAAAAAAGCAGCAGGGTATGATCTAATTACTGCAGAAATTCTTAAACAATTGCCCGTAAAGAAATAATCGTTCTTACTACAATAATACATTCGATTTTTGAACTTGAACACATACCAATATATTGGAAGGTAGCAGAATTGCTGATGATTCCAAAACCAGGTAAACCGCCAACTGATGTAACATCTTACAGGCCAATTTCTCTTTTACCAACTCTTTCAAAACTCTTTGAAAAAGTTTTTATAAAGCGTTTGAAGCCAATAATAGAAGAAAAACTAATAATTCCAACACATCAATTTGGATTTAGAGAAAAGCATTCTACGATTGATCAGATACACAGAATTGCTGAAGTTATAGAAAACACTTTCGAGGAAAGAAAAGTATGTTCTGCCGTTTTCCTTGATGTTGCTAAAGCTTTTGATAAAGTATGGCACGATGGACTGTTATATAAAATATCAACATTTATGCCACACAACTATTGCAAACTACTTGAATCTTATTTAAAAAATAGATACTTTCGGATAAAATATGAAGGAGAGCACTCTGATCTTAAGGAAATCAAAGCGGGAGTGCCTCAGGGTAGTATATTAGGACCCATGTTATACCTAATATTTACCTACGACCAGTGGCGTACCCAGGGGGGCCCTGGGGCCAAAGCCCCCCCCCCCCGAAATATTTTCGATTTTTTTTTTTATTTTTGTTTTGGTTAGTATGTAATAAATGAATTTATAATACTTTTTGAGACTATAATTTTTCAAACTAATGTTATATTAGCTGAAATTGATCTATGGAAACACTACCATAAAGACCATCAAATCCGCTAGATGCTATTCAAGATTGCAACAAGGAGCTTTTTCCAACCGTTTACATGTTTTTTACATTTACTGATAGTAATTCCTGTTACAATTGCATCCGCGGAGAGAAGTTTTTCCACCCTAAAAAGAGTGAAAACATATATAAGGAATTCTATGGGTGAAGCTAGACTTGGTGCTCTAGATCTTGCATCAGTGTATCGAGAAAAGGTTAAACCTGACAAAATCATTGACACTTTTATGAAAAAAAATCGTCGAATTAAATTTTAAGAATTTTGTTAATAGTATATAAGGATCTTAATTAATATGATAGCTCACTTTAAAAATCAAAATAAAATTATTTAATTGATACATAAATTTGTTTAATATTTCAAAAAAAAAAAAAAAACTTGTTTGTAGATATAAAAAAACTAAAATAACAAAGACATGTCAAAAAATTTTTCCTTCAAAATTGCTATCATAACTGGGTATAACGTTAATGGTAACTTTCCCATCCAAAACTTATTTAACAGATACAAAATATTAGTGTCCGACCGAACTCATTTTTTTCAGCCGAAGCCGAACTTCCACATCAATACCGAACTTCCATATCATAATATCAATGTTCGGCCGAAGCCGAAGCTGAACTTTTTGTTTTAATAAAAAAAAATATAAATTGTTTTTTTAGATCAATAAATTTAAACCAAAAAGTTCTCAGGAAAAAATTACACATTCCAAAAAGAAGGTGATGCCCACACTTGCTTACATATCTCATTGCCAAATTTAGTAACTGTAATACCAAACTCATTCCAACGATAGAGTCAAAAAAGCAAGTAGTATTGTAATCAATTCTTTAAAATTAAACCAGAAAGCATGAACTCAATAACAAAGTAATTATTTACTTAAAAGAAAATAACAATTTTATTAACTTATATGTATAACTTTTTGTACTCAAGAAGTAATCATATACTTTTTCTTAATAAAAGGACGTTATTGGAAGTAGTTCCTCATTTTGAAAAAAGAAGTTATACAATTTTAAAGAATTTATCTTATATATAACACTAAAACAGAATTAGCATGTTGCCAAAATTTTGTTAAACTGTGGTTAGGTATAAATTAACGATCGCATGTGAGCAGAAAATTGTGAGTGGAAGTTGAAATTACTGACGTTATTGTGCGTGAGTCATATTTTTGTTTTTCAATTTTGAATTGTTCTTTTTTTTTTAAAAAATTTATATTTTCGTGGTTTATA
>CM037854.1:204519131-204605146 GCA_021234595.1 Delia radicum
CCAAAAACGAGTTACTCGTTTACTTAAACAAAACCAAACCCTAGCAAACTGAATACCTTAATCACGACCCCACTTAGCCTGTATCAAAAATTACCCACGAATTTGACAGAACTGCAAAAACATATTTTTTTTTAATATATTTTTAATATTTTACAAAATGCCTAATTTGGAAATATCGATTGCTATTGTTATTATACATATATAGACTAAAGAGACTAATATAGACTAATGAGTCTAAACATAATAATTTCAATTTCTCGAACCTTGGTATGAATGGTAAGTGTCAGATAAGTATAGGGTTTGCCAGATTAAATTTACAAAATGCTTGAAATACACCAAAAAAAATCTTGTTTTAAAAAAAAAAAAAGCACTCATACTTTAGCCAGCAAATATTGGTAATGTCATCTCATTACTGTTTGCATTACCAATAATAATATTTTATTTCCTTCTGCATCATTTTAAAATACGTAATATTGAATTCGTAATAACGGCCTATTGACCAATAAAATAAAAAGGCCCAAGAGCACAATTGCGACCCTTAATAATAGTAAACCTTAAATTAAAGTTTAGTGTCTTGGCAGTCCATTAAAGTATAAAAAATCATCTTTATACGCGTTAAATTTTTAATAAATCGGCTTTCTACACAAAAGTTTTTTTTTAATTTGATGCCCACACTCATATAAAGCTGTAAAAAATAGCAAAAAAAAATACAAGCTACTCAAAACTAGTTAAAAATTACCTTGCAGAAAAAATTGCTAAAGGGTCCGCCATCTAACGTTTTTTTTTCAACTAGTGCTTATTTCGTGAATGGTAACACTTAGCTCATGTCTGATTTGACAGATAATTAGTTTTATCCATCCGCTGAACGAATATGGTTGTGTATACGCTTGAACAACGCTGGGAAATATTGCGACATTACTTTGAAAATCATTATATGTACCTTAATATCTTTAATTTAAATATATTTGGATTGTTATTATCTTTTTGTATCTATTTGTATCTAATATAATATAATTAGATGTCATTATATCGGGACAGAACTCGGATAGAATTTCATAGGTTTTTTAATTGTATCTATTTAAATATAATTAGATACAAAGTGATACAATTTAATAGAACTATTTTTCGGATCAAATTATATCCTCTTATATATCCAGAAAATATCTCATAATATATATTTTATATATATATATATATATATTGCTTGGGAAATTATTATTTTGCTTTAATTTAGAAAGAGTTCATGATCTTTTACCAAACGAAAACAACATCTCACAAATTGCATTAATTTAATGAAAAGTTTCAATGGACCAAACTCTCAGTATACATTAAGGATTTCTGTGGAGAACATATTTTTTTTGTGAAATATCTAGAGAATAGTGTGTTAAAAGGGAATACTGTGTATGCTATTTTGTTTTGGCAGTTAAAGGCAGGGATATAAATGAGTTGTTCTCAACAATTGAACATTTCGGAGACATCATTGAGACGAATTTGCATAAAGACCGTGGTATGACGCATACAAAGTCCAACTGGTTCAGGAGTTGAAGCCAACTGACCATCCAATGCGTTTCGCTTCGCTAAGTGGTCTGCGATCGACTTACAGAAGATGCCGATTTTGCCAAAAAAATCAACTTTCAGATGAAGCTCATTTTGATCATGGCGGGTATGTAAACAAGCAAAATTGTCGCATTTGGGGCACAGAAAACCCGCACGATACATTGAAAAGCCGATACACACAAAACGAGCCACTGTTTGGTGCGGATTTTGGTCCAGAGGCATCATAATTGGGCCATTTTTCTTCGAAAATGAGCAAGGAGTGGCCCGTTGCAGTCAATGGCGATCGTTATCGGGCCATGTTGAACGAATTTTTGTTCACAAAAATTGAAGAGGAGGATATTGGCAACATTTGGTTTTCAACAGGACGGCGCTACGTTACCACACAGCCGAAGCTACACTCGATGTTTTGCGCCCTGTTTTGAAGATCGCATTATCAGCCGCAGAGCTGATGTCGTTTGGCCACCTCGGAGCTGTGATTTGGACACCGTTGGAGTATTATTTGTGGGGTGCCGTCAAAGATAAGTATTACGCCAACAAGCCAGAGACAATTGACGCTTTAAGGGCAAAATTCGTGAAGACATTGGTGAAATACCAGCTGCACACAATCGATAATGTGCTTAAAAATTGGACCGATCGTGTAGGCTACTGCATGGCCAGCCGAGGCAGCCATTTGAATGAAATTATTTTCCATTATTAACCGGAAGATTGAACTTTAAATAAAAAAAGAAATTTGAGAAAATATTCAGTAGTTTTTTTTTATAGCATTTTCAAAAACAAAAAAGTTATTGGCGGACCTTTTTCAATTAGCAGATTTGTTTGCTAAATATTAGTAATATAAGAATAACAAAATAAATCTGTTGAATTTACAAATGCTTAGTTATATTTGAGCTAAATTTTAGTCATTGAAAGTATTTAAATAGTCTGCTAGAATCTGAAAAAAAAAATTTACTAAATATCACCCATGGGAGTCGTCAAGTACATTTCACTATCATTCATAATATCATATCATGATAACTTTGTCATATAATTAATAATTTCAGGACCTGCGCTTACACTTGTTGCCTTAAACGCTTCCTTGGAACATTTTTCAATTTTGTCAATGTGTATTTAATTACAGGCCAATACTATTTTCAGTCTAATTACATGTAATTGGGTGTAATTGAGTAATTTCCCTGTAGTTAAATACCAGATGTTGTTATTAATCCCCATGTTTGATATTACAAATTTGACAAATTTTTTTAAGCCTGCAAGTGTGAGCATAGGTATGAAATTATTAATTGATATTGAAAAAGTTCACAAGTGCCTGATTGTGAAATGTAATTGACGCCCGCCCCATGCCTGCTAAATATTAGTAGACAAAAAATCTTTAAAAAAATGTCCAATTTTTAAGTTTTTTTTTTTTTGTTTTTAATGCCAAATAAAGTTTTGCCCTTATGAAATCAGCAATCTACAATTTTTTATCAACAATTTCTGTTGATTTTTAGCAAAAATAAACTGTGAAGTGCATTCTACTAAATTGAGGTAAATATAGCAAAAATTTTGTTAATATTACAGTTTTTTTTTTTTTTTTGCTATTTTGAGTCTAAAAATATTTAGTAAAAGTTTTTGCTAGTTTTACAGAGTCAAATGCTAGTTTTTTTTACTTAACTAAAATTCACATCGAATATAACTAAAATTTTGTTAAGTTAACATGATTTTACATTCATTTTTTACAGTGTTTTTTGTTATTTAAAAAATAAATAATAATTGTGAAAGAGGACGGAGGAGATTAGAAAAATTAAAACAAAAAAAATCTAAAATAGAATATTGTGTTGTTAGTATTGTTCATTTCTGAGTATAAAATACAATAACAGAAAAAGCTAATAGGAAAAAAAACTGCAATTTAGCTGCATTAGATTCGAGGCCATACTTGCGTGTGCTCGTTAAACGGTCATGACTTGGTATTGTTACGTGTGTAATGTAAGATGAGCGCAGGTTTGATTCTTACAACCGCAGGTTTTTGAAAAATTTATCTTCTGACAATTATAAGACACAAATAATAATACAATTTTAAAAAAATGGAAAATCACTGATGAGCCTGTCCATAAAAAGGCAGAAAACTAGTCTAGTCTTATTTAAAAATTAATAGTGTTTATAATTTTTAGAGAAAAACGTTTATTGTTCTTCTTAACCTCAACATTTCTTAAAAAAAACAATGTTGTTTATTTTTTACTAACATATGTGGTTAATTTTTAGTACAATTGTGGTTACTTTTTTTGAACATTTAAAAACAAATGACAATGTTAGTTGGATTTACTGAAATGTCAGGGCTCTTTTTTAGGTGAAATTTCATTTGTTTTTAACTACATTTACAGTTGTCTTTACCTACATAGTATTCTAAGTGTACAAATCGATGAAAAATTCCTCAATTATTCTAAAATCGAATAAATATCTGAAGAAATTTTCAATACAGCGGTTAAAGAAAAACTTGATTACAGCTTCTGACTTATGGTTGCCCTACTTCTGACTATAGATTTTCAAAAATAAATCTATGTGACTAATTTTTATGTGGATTTTTTTTTTTTTAGTTTATTTATAAGCAATTTTTATGAATAATTAAAATTAACAAAAATTTGATCTTAATAAATAATAAAACCACAGATGCATAAATGAGTATAAAATCTTAAGTAAAATGTTGATTGAAATTAGTTTACCTCTGGTGTTTTAAGCAGCAATACCTTACAAAATGGCTACAATTAATTTTGTGCTCATTTTAAGCATCTTTATAATCTTAACCACTTTTGCATTTTCGTCCAGCATGCCACTTCAAAACATTGTGTGTTGTCATGGACCCTGTCTTGGAGATAATGGAGGCATGGAATTATTGGATAATATCTACCAAAAATCATTAAATGTTTCATAATATGATACAGCTTATGACTATGGTTGCCCTGCTTATGACTATAGATTTTCAAAAATAAATCTATGTTGACTAATTTTTCAGTGGATTTTTTTTTTTATTTATTATAAGCAATTTTATGAATAATTAAAATTTAACAAAAAGTTGATTTTTATAAATAATAAAACCACAGATGAATAAATGAGTATAAAATCTTAAGTAAATGTTGATTGAAATTAGTTTACTTCTGGTGTTTTAAGCAGCAATACCTAATAAAATGGCTACAATTAATTGTTTGCTCATTTTAAGCATCTTAATAATCTTAACCACTTTTGCATATACCTCCAGCATATCAAATCGGCATATTGTGTGTTTTCATGAACCCTGTCTTGGAAATGAGCCATTAATTGGGGGGCATGGAACTATGGATAATATCAACAAAAATCATTAAGTGTTTCATAATATGACTATTTTGTTTTATTGTAATAAACTTGATCAAAAACTACACTTTGTGCTAATTTATTTGTTTTATATATGAAAGAAATTCTCAAATTTTTTAAACTTTAAGGCTAAATATTTTTAAAATTTTAAATCCCGAGTATAAACTTTTGTGCATTTGTTAGTTGATGCTTAAGAATGCTAAATTCTTCCGCGTCAATCGTTTTATCTTTAAGGGTGAACAATTTATGGCGGTTTGAAGTTTCAGGCAAATTAAAAATAGTAAAGTGACAGTTTTTTTTTCAAGAGAAAGCAACGCTCAGGAAATTCATCCTATTTATTAATGTGTTGGTTTATTTGGAAAGGGGGATAGAGGAGAGATGGAAGGTGGGGAAGATGAAGGGCTTCAAAGATGGAAACATTGAAATTGCTCGAGATGTTAGGTTTTAGAACAGTTGTTTCTCACCACCTGATGGAGAATTGGCGATCTTTTTGAAGCTTTTTAGTTCATAGCCCTGATTCATTATTTTACTTCGTTGGCGGTTTTGCTTAGATTTAACTAAAGTTACATGAATTTATGGACCCCATTGTATTTGTAACATTTCAGAATATATATTAAACAACCGAAAACTTAAAAGAAACCCGCAATTATTTTGGAAAACACGCATTTTTTTACTGATTTAATGATATTTCGTTGTGTTAGGGTTATTTTTTTTACAGAAAATCATATTAAATAAAGGTTCCGCCAAATTAATTTCTTTTTTTTTTTAAATGCTATAAAAAAAAACTTCTGAATATTTCTCAAAAATCTTTTTTATTTGAAAGTACAATCCTTCCGGTTAATAATGGAAAATAATTTCATTCAAATGGCTGCCTCGGCTGGCCATGCAGTAGCCTTACACGATCGGTCCAATTTTAAGCACATTATCGATTGTGTGCAGCTGTATTTCACCAATGGCTTCACGAATATTGTCCTTTTAAAGCGTCAATTGTCACTGGCTTGTTGGAGTAGTAACACTTATCTTTGACGACACCCCCACAAATAATAGTCCAACGGTGTCAAATCGCCAGCTCCGAGGTGGCCAAACGACATCAGCTCTGCGGCTGATAATGCGATCTTCAAAACAGGGCGCAAAACATCGAGTGTAGCTTCGGCTGTGTGGTACGTAGCGCCGTCCTGTTGAAACCAAATGTTGCCAATATCCTCCTCTTCAATTTTTGTGAACAAAAATTCGTTCAACATGGCCCGCCATTGACTGTCACGGCCATTTTCGAAGAAAATTGGCCCAATTATGCCTCCTGGACCAAATCCGCACCAAACACTGACTCGTTTTGGGTATATCGGCTTTTCAATGTATGCGTGCGGGTTTTCTGTGCCCCAAATGAGACAATTTTGCTTTGTTACATACCCGCCAAGATCAAAATGAGCTTCATCTGAAAAGATGATTTTTTTTTGGCAAAATCGACATCTTCTGTAAGTCGATCGCAGGCCCACTTAGCGAAGCGAAAACGCATTGGATGGTCAGTTGGCTTCAACTCCTGAACCAATTGGACTTTGTATGGTGTCATACCAAGGTCTTTATGCAAAATTCGTCTCAATCATGTCTCCGAAATGTTCAATTGTGAGAACGACTGTGAATTGATATGATGGCGCTTCACGCACACTTTCTGCCACAGCAGCAATATTCTCGGTTGTACGCACTGTTTTTGGCTTTTCACGCTTTGGTTTATCGATGAGGATGCCAGTTTCTTTCACTTTTTCACAAGATAACGAACATACGGAGCTGACGGTGCTTCTCTTCTTCCAAAATCCGTACGCAATTTTCGCACACATTCTGCAACATTACCATGATTTTCAAAGTAATGTCGCAATATTTCCCAGCGTTGTTCAAGCGTATACACAACCATATTCGTTCAGCGGAAGGATAAAACTAATTATCTGTCAAATCAGACATGAGCTAAGTGTTACCATTCACGAAATAAGCACTAGTTGAAAAAAAAAAACGTTAGATGGCGGACCCTTTACTTTTAAATTCGCGATATTAAAAATTTTGTGTAGATATCATTTTATTTTTATTTATTTTATTACAAAAAAGCATACCATTGCAACAAGAACAAGTCTTTTTAACAGCACATGGAAAAATAATGTTACAAAAAAAATTATTTATTTTATTTTAAGGTTTTGAAAATTATTTTTGCTTCATAAATTTAAAGTCCTAAAACATATTTTAAGCCTATTCGATATTAGTTTAAGTTCATTAAAATTATTGTATTTTGTTATTGTTTTTTCGTTCGTGTGAAGAAAACGTCATATAAAACAGGGTATACATTTTGCGTTTTTTTTTTTTTGATGCGAAAGCCATATAACTATCCATGCGAAAGCCATATAACTTATCCATTATTTCCATACAAAAAATTTATTTTGTTGTATAATGGGTGAAACAATATCGAAAATGCATCTTGCATTTGCATAAAAATGCAATTATTTTGAGTATGTATTTTTTTTTTTAAGGCATAAGTGTGAAAAAGTACAACCATATACATCGAATGCTTTTCGAACCATAGAAATCTGATAACAGCTTTCGAATGTAAAGCTTTTGCTACTTTTGGAAAATAAAAACCATGTAAATATTGGTAATTTTTGAAAATTTGAATCCTGAATACGGGGATTTGTTATGGGCTCCATGAAGTATGAGTGTACAAAAAATTTACCAAATTATAAGACCCTCGATCAATTCCATTTGTGATATATCTCAGCCAAATCTTAGTAATGAGCTCTCATTACCCGTATCTAAATAATAAGCAGCAAACTGCATATGATTCGGCATCAAACCTAATTATTATTGTTCGACGAAGTTCGTTTAGTAAGTATTTGTACATATGTGCTTCACGAAAAACTACCAAAATATGTAGACTCGCTTACCCGCTGCATTACAAAAAATTAAAAAAATAAGTGGTTACCTAAATAATTAGTTATTCGTATGCTTATAAACAACAACAAAAATATGTGGTTAAAAGTTTATAAATATTAAGGCTTACTCTTATACTTATCAGCAATGAAAAGATAAATAGTTGACAAAAAGACATTATATTTGTATTTAATTAAATAAAAATAAAAAAATAACTACTTATCAGTAATGAAATGATAAGTAGTTGACAAGAAGACATTATATTTGTATTTAATTAAATAAAAATAAAAAAAAAATAACTACTTATCAGTAATGAAAAGATAAGTAGTTGACAAAAAGACATTAAATTTGCAATTAAATAAAAATAAAAAAAATAACTACTTATCCGTAATGAAAAGATAAGTGGTTGACAAAAAGACATTATATTTGCAATTAAATAAAAATAAAAAAAAAAAATATTAAGTGCTGACGCCGAATTGTAATGTGTTGAGATATTTATTTTCATTATATAACCACGTACGTGGTAATCTCTGGGATCATCAAATTCATGATATATTAGGAAAGCTAAGTTACTTTCCTTTCCAAAACCGACCCAAAATCGGAGAATATGCAGCCTATGAAACACTCAAAAAATATCATAGCTGATAGAAACGACATTAGAACGGTTGATCACGTAAATGGAGTTATTCTACAACCAAGTCCTTGTAATAGAAAATTTTGCTGGGTAAAAATGCTAACCACAAAACTTATTATTAATTAATGCATGAGTTGTCTAGTTAGTAATAAAATAAAACTCAGTTTATTCTAATAGTCTTCACTATCAACACTTTAAAATGGTTGCAATCAAATTTTTGCTAACATTCTTATTGTATTTAGTTTTCTTTGCTACTTCTATTAAAGCAATTTCACTTAAAAAGGATCTGTCAAACAAACCAATAATTCCACCGCCATTGCCTGGAGATGGCTTAACGGAAAAATATTTGTATGAGAATAACTTATTATAGTCGATATTATAGATTTATACAATAACAATTGTGATAAAATGTATTTTCAAGAATATTTAGTTATTTTTTATTTAAAAAATATATATAATAAAGTTAATTTTTACTTTCTTTTTTTGTTTTTCACTCGTTTCGTTCCATCAAAGAGGATTTTTAAGAATATATAAAGTTTTCTGTACGAATGTTGGCTTTAGAGTTACTAACATTTGGAGACGTATTTATTACAGTGGGTACGAATGTTTTAAGTTGTAAAAAAAAATATTTGTCGTTTAAGACTACATAATGCGATAAAGTAATGCATTACCTTGTGCATTACCTGCATCTGATTTTCTAACAATAAGGAATGAGTTGCAGATAATGGGCTACATAATGCATTACTTTTGAAGCATTATTACGATACATAAAGTAATGAGTTGCCAATAATCGGGCATTCATGGGTTACCTTGTAATGATACCTCATTACCTTTTACATTACTTTAAAACATAAAATAATGACTTACCGGTCATCAATTACATAGTGCATGATTTATAAACGTTAAGTAATTATTAAAATATAATCTATTTATAGACACATTATTTTGTGATTTTTTGTAAGCATGAGTGAGTAACACAACAATTCATTTGCATGTTAGTTCATTTTCATTTAGTTCATTTATATGTATCGATAGCTCAGTTGGTAGAGTTCTCGCATAACTAATTGTTAACAAACAGAGATCAAAAGGTTCGAATCTTATTGTGACCACGTTAATTATTTAATTAAAAAAAAAATATTTTTAATAATTTTTTTTCATAATTTTTTTTTATGAAAATTTATTAATAGACACATTACTTTTTCATAACACTTAACCATATCAGTAACCAGTTACTTTATCAATTACAAGGTAATGAATCACTTTGAGGCTCATCGCCTGTAAACTTCATCAGTGCAGTAAGGTGTAATGTAAAGCGTGGAGCCCTATATCGATACATTACTTTACACATTATTTGGTAACACAAAAGTGTAGGTCTGATATATTGGATTTTTGTACAAAAAATTACTGTTAGCCTTAAACACTCAAAATTTAAAACTGGGAAGAATAAATAAAACATTTTATTTGAATATTATTACCCGGAATGTGCATTTTTTTATCCGTGTCTAAAATTATGAGGATACTGTCCGACCAATCAAAATTTTGCAATTATTCATAATTTTTCAACTTAAGGTACGACCTTAGCCCCACTTAAAATTTAAATCCTGGATATTGTTGTCCGACCAATCAAATTTTTAAAAATTTTAGTTAAATTTTGGATCTTATTCGAAATTTTTCTTAGAATGTTAGTTTTCGAAATAATGAAGCTCGAGGTCTAAATTGTTTTTAAAATATTTTTTTTTATATAAAAATTCCTTAATCTATCCAATATTTCGAATAGTGTCGCTATTCATCTTCCGGGCGGATATTGAATGTTTACATACAAAACATTAAAATTAACTTAGCCATGTTTGTTTAGTCGTCGTCTATATTAAAAGTGCTTTTAACGAATTTTGATTTATTATCCGCAATATTAAAAAGAACCTTTGAGATTTAAAAAAAAAAGCTTTCGATTTTTCAATTGGAAAATTTAAAAAAATTTGTGATGATACTATCAGTTATTCGTTGTTTGTAAATCATAGTGAAATCATTTTCATTTGTGATCCTTTTACAAAACTTAGACGAGTTTTGCGATGTCGGTCTATTTAAATCAGGATACGTCCCAGCTAAAAAAAAATGCCAACAGAATAGATAATGGGCGGCGTCAATTACATTTCACAATCTTTCACTTGTGAAATTTTTCAATATCACTAATAATTACAGACCTACGCTCACACTTGTGGGCTTAAGCGCTTCCTTAGAAAATTTGTCAAATTTGCAGTAATAAACATGGGAATTAGTAACATCTTCTGGGTATTTATTTACAGGCCAATGTTTCACTTACACCCAATTACATGTAATTAGACGTAAAAAAGTGATTGGTCTGTAATTAAAGACACAAATATTGCTATTATGTCCCATGTCTGGTGTTGACAAAATTGAAAATTTTCCAAGGAAACGTTTAAGCCAACAAGTGTGACCGTAGGTCTGAAATTTTATAACAAATTTCACAACTGAATGATTGTGAAATGTAATTGACGCCATCCATGTATGGAATTCATACATTTCAATGATTTCGATTTCTATGTTATGCAAATTTGAATATAATATGGGTTTGTTATAGGGCGGAAGTTCTCTTTTATGATCCTTATTCATTGCGTATTAAGCAATGCTTATGATTAAATTCAAGTTAAATTCTTTTGATGTTCACAAGGGAACTCTCCTAGGAGAGAATACCGATTTCGCTGGAATTTGCGTTATTTTTTTTAACATTTCCGAATGCATTATTTCACCTAATTGGTGGGAACGCTGTCTTCAAAGCGAGTATTTTGAAATTGGTTCCAAAAAATTTGAATTTCTCATAAAATGTATATATATTTTTACCTTCCCTTTTACCCCCTAATTTTGTGATTGGGCTTAGTTGAATACGCTAGATTTGGAAAGATAAAATTTTGTTCATAATCACATTTTTAGAAGTTGTGATAAAGAACTTCTTCAGAAGTGGGAAATCATTTGTAATCAATGAGAATTTTAACCGTTCGTTTTAAGCCAAATGTTTGCCATTCTCTTAAGCGGTTTGGTATTTAAAATGTGCACAATCTTGTGAGCTATTCAAGAATTATGATAAAAAAATAAGAACATATCTCTGATTTTTTTTTTTTTTTTTTTTTGAGGTGATAAAATTGTTTTCATTTATTTAGTTAGAATATTGTTTTACCACAAGTCCAAAATCTATTATGATATTGTCATATTAGACTTTTATTTGTTGCTTCTCAAAGCGTTTGATCATTTTCATGATACACAATGCAGTTATTTCATAATCATCCACCTAATCTTCAGTTGTCTTCAAAAGAAAACGATATTTGGCTTAACTCAAAGCGAGATATAACATACAACTGACAATATCCACTTTATGAGAATTTTATCTGGGGTTATGTCTAAACTTTCAGATTTGCTAAAAATAATCATAAAATCAAAACTTTTTCAAAAAGCAACAATTTTTGTATATCAATTTACTTTGTATATCATCACATGTAGTATGTGTGTTTGTTGTATTACAAATTGTAAAAACAACACATAACCCAACAAGCAATGTTCTTATGAAAAGAACCGTGTAATAAAATATTATTTGCCTTTTAGAG
Source organism: Delia radicum (assembly GCA_021234595.1). Lineage (NCBI taxonomy): Eukaryota > Metazoa > Arthropoda > Insecta > Diptera > Anthomyiidae > Delia > Delia radicum. The sequence continues at coordinate 204,531,165 of CM037854.1, forward strand.
TCTGATTAAAAAATATTACAAAATGTGAACTAGAGTTTAACAAACGTTTTGTTTAAGTTTTTTAAAATAATACGATAAATCCGAATTTAACACTTTCAACTATTTTTAGTACAATCATCATTAATACATTAAAAACATTTTTTTAGTTTTACTTTTTTATTTCAATCTTTCATATATTAATTCAAAATTTTAAACCTCTATATTGTTCTACTTGATGATTATATTCTGGAGAAAATGTATTTCTTCTTGTAGTTGTTGTTGGTCTTCTAGTTGTTGTTGTCGTCTGTTTGCCAGAGGATGAGCAGTCGATCCTGCAATTAGACAAATTGCTAATACGAGGACGAAGGCAAATTTTAACAATTGCATTTTAGAAAATTTTTGCTTTAAAATGTAGTGTTGACTAGAAGAGATATTAAATAAAATATACAAATTTCGAAATTATGCATATGCCTTTATATTGTCGGAAGAATATAAAGGGTCCGCCATCTAACGTTTTTTTTTCAACTAGTGCTTATTTCGTGAATGGTAACACTTAGCTCATGTCTGATTTGACAGATAATTAGTTTTATCCTTCCGCTAAACGAATATGGTCCGTATGTTCGTTATATTGTGAAAAAAGTGAAAGAAACTGGCATCTTCATCGATAAACCAAAGCGTGAAAAGACAAAAACAGTTCGTACACCCGAGAATATTGCTGCTGTGGCAGAAAGTGTGCGTGAAGCGCCATCAACATCAATTCACCGTCGTTCTCAACAATTGAACATTTCGGAGACATCATTGAGACGAATTTTGCATAAAGACCTTGGTATGACGCCATACAAAGTAAAATTGGTTCAGGAGTTCACAAAAAAAAGTTATTTGGCGGACCCTTTACAAATTTAGTTGTATTTTTAACTGAAAATATTTATAACACTTATATTTGTTATGAATAATTTTGTTCTGGGAAGTTATTGTATATAAATCATGTCTTATCATTAAAAAACCGCGTGTATATATTCGAAACAATGTTTCAATTAGTCTTCGGCAAATTATTAAGATTCAAATACCCCTACTGCATGAGTAATTAGGAAAGCGACCACTGAATGAACTTGACAAATAAATTATAAATACACTGGAAATAAATATATATATATATAATCTAGTATATAATATAAACCACTATCAGAGAATTTTATTATTACCATGAATTCTGTTAATCATAAGTTTTATCTGCAATTTATTTAAAAATTTTACCGCATTTATATCAAGATTTAAATAACCCAGGAAAACTTTGGTAACGGGTGCGATAAAGTAATGCACTACCTTGTAAAGTGTGCTCCTTACCACCTGTATTAGTATGTACCAACAAAAGGTAATAAGTTACCGATAATGGATTACATAGTGCATTACATTGTAATGTATACTTCTTACCTTCAACATTATTTTCAAATATAAAGAAATGAGTTACCAATAATTCGACACTCATGGGTTAGCTTGTTTAATGATACATCATTACCTTTTACATTATTTCAAAACATAAAATAATGTCTTACCGATCATCAATTACATAAGGCATGATATATAAACGTAATGTAATATTTAAAATATTTTTTGGAAAATATATGTTTAGACACATTACTTTATGATTTTTTGTAAGCATAAGTGACAACAATTCATTGGTTACCTTGTAATGATACATCATTACCTTTTACGTTATTTCAAAACAGGAAATAATGACTTACCGATCATCAATTACATCATACATGAAATATAAACGTAATGTAATATTTAAAATAATGTAATATTTAAGGTATATTTTTATAATACTATGTTTCCACTTACGTATTTCAAGCAAAACAAATGTTTTGGTAAAAAAAACTGTATGGGAAAACATGTACAAAATATGTTTTATATCAAAACACTTCCAACATCACTAACGACGTACAACAGTTCATTTACATTTTACGAAACCCAATATTATATGTGATGATAGCTCAGTTGGTAGTGTTCTAGCTTAACAACCATAGACCCCAGGTTCGAATCTTAGAGCGAACACGAAAATTATTTATTTAAAAAAAAGTATTTGTAATAATTTTTATATAACTGCTCTTTTTCTCTTGTAGACACTTTACTTTTACCAACCCGCTAACCATATAAGTAACCAGTTACTTTACCCCCTACTAGGTAATGAGTCAACCCATTACTCTTAGGCTCATCGCCTGTAAATGCATCAGTGAAGTTACGGTGTATTGTAATGAGTTGAGCCCTATGGCGATACATTACTTTACCCATTAGTTGGTAATGTGTGGTTGTTTTGCTGGGAATGTAACCATAAAGAGAGATTTTAATAGAATTTTATAAGAAATATTTCAGAGTTTGCTCGTTTACCTCAAAATATGATAATTGTTTATACAAGAAAAAAAAAATTCTCAGATTTCACAGTATTTTAACAATTTTGTTGCGAAAAAAAAAATTGAAATTTTTCGTAAAAATTAAAAGTGAATAAGAAACAAGTTATAAAACATGTTCCAAGTTTGATTTTTGTAAACGGTAAGAATTTAATTCGCAATTTTAATAAAAGTAATTGATTTCATAGAAAACATAATAAATAAAACAAAAATGTGCAAACTGAGTATAGTATATAAGGGCATTCAAAGTGTTAAAATAATCAGTTTATGTTTAATAATATAACATACCGTGTCATATTATTATTAATTTGTGTTAATATTTAATTTTTTTTAACTGCTTAATAAATCAAGAAATATGATTTTAATTCGTCTTTTATTTATTGCTGTTGCTACTACAATGTGCCTTATCATTAATGTGGATGCAAAGAATGGAGGAGTAGTTTCCCGTACAACACCTAACAGACCGTTTCCGCGGTTTAAATAAGCTAATACGATTTATAAAAAAACAAATAAATTTGTATTAATTTAAAAAAAAATATTTTTATTCCAAATACTCTTGAAGCAATTTTTCGATATTTTTTATATGAGGAATTTCAAACACTTTGTGGAGAAATATTTTCAAATTTTTAAGTTATCAAATTAAATAGATTTAAATTACAATTTTTCTTCGGATTTTATTAAAGCAAGCCGATTGAGTGTTTTTGTAGAAAATGTTAAAAATTTGTTAACAGTGGAATTTTAATAAATAACTTTCAAGTTTTTTAATGTGTTTTAATTAATTGTTAAAGTTAATTTGTGTTTTTCAATATATTATCTGCATTATTAAGGCATAATTAACACAAACTTTTAATTATTTATAGTAAAAATTAACCATTAAAAATAAAACACTATTAACAGTTTTATTCCAGACCCAGTTCACATATAAAGTTTAACAGCAACTGAGTATATTGGTCTCTCTTTATGTAAATGCTCGTTGATTAAAGTAACAAGAATTTATATGAAAATGAAAATTATTCAAATTCGAGCCCATACTCTATATTTCTTTATTAAGATATTGTCCTAACAAATAATCTATAGACTTTTTTTGTTTTCAAATTTATTATTTGACCCTTTCAGGAATGTGTTGATAGACCTAATTCGGGAATTTTCTAGGTTCCCATCATCAGAACACGTTTTGAAAGAGGGTAACAATCCCATGCCAAACATCAAACATTCATATAAACTAGTTTACTCACTACGTGAGAACTAACCCTGCGGGAAATGAAGGGTCGATTGATCCAAAGTGGTAATTCTGTGATATATCATTGGGGGGCACGGCACGATACTGGTGAAACCAAAACTGTGTTGCACCTAAAAAGTGTTAATTTGGGTGTAATGACTAATCACGTGACTATAGTTATGGTCACAAAACATTCACTAATTGGTACCAGATATATCATGTAACTGGAGAAAAACGTAACCTAACATCAAGTGTACTGAAGCAACCAGGGTCGTTGCAGTTGAAGTTGCTACTGGTCATTTAACTGGTTCAAAACCGTAAGCAGTGGATGAAAACATGGCAATTAGTGCCAAAGGATGCATTCCCTTGACTGCTGCAAAGCGGACATAACACTGAAGGAATTTTGTCTGGTACCGACTATGTGACAGTGGATATGAAGACGTTACACTCCGCTGGTTTAAAAGAACTGAATACGGAACTGTTTAGACAGTGACCAGGGTTTCCATATCCATATATGGAGAATTCGCCATACGTCGAGATCTCAATACTCGTTTGACAAGTTAATTTTTAAATTCCGAGTGGCGATTTTTATGGCGATTTTTCGAGTGAATGGCGATTTTATACAAAAAAAATATAAATATATCACCAGAATATGATTTTTTGCACAACTTACTCAAAAACTTGAAACACTTTACAGGAATATAAATTAAAATTGCAAAGTTTCTGCATATTATATATTATGTCCTGTGGTTCCTATTTGGAACAAAGGGCCACAACGAATTTATTCCATTCGGACCGGTTGGATGATATTCTCTTCACTTCTCGCCAGCTTTGATCAGTAGATATGACTTCTATATTTAGTTGACGGCGCCATGTTTGAGACGGTTTGATAATACCAATGCTAGCAAATAAAGAAAAAACTTGCAAAAAAAAATGTTAATGAATTTAATGTTGCAGTTTTATGTTGGGTATAGACAAAATAAACTAATTTGAAAATTTATTTTTGTTGTGCCTTTTTAATGGTTTTTTGAACAGGTGGTATGACGCGCTGTTTTGGATAAGTGCAGTGCCTGGTTCCGGACGGGCTATTTAGCAACCCGTACATAATATGACACACGCTGAATAAAAAGTGACAGGTAACTTGCTAATTACTTTTCTCATGCCCGGCCACATGTACCCTTAGACAAGTGCAGTGGTATGTAGGAAAACTATTCCATTTAAAATACTCATATAACTGAACACATTGCGCTTAATATGTGGCTAGTTTTAATTCAAAAATTTTTCTCCAGTTCTACAATACGTGCACCTACACCAGTCACGTGATAAATTTTTTCCAACTGGTTCTGTTGCATATTACATAAATCCTAAAATGGTCCTACTTTAACACTAACTACTTATAACTTGTCCCGTAGCATATTCATTTGAGTCGGTAAGGCGATAGGTTTGGTTTTTGTAAGGCTTGGTCAAGTTATTCGCCACGTCACACAGTGCTCCACAGGTAGCAATTGTCACCTCCTATGACAAGCCCATGTTAAAAGTACCGGTCACTTTCTTATAACAGGACCGGAACTAGGACAGGTTCATACACACAAAGTTCTAGTCACGTGACCATACCAGTGACTGGTCCATTTCCAGCAGGGAATATATATATGAGCTCCAAGTAAAAGATAATCACCATTGATCAAAAAATAAATTGAAAACTTGTTTGTTATGTGCAAGGTCCATCTATGGTGGATGTTCAATATACGTTTTTTGTTTTTTTTCCTCCTTTTTATTTGTTTTGTTTTGTCTATAAACAAAAAACAGGGGGAGTAAATTAGAATGTACTTTGTCTTTAATACAAGTTTGATATAATTTTTTTAAAAATAAAATTATGTTTTTTTCGATCTTTAATTGTGCAATGAAAATGAAAATTATTCAAGTTCAAGCCCAAACTCTATATTTCTTTATTAGGATATTGTCCTAACAAATAATCTATAGAGTTTTTTTGTTTTCAATTTATATATATTTTATTGTATTCATTCAGGTCAAAATATTTATTACATTTTTACCTTTTATCTTCTATTAGCTGAAACCAAAAGCCTTATAATAGTTTGTTATTTGTATTTAAGTAGAAAAGGAAATAAAAATTCCTAAACTCTTTATGAAAATTGTTAAGAAATTAAATTGAATACATAAATAAAAAAATTTTTATATTAGCACATTTATAGCACATTTTTTATATTAGTTGTTTGGGTTGTAATACAGTTTTTTTATTTTAAATGTAAAGTAGAACAAATTAAATTTTTTACTTGCCTTGTAGTTTATTTAAAAAAAAACAAACCACATCAAATGACTGTTTTATGATTTTACATTAATTTTTATAGTAGTTTTTTGTTATTTAAAAAAAATAATAATAAAGTTTGTTTTTTTTTTACTAACATAACATATGTTGTCCATTTTTACTACAATTGTTAGTAATTTTTTGAACAATGACAAATGACAAATGTTAGTTGAATTTACGGGTCTGGGCTTCTGTAACGCTGACTTCAATGTACGCAAATGCTTCCGTCTTCCTGACCATAACACCGTACTACAGGCGGAGGTCACCGCGATTACGGAGTGCAATAAGCAGGTGAATTTCATGGGCTTGACCGGTGATATTGTGATTTTCCCGGATAGCCAAGCGGCTATCCGGGCTTTATCTACGGACTCTGTGGGATTAATGACGATACTCAGGTGTAAAGGGGAAATTAACGATTTCTCTCATTTCTGAATTTCATTTGTCTTTTCCTAAATAGTATTCTAAGTGCATCCTTTTTTTTATAGATCAACACTCAAGGGAGTGTATACCGAAAAAAAACCGAAATATCTTTGTAGTGTGGCGTACAATACACTAGAAATGCGGGCATTGCAACGGAAAAGACGTACCTCTGGAATGAGATTACTGATGTCAGCAGAGCACCTATTATTAAAATAACGATAAAACAATGACACACAACCAACATTCCGGCGATGTCCAAGGGAATCAAGGAAGCCAGAAATTTTGTAATCACTTATCAGCGCATTTGCCCTTCTTTGAACGCGATCAAGTAGCTCCAAAAAAGTATTTGGAACACCTACCCACACATGGGAATTGTATTCAATTTTTGGTTAATATAGGTAGTGTAAGTCCGGAGAAGATCGGATGGTGCAAAAGTATTTTTTAGACCGCCTTAAGAAGCCTAAGCACTTGAATGCTTCTTTCCACACATCAAATACATGCACTTTCTATCGGACATCGCACTGTATTTTCATGCTCAGAAGATCAAGAGCATCTGATTGTTCAATATTTGCACCGTCCAAACAAACAATATTTTATGAAAATTTTGTTTTCTCCATAAAATTTAAAGAGATATATGACTAGGCGGTATTCGGACGCAAAAAACATAAATTTTCTAAAAATGTACGCCTATTCCCTATAAGTTAGTGATGTTCGTATCCCGTTATTGGTATACTGTCATCAACTTGGTATTCCACAAACTGTATACAATTTAAAACTTTTTTAATATTTAAAACTCAATTCCACAAAACGGCACAAAAACGCTATGCAAAAAAAAAACTGTGAAAGTTTAACAATCGAAAATTTTTTTACATCTTTTCAGCCAGCATCGATATGGAAATTGTTTTCGAATAAGTGACCCCATTTTGTATTGGTGTGCTTCTGAAATTTAGAAGCAGAAATATGAAATTAATGAAAAAACTCAAATCTTCGTTTCTCTCAATTTAAAGAACCTTGCGAATAATGAAGCATCTAAAGTCAGTTTTAATTGGTGTCGAAAATTTTTGAAATTACACTTATATTTTTAGAATTTTTAGTTTTTAGCAAATCTTAAAAAAATCGAGTTTTTAATTTCTTATAAAACCACTCAAATGGCACTTTGCAACGGTCAACATCTCAATAAAAATATTTCACTATTTTTGTAACCAGATTTTTTAAATTCGCTAACCGCGAAATAAAAAAACAAAAGGAGAATCTTAAAAAATTGAGCTCAAAAATTTTAAATTCGAAGCTTGTCAAGGAAACATATATTTTCTTATTTTTCTTCGATCTTTTTAAATAAATTTTTGTTTTATTGAGCTTTAGCTCAATAAAACAAAAGACGGAAACATATATTTTTAGAGATAAATTTGTTAAAAAAAAACATAAATTTTTTTATTAAGTTTGTGAATAACGGAATAATATTTTTTTTTACAACTACACACAGAGAAATAAAGTGCCCACCGAATTGAAAAGTGTATATTAATGGTAACAACTTATAAATTCAGTTAGGGCTATAAATTAAACGATATTTACATTCGATTTTTCAATAATTTGGGTGTTACAACTAAAACTCAGTTAAATTAACCGAACTTTGTTGCAAACACTAATGTTAAGTTGTCTGAAATTCGTAATTACCGAATTTTAATCGTAGGAACCAGACTTGGGCGACGTCAATTACATTTCAAAATCGTTCACTAATGAAATATTTCTATATCATTAATAATATCAGACCTACACTCACACTTGTGAGCTTAATCGCTTCCTTGGAAAATTTGTATAATCTTTAATACCAAACATGGGGATTATTAACAATATCTGGGTATTTAATTACAGGGCAATTAGTCAATTACATGTAATTGAACATAAAAATGTAATTGGTCTGTAATTAAATACACAAATATTGGAATTATGTCCCATGTCTGGTATTGACAAAATTGAAAATTTCCCAAGGAAGCGTTTAAGCCCACAAGTGTGAGCGTAGGTCTGAAATTATTAAAGATATAGAAAAATTTTACAAGTGAACGACTTTGAAATGTAATTGACGTCGCCCAAGTCTGGTAGGAACCGAATTTTTGTTGGCAAATAGCTACATTTTTCTCTGTGTGCAACTAAGAAATTATTTTTTATGTTTTTATTGTTATCGATAGTTAGTTTGGGTGATTTTTAGGGTCGTCACTTCTTAAAGTTTTTTTTGTAAAATTATTCGATTATTCGAACATATAACAATTAAAATTTATTTTTAAAACTTTTTAAATAATTAACGCATTTTAGTCTTTTATCTTAAAATTTTATGAATCATGAAATTAACTAAAATACTACAATAATACACACAAAGAAATAAAGTGCGATCCGAATTGAAAAGTGTATTTTAATGATAACAATCACTGAATTCAGTTGGTGCAACGAACGATATTAACAGTATATATCCGAAAATTTTGGGTGTAGCAACTAAATTTCAGTTGAGTTAACCGAACTTTGCTGCGACAACTAATGTTCAGTTGTACACACCGACTTGAATTCATTATAACCGAATTTGAGTCATAGTAGCCGAGTTTCAGTTGTCAAACAGCTTCTTTTTTTTTCTGTGTGTACCAATTCTCAAACGCAATAATATTTTGACTATGGGAACGACAAACGACTTTTAAACATACGTCATTTCCCATAGTTATACCATGATATAAAAAAATTATTTGTTACTTAATATTGGAAAAAAAAATAATAATTCCAATTATTTCTTTAAAAGAATTTTGATTTTGTTTTGTCAATTACAATTTTTTGTGAAAAAATTTCAAAAATTGCTAAAATTTCGAAAAAGTTTTTTAAACTAAGCCAAATTTTTATAATGTCCCGTTAGCTACTAACTGGATCTTTAACTGACACATTTGTTGTTGGGTTAATAAAGTTATCGAGTATAAAACCATGATGAACAGTGCACATTGTTTCAGTTGTTATTGTACACATTAAATTGTTACTGGCACGGAAAACTTTTTAAAGATGAATTTAGTTAATATTAAATACTTGTTAGTATTATCCATAAGCCTGGTGTTGGCGTCTGCTAAAAGATCAGATATGGAGTATTATGTGGCACCTTGTCCGGGTGAACGTAGTCATAAATATCCTGAGTATCCTGTATATCCTAAATATCCTAAATATAAGCATAAACATAATCATAAACATAATTTTGAATTAAATTAAAAAAAAAAATAAATAAATAAAAACAATTCTGAAAATTATTTCTATTTTTGAAAGTTTAAAATAAAAGAAGAATTGATTGATAACTCATCAGTGCCGTTCTTAAACTAAGTAAATTATGAGTGTTAAGTCATATGCAAATAACAGCTACAGTAATAGCCCAATCACTTAATAAAGTGTACTTTACACTGAAATAATTATGTGCATGATAGCAACGTATTTTTCCATTCAATGTATAAAGTGTGAGTGAAATTCGTTCATTAAAACTATCTTTTTATAACTTTTTCATACAATTTAAGAAATTTTTTATTCACTGCATAGGCTTAGTGTAAGTTTTTTTAGAAGTCGTTCAAAAAAAAATCTCTTTGTGTAGTTTTAATGCCGACCAATGGTAGGTATATTTTCCAAGAATTTTGTCACAGACGGTGTTGAAAAAATTTTTTTTTGATAAATCTTGTACTGAGCTCCAATAAGCAGATTAGTTCCACATATGGAGTGTTTCGTATTACCATGTCCTGATCAAAGAGATTTTGGACGTCCTGGAATTCTTAAATAAAATTTTTAAAAATACTATATAAAATGTCAGTTGTTTTGAAAAATATAAATTAAAATAAAAAAGCTTTGTTAAATGAACAATTTTGAGAAAATTATCTTAATTTTGGCATTAAAGATAAACGAAAATTTGGCAAAACAGTACTTTATGGGACGTTTCTAAAAAAAAAATGTTACCCCCTCTGGAATTAAAACGAAAACTTTTTTCTATCTTCGGTTTTTGGGGCAGAGGCCCCTGTGGCCAACAGGGCTCCAAAATGGGGAGAAAGTTTTTTAAGTGTTTTTCTTTTTTGGTTATTTCTGTAAAATTTACTGTTCAGATAATGAATTTTACATAAAAATATTACTTTTTAGTTGCTATCGTTGGCATTACGCAGGAATAACCGCGTGGAGGTGATATTACAAAATTTATTTGATTAAGAGGTTCCTCCTCCAGTCCGTCCAAAGCCCGGTTTCGCTCAAGAAAGTTTATATGCGTTACCGGCCTTCGGCCGGGCTTTAGGGGTTGCTGCTATATGATAGGCAGTTTAGTGGTTTCGCTGAGTAAAGTTTTTCTGCGTGACCGGCCTTCGCAGGGCTTAGGGGGTTTCTCCTATGTGATAGACAGTTTAGAGCTCTAGCTTTTTTAAAACTTCGGCTGCTGATGAGATCTTTAACCAGATCGAAATACTAATATCAACCTAGACAATTTGTTTGATTTGCTTTATTTTTGTTAACCGGAGGTTGAAAGCTCGTTATAAATTAAAACTAACATGGAAGTCGAAAACTTTTTTAAAATTGTTTATATTAACTACATATATTTTTTTTTTTTTGTTTAATTAAAACTAAAAAGTTGAATAAACACTAATTTTAACTGTTTGCCCGAGTTTACTTTTCGAATAATTATTAATCGAGTGGCAACCCTGCATCTAAAAGAACCCAGTAAAAAATAACATCAATTTGGTAAGCAATAAATACATTTATATGCCTTCAAAATTGCGCTTAACTAGCCTGCATACAATAAAGGCATTCTGATGTGCTTTCCTAAAGGCATTTTTATGAAGCAGTAAATAATGCATCCACTAAAGATAGTATGTAGGTAAAGACAACAGCAAATGTAGGCAGAAACAAATGAAATTTCACTTGATGAAAGGACAACTAACATTTCCTTAAATTCAACTAACATTTGTCATTTGTTTTTACTGTTCAAAAAATTACTAACAATTTTAGTAAAATGTTAGTAAAAAAAAAACATTTTTTTTTCTATTTTTTTAAATAACAAAATACGACTGTAAAAAATTAATGTAAAATCATAAAACAGTCATTTGATGTTTTTTTTTTGAGATGAACTACATATGTAGTCAAAAATTAAATTTGTTCTACAAATGACTGACATTTACATTAAAAAAAAGAAACTGTATTAAAGCAGAAGTTCCCTGAGTGTACAATGAAGCAGTAAAGATTGCATACAATAAAGCATTAATGTTCTCAATACACAAAAAATTGCTTTGCATTTGCTAGGAAGTCATGAATTTATTGTTTCTGAGAGCACATGAAATAAGCGCTTTTCGCCTGCTACTGACATACCAAGTGATACATCATGAACAAAAATCATGCCTTCTGGATTTGCTTTGGAAGCGCTCGGTAATTAAATATTGCCTCTCAGAACTGCTTTTAGGTAAGCACTATTTTTTGCTGGGAACCGTCCAAAAAAAATTATCATTATTTTTTCCGTATTCAGCATTTCAACAGGCAACTTTTATTTAACGGTACACCCTAAGAACCACTAATGTGGTAATGAAAGTTAAATTATTGCGCGACAGTCTTAAAACAATCAGTTCGTTTTTAACAATGCAACCAACTGCATATTGAATTTTAAATACAATATGTATATAACTTTTTATTCAATTCAGTTTTTTCCGATAAAATATTTATATATTTATATAATATTCGTATTTTATTCATCACTGTCTCTACAATTTGCCATTTGACAATGCGAAGAGGAATTTTGAGTTGTGTAAAACATAATACTCCGTGGGAGAGGTTCTAGAATAGAGTTAATTTAAAATAAAAGTTTAATTCACTTATTACAAAATGAATAAATATTCTGAATACTTTACTTTCGACTATTTCAAGCTCATGTTTTCCAACATTTGTGATGGTCGTACTCTTTATCGGTTAAGGGCACAACAACGAGCCGTACCTCCAACTGCTCAGAATTACAGCTCTAACGAACCACTTTTTTCAAATTTTTATTTCATGAAGGGGCACAGTACCCGGTACAAAAAACACAAAAAATTTAAAAACTTAAAAAGTTGGTTTCAATTTTTGACTTCCATGTTAGTTTTAATTTATAACGAGCTTTCAACCTCCGGTTAACAAAAATAAAGCAAATCAAACAAATTGTCTAGGTTGTTATTAGTATTTCGATCTGGTTAAAGATCTCATCAGCACCCGAAGTTTTATAAAAGCTAGAGCGCTAAACTGTCTATCACATAGGAGAAACCCCGTAAGCCCTGCGATGGCCGGTCACGCAGAAAAACTTTTCTCAGCGAAACCACTAAACTGCCTAGCATATAGCAGCAACCCCTAAAGCCCGGCCGAAGGCCTGTAACGCATATAAACTTTCTTCAGCGAAACTGGGCTTTGGACGGACTGGAGGAGGAACCTCTTAAGCCAATAAATTTTGAAATATCACCTCCACGCGATTATTCCTGCGTAATGCCAACGATAGCAACTAAAAAGTCATATTTTTATGTAAAATTCATTATCTGAACAGTAAATTTTACAGAAATAACCAAAAAAGAAAAACACTTAAAAAACTTTCTCCCCATTTTGGAGTCCTGTTGGCCACAGGGGCCTCTGCCCCCCAAAAACCGAAGATAGAAAAAAAGTTTCCGTTTTAATTCCAGAGGGGATCAGCTTTTTTTTAGAAACGTCCCATAAAGTACCATTTTGCCAAATTTTCGTTTATCTTTAATGCCAAAATTAAGATAATTTTCTCAAAATTGTTCTTTTAACAAAGCTTTTTTATTTTAATTTATATTTTTCAAAACAACTGACATTTTATATAGTATTTTTAAAAATTTGATTTAAGAATTCCAGGACGTCCAAAATCTCTTTGATCAGGACATGGTAAGACGAAACACTCCATATGAGGAACTAATCTGCTTATTGGAGCTCAGTACAAGATTTATCAAAAAAAAATTTTTCAACACCGTCTGTGACAAAATTCTTGGAAAATATACCTACCATTGGTCGGCATTAAAACTACACAAAGAGAATTTTTTTGAACGACTTCTAAAAAAAACTTACACTAAGCCTATGCAGTGGATAAAAAATTTCTTAAATTGTGTGAAAAAGTTATAAAAAAATAGTTTAATGAACGAATTTCACTCACACTTTATTAGGGTATTCAATCGGTTAACCGTTACTCGATTAATCGATGAAATGATGTCGAACAATTGTTCGAGTAATTCGAAGTGGCCAATTTCGAGTAAAGAATAACTCGAACAATTTTGGTCGATTAATCGAGTAACTCGAGTAATTTAAAAATATAAACTATTTTATATTTTTTTAATATTTTGTATAAAATAATGTGACTGGTATAGTGAATATTTAAATGTTAAGTGCATTTTTATATTAAGTGAGCACTGTTAAAGAAATTATATTATGAAAAACGAAGAACTTAATGCGAAAAACTCCGATATCGAAGAAACTTGGATATTTTTTAAAGAAACAAGTTCTAAGACTGGGGTGTTTAAGATTATTGGTGCGGATTTGAGGGTTAAAAGTGGGATCAAACATTATTTTTTTTTTTAATTTAGTTGCCATTTGATCTAAAGAAACTACATATAAATACTATATTTTCAAAAAGGAATTTTTAAATGTCATTTACTAAAAACTTTTTGTTGGTCCCTTTTATGTCGTTGTAACAAGCCAATTTTAGAAGCCCTATATGGAAATTCATAGCGGTCCTACGCAAAATTTCCACATATTAAAATTTACATATATAAGTAATGAAGTTTTCATTAATATGATGAAAATCTTCTTAAATATTCATGAAAGTTGTTTCAAAACTTCTTTATAATTTTTTTAGAAAAATTACATATCTCAAAATCCCAAAATGATAGGACAAAATGGACTATTTTTTCGTTTAGTACTAACACACTAATATAACAAAACTGTGTCAAGTCTGAGTGAAATTACAAAACAAATATTTTTATAAAACAGTTTAATACATATTTATGAACCAGTTATATTGAAAGAAAATCAATGAAGATTTCAACATATTTATAAAGAATTTCATTGATATAATAACGCTTTTGCTTTGAGTGTACTGAGACAAAACTGTCGCAATAATAAATGATCTTAGCAAATGTTTTTCTCTTTCAGATATACTTTTTACTAAAATTTTTAATTAATTTGTTAATTTTTATATATATCCCAGCAAAAAATTTCCAAAAAGGTAAGCGGGTTTGCAATCAAGCATTTTGGGCAGAACGCATTCCTTACTAGATTACCTTACTCGATTCTTTTAACAGGGCGTGAGACTAAAATAATTGATTCTTTAGAATTGATTATTTTTTTTACCGAAGAACCATTTACTTTATATTTTTAAGAACTACATACATTTTTTAATAAAGAAATAGTTCCATTGTAAAACTACGAAGTACTTACACAAAAAAATAAATAAATAGTTCCCTAGAAAAAATAAGAACTTACATTAAAAAAAAAGAAGTAGTTCCACAAGTTAATTCAACTTTTACTCACACGTGATTCTCCTAGGGCACTTAAATTTAACGATATAAACTCATGCGGAAATAAAATCCTTAAAAGTGAAACATCGAATTGTTATGATAACATGGGTTGCTCATAGTTTTGGAGCTATAAACCACGAAAATATAAATTTTTCAAAAAAAAAGAACAATTTAAAATTGAAAAACAAAAATATGACTCCCGCACAATCACCCTCGAAATTTTTTTTACACTCACTCACGGTAACGTCAGTAATTTCAACTTCCACTCACAATTTTCTGCTCACGAGCGCTTCCCTAATTTGTACCTAACCACAGTTTAACAAAATTTAGGCAACATGAAATTTCTGTTTTTAATATTATTTTCCTGCAAATAAAAATTTGTTTGAAAAAATATATGAGATAAATTCTTTAAAATTGAATAACTTCTTTTTTCAAAATTAGGAACTACTTCCAATAACGTCCTTTTATTAAGAAAAAGTATATGATTATTTCTTGAGTACAAAAAGTTATACATATAAGTTAATAACATTGTTATTTTCTTTTAAGTAAATAATTACTTTGTTGTTGAGTTCATGCTTTCTGGTTTAAATTTAAAGAATTGATTATAATACTACTTGCTTTTTTGACTCTATCGTTGGAATGAGTTTGGTATTGCAGTTACTAAATTTGGCAATGAGATATGTAAGCAAGTGTGGGCATCACCTTCTTTTTGGAATGTGTAATTTTTTCCTGGATGTTATATTAGTACTAATAAAATATAAAAACTTACAAAAATGTGAGTTTTTGGAAAATAAAATTAAAGTATTAAAATTGCTCGAGTTACTCGAGTTATTCGAGCAATTTTAAAATCTTACTCGATTACTCGAACAAAAGCAAACCCGAGTAAATTGAATACCCTACACTTTATACATTGAATGGAAAAATTCGTTACTATCATGCAGATAATTATTTCAGTGTAAAGTACACTTTATTAAGTGATTGGGCTATTACTGAAGCAGTTATTTGCATATGACTTAACACTCATAATTTCCTTAGTTTAAGAACGGCACTGATGAGTTATCAATCAATTCTTCATTTATTTTAAACTTTCAAAAATAGAAATAATTTTCAGAATTGTTTTTATTTATTTATTTACTTGGCAACACTGTAATTGCGCGAGATGATAAGTCTTAGAACAGTTGTTGCTCGCCACCTGATGGAGAGTTGGCGAACTTATTGAAGCTTTTTGGTTCATAGCCCTGATTCATTATTTTACTTCGGTGGGGTTAATTGCTATGGGAACACCGAAGGTGGACATTGCGATACGTATGAGGGATAGAAAAAACTCATACATATTAATTTGATGTTGCCGGCACCGGGGATCGAACCCGGGACCTTCTGTGCAAAAGTCCAACGCGCTAACCATTACACCACAACGGAAATTGAGTTTTAACTATACTCTCCAAATATGCCGTATTATTTATTTTTTTTTGAAAATTGTACAGTCTCTGCCGCCACAAAAGCTTTTTATCTGTTGGAAACTGTGTTTAATATAATAAAAATTATAAAAATCAAAATGTTTATATTAGTGTAATATTTAGAAAATTATATTTAACAAATTCTTCATTAAAGACAATAGCAATATATTTTTTTTTTTTAATTCCAACATAAAAATGCATCTTAAAAATAGGTATTCAGATATGATGGCCAAAATGTACATCACCAATACATGGTGCCACATCACACACTATATTTTGTGGAGATCGCGATAGTACTGCCGATGCCATCATCAAGCCAATGGTTAATATTAACAAATATTTTAAATTTAATAAATTCATTTTTAAAAAGTCCGTCTTGCTCTTATTTGAGATCTTTTTGTTGAAATATTCCAATTCTTACTAAAATAATGTTTACAATTTCATCCAGCTTTTATACCCATAAAATGTTTTATACACAAATTTTTAAAGAGTACTTTTAATGTGTTAAATTTATATTTAAAACTTTAACGACAGTGGCGGGTGCAGCTCACGTCTTTTGGGGGGTTCATTGCCACAATTGTTTGGCTGTACACAATATATAATTTTCTTCGGTGTTCTCATAACTCTTACCGCCGCCAAAGTAAACCAACATAACTTAGCTATGAACTAAAAAACTTCAACAAGTTTTTCAAATCTCCATCAGATGGCGCTCAATGTATGAAGCCACTAACTTTTTGCCACCTTTCATTTCTCCTCTATCCATTTTTTAAAGAAAGCAACACAGCAATAGAAAAATCTTGTTTCTCTTTAAACAAAAAAAAAAAAGCTGACCAGATCCTCTGGTGGGAATCGAAACCATGATTACAGCACTTAATATATTTTTAACTACAACCTGCAAATGTGTACTTTTTAATATTAAGTAGATTCTTTACCTTATAAAACATTAACCAAACTTACACTCAGGGAACTTCTGCTTTAAAAATATGTAGTTGTTTGGGTTGTAATACAATTTCTTTATTTTTAATGTAAATGTCAGACATTTGTAAACAAATTAAAATTTTTACTAACCTTGTAGTTCATTTAAAAAAAAAAAACCACATCAAATGACTGTTTTATGATTTTACATTCATTTTTTACAGTTGTTTTTTGTTATTTAAAAAAATAAATGTTTGTTTATTTTGTACTACCATGTGGTTCATTTTAACTACAATTGTTAGTCAGTTTTTGAACATTAAAAAACAAATGACAATGTTAGTTGAATTTACTGTAATGTAAGTAGTCCTTTCTTTAAGTGAAATTTCATTTGTTTTCAACTACATTTGTAGTGGTCTTTCCCTACATAGTATTCTAAGTGTAGCATTTGTAGGTTAATTTTGTCTTAATATTAACAGATTTGTACATACAATTAGTATGTAAACCAATAATCTAATGTGTTTGATATGGATCAAAACTTCGGATATTCAACCAAGAAACTTTTCGCTAAAAGTCGTGTTAACTGGCAAAAAATTATCAAACTTAATAATCTCTTTTAATATACAATGATTATTTTTCTGAATTCAAGTTAACCACAAAATGTGATTGATTTGTACATTATTACGTTTATTGAAGCAAAAAAGTGCCATCAGAGAAAATAATTTAGTACAAAATAGTTTGTAGTTTAAATTAACTGAAAATATAACTTAAACTATAAGATAATTCACTAAAAATCCGGTCACTTTTCATTTAAATCAAATGTTTCTTGTTATTTACTTTTAAGTATTGTTTAAATAAAACAATTAAAAATAAATGTTCAAATTTTAGATCAATAAAACTAAATGTTCGATTAAATTTTTTTGAAATTCTTTTAGTTTTTTGTTTTTGTTTGTTCTAAAAAATGTAGACACACACACTACATACATAACTGGTTTGAATGACTGTAGTATTTGTATAAACTTTTTCAAATTCTTATAACATGAATTGAAATAATTAAAATAGTATATAAACAAAGCATTTTTATAGAAAAAAAACAGACTGGAATTATTTGAAAAAAAAAAATTTTTTTTGAAGCAGGCAACAAATATAAATTCAAATTAATAATACAATGACTATAAAGGTAACAAATAAACTACAATATTCCGTTTGATGGTTGCCCTGTTTGGAATCCTTCCTAGTAAGACAATTCTTGTAAAAAAAGAACAAACAATTTTTTTTAGAAAAAATTCAAAAATAATAGAAAAATTAATATTTTATGTTTTTATAAAAAAAAAAAACATTTTTAGTCAGAAAATATTTAGAAAAGAAGAATAACCTACAAAATTTTAAGAAAAAGTTTTTTAAGCTCAAAATTGGAAAATCCACAATGAGAAAAACAGGAAAAGGAACAAAGTAAATTTGTCTTCTCAGGATTTTGTACTTGCACGTATTTGAAATTGAGGGAACCCTTCCAAATTATTCCAAAAAATGCTTATTACTCTAAAATCTTATACTGGAAATATATTCGAAAATACCGGGTTATTCGAGACGAAAAAAACGGATTTTCGAATAACTCGAAACAATTCTCTTTACCTTGTTTTCTTCCCTTTTCCATTCTTTCCTGATTTTCCTTTTTTTCCTTTATTTCCTTTCTTTTTCGATTTTGCTGAAGGGGGCAAATTTCCCTATTACTCCCCCCCCTTTGAAGCCGCTTATGCTAAAGCATTATGTTTTTGTTCAAACCTACAAGTTTCTATCATTTAAGGGTTAAGAAATTATGTATAATTAATCTGACTAATGATTGTGCACAGAAATCTAAATGAAGATGTGGTTATATGAGGAATTTCAAGAAATATTGTTACTTTGACGCAATATATTTTTAACGTATGACACGAATAACCTTTTGTGTTAGTCGATGTTTAAACATGCTAAATCCATTCGCGTTAATCATTTGTCTTAACGCCTCAATTAATGGCTGTTTTAATATTAGAGCTAATTAAAAATATCAAAATTACTGTTTTTGCTTGGATATATTAGTGCACAGACCGAAAATTATAATCGGCATAGTATAGGCAAAGCATCGGCGGCGATCGATTATGCGTTGGCAGAACGTGTGATTAATAATCTTGCCAGTATTGTCCTGTTACCCGATTGATAACATTTGACAACGTTGGTAATTCAAAAATTGTTGTGCTTTTAAAGAGCTTGAATTAAATTAATTATGAGAAATTTGTATAATAAATCACATTTAAAAATAGAGTTCGGGCTTGGTATTATATTTAAATGTGGTAAATATAAGAAAATATTAAAAAAAAAATTTGTAATATTGGTAAAAAACAATATTGGCAAAGAATTTTAAGGGTGGTACTGGAGAAACACATGCTTTGCAAACAAAATTATGTTTTCCTAGTACAATAGTAGTTATACTCTTGGTAATTTTTAACACGATGGGTTTTACAAAAATAACAGTGGTTTGCCAGTACTTTATTTTTGGTACGTTTTGCAATTTCTATCTCGGTGCTTATATACTTAAGTACATATTTGGTAATGGCAAGTACTTACAATTGTCATTACAAATCTCATTACTTGTTTATGTGGATGTCGTGCAAAATAATGACATATCATTACCAAACACCTTACAACAAATATAAAAACACAAAAAACATAAATTCAAGCTACAAAGTAGCCATTAATTAATCTGTGATATAAAGTTAGGATGTGTTTTTATTGTTAAATTCGTGTTTTTTGTTGTGTGTTGCATGTTAAATGAAAAACTATTTATAAAAAAATTTTTAATGTAATAATATCAAAATTTACGAATCCCCAGAAGAAGTCGACAAATAATCGACGAAACGTCGGGACAAAACTGTAAACAAAATTTATTTTTTATTTACATCAATATTTTAGTTCTTATTAGCTCAAAAAATTAACAAATTTATGAAAAATTGGCCACAATAATATCAACAAAAAATATAATAATGAAAATGAAAATTATTCAAGTTCGAGGCCATACTCTATATTTCTTTATTAGGATATTGTCCTAACAAATAATCTATAGAGTTTTTTGTTTTCAAATTTATTATTTGACCCTTTGAGGAATGTGTTGATAGATCTATTTCGGGAATTTTCTAGGTTCCCATCATCAGAACACGTTTTGAAAGCGGTAACAATCCCATGCCAAACATCAAACATTCATATAAACTTGTTTACTCACTACATGAGAACTAATATATGAGCTTGAAGTTAAAGATTATAACCATTGATCAAAAAATAAATTGAAAACTTATTTGTTATGTGCAAGGTCCACCTCTGGTGGATATTCAATACACGTTTTTTGTTTTTCTCTCCTTTTTATATTTTCTTGTATAAAAGACAAAGTACATGTCTAGTTTACTCCCCCTGTGTTGTTTATAAACTAAACAAAATATAAAAAGGATAGAAAAACAAAAAAAGTGTATTGAATATCCACCAGAGGTGGACCTTGCACATAACAAACAAGTTTTCAATTTATTTTTTGATCAATGGTTATAATCTTTAACTTCAAGCTCATATGTATATTAGTTCTCATGTAGTGAGTAAACAAGTTTATATGAATGTTTGATGTTTGGCATAGGATTGTTACCGCTTTCAAAACGTGTTCTGATGATGGGGACCTAGAAAATTCCCGAAATAGATCTATCAACACATTCCTGAAAGGGTCAAATAATAAATTTGAAAACAAAAAACTCTATAGATTATTTGTTAGGACAATATTCTAATAAAGAAATATAGAGTATGGCCTTGAACTTGAATAATTTTCATTTTCATTGCACAATTGAAGGTCGAAAAAAAACATAATTTTTATTTATAACAAAAATTATATCAAACTTCAAAAATATAATAATATTTAGTTACATATATGCTTACCAGTATGGACAAGTAATGAGTCTAAAATTAATTTAGAAAAAACTAAATAAAATAAAAAAATTTTTTTTTTTTATTAAAATATATTTTCAATAAAATGTGCTCACACAGGATTCGAACCCCGGGCTCCAGGTTCGCAGACAACTGCTCTACCATCTGAGCTATCTCGGCATGTTATACTTGATAGGTAAAACCATAAATGACTTGCTTGCACAAAATGGCATTACTTTTCAGCTTATAAAAAAATCAGAAATAAGTACTTAAATTATCAACCTAAAATATATAATCCCAAATTCAAATTTATAGATCATGTTCCCTACGTTATAGATAAAATTAATAAAATAATTAAAATACTGTATCCTTTAATAAACAGAAACTCTAAACTCAGCATAACAAATAAAACTCTCATATTTAAATCAGTATTTCATGCAATAATGTTTTATGCTGCTCCATTGTGGTCTACTGCTGCACAGTGTCATATTAAAAAATTACAGATATCCCAAAATAAACTGTTAAAAATTATACATAACTTGCCTTGGCATTATTCTACTCAACGGCTACACTACCTTACTAGGCTTACTACGAATTTCAATAACAGATGTCGTGACTCTGAGTTTAACCATATCAATGAGCTGAGCTCAACGTAATTTTATTCTCCTACCTTAAGTTTTCGTTTATAAAAATCAAAAAAAAAAAATTCAGAAAGATTTTTGTAAATTTTTCCCTCCTTTAAATAATGTTAAACTTAAATGCAAATAAATTATACAATATTTTTATTAAATTATTAAGTAGAAAAGGAAAATAGTCCTAAACTCTTAAAACATTGTTAAATTAGTTATACTTAAATGCTAAATAAAGAATACCATTGAAATTGAATTGAATTGATTTGAATTAAATTTGTTTCTAAACAAATATTTAATAGAATCAATAAATATTTTAATTGACTTTTAAATATATAAATACATATTTTATTTTAGACGTAATTATCATATTATTTTTTCATACACTGTATGCTTAATAGAAAATTTTCAGTATAAAATATCAAATACGTTTGAAGTTTCCAAAGAAAACAAGCACACACACAAACATACAACCAGACTCAGCATTGCCCAAAACACACACACGTATTGTTCACACACTTTTTTGTGTGAGTATTATATTTTTTTTTTTTTTTTTTGTAGAAGTTATTTATAGTTTTTTTTTTTCTTCTTAATTTTCAGTAAAAGTTTTAATTGACAGTATCATTGCCGTGATAGGTGCAAAATCAATTAAAATGTTAATTGATTCAATAAATTTTTTAATTGAAACCCGTTTTTAGTTTTTTCTGTGTAGTGTGATATGTCCAAAAACTTCATATTTTTTCAAAAACCAAACAAAAAAAAAAAAAAATCTTAAAACTATTAATTTATGAAAATGAAAATTTTTTCAAGTTCAAAATTTATTGGTTTTGAAAAAATATAAAGTTTTTGGTCATATCACACTACACATAATTTTTATTTATTTTTAATTAATAATTATAACAAACTATTGTTAATTTATTTGAAAAAAAAAATATTTTATACAAAGCAAAATTTATTTTAATTATCATTTTTATGAACTTTGCCAACATTAAGTTTAGTATTTTTACGATTTTTGTTGTTTAAGACATTTAAAATCTCTTGGATTAGGACATGGTCGTGACCAATAATCGGTTTTTTTAACAATTTGCGATTGTACAGTAGAAGCCAACATCAGGCCAATGGTAAGTAGTAACAAATATTTTAAATTTAATAAATTCATCTTAAAGCAGGTTGTCTTGCAATGATTTGGATTGTTAACAATTTAATATTCACAAACAACTGAAATAATTTAAGCTGTTTCATCACGGTTTTATACTCGATAATAAAATTAACCCATAATTGAGTTTATATTACAAATTTTTCTAAAGCACTATGTTTTTGTTCAGAATGTGAAGTTACCATTATTTAAGGGTTAAAGACCCAGCAAACAATAGAGCTCGGTTCTGGAAGGCATTATTTAATCACCGAGCACTTTCTGAATGCATTCTAGAAGACATGATTTTTGTTTGCGATGTACCAATTGGTATGTCTCTTCTAAGCAGGTTAAAAGCGTTTCTTTCATTTGATCTAAGAAGCAATTAATTCACGCCTTCGCAGGAAATGAAAAGCTCTTTTTTGTGCTTCGAGAAGCGCTAAAATAATGTGTAACTAATAAAATTAAACCGCCTATTCACTTATCCAAAGAAGCAGTAAAATTTATGTCTCAATAATGCTCTATTAAAAGGTATTGTTTTCATTGACTTCAAAAAAGAGCTTCTGAAAGAGCTTCTTTTATGAAAAAATAGAAAGAATTAAATTTTCATACAGTTAATGAAATTTTTAATTAAATCAATGAAATCGATTCAATTGTACTTTATTGCATTATTGTATGCATTCTTTTGAATCAGCAAAGAATGCATACAATAATGCAATAAAGTACAATTGAATCGATTTAATTGATTTAGAAAATAAAATGAATGCATTTAGGAACGCCCAAATCGGGCCTTTTTTTTTGCTGCGGACTTGTGTATATTAAATATGACTAATTATTGTTCACAGAAATCTGATTAATTATATATGTATACTGTTGTATGATAAGGGCGTTAATATTATAAAAATAATTAAACCAAAGATTTATAATAAAATATAGAGACTCTGTGGTTATTAATTATTAAAAATAAAAGTCTATCAACAGGTTACGAATGAATTTCGCACTAAAACCCTTTGATTACAATAATTATTGCTTGTTAGTTGTTAATTGTTAATTGATGATCAATAGGTTTTTTGTTAATGCTTTGCCTATTCTGGAGGCTCTAGCTTTTCTATAACTTCGGTTTTTGATGAGATCTTTAGCCAGGTCGAAATACACGTATCAACCTAGCTAATATATATATACTATAGGCCAGGTCGATTTGTAGGGAGGCAAAAAAATCGCTCAACGTTCAAGGAAAATCGTATTCTAGGGATCAAAATAAGAAACTTTGCCGAAGGAACCATACCTCTAAAACGAATTCTGATGTCCCGACTTTTGACACGTAGGGTCAAATTTTGAAAATTTCCACTTTGACCCATTTAGAGTGCCCCAATCGAATCCAACCCCAATCGAATATAATTTATACATGCATCTGCTAGAGCGTCTTCCGGAGAAGAAATAGAGACCCTAATCTTGGAAAGATTCCTCCTACTTTCTGAAATATCTCTATCCCGAGATTTGTACATTTTGCTATAAAAACACGGTTAAAAAGGCTCTCTTTCCACTTAAATTCTAACCCCTTAATGGTCACCTAGAATGATGATTTATGCATTAATCTGCTAGCGCGTCTCCCGGAGAAGAAGTAGCTCCCATAATCTTGGAGAGATTCCTCCTACTTTCTGAAATATCAAAGTGGGCTTTTTCAAAATTTGACCCTACGGGTCAAAAGTCGGGACATCAGAATTCGTTTTAGAGGTATGGTTCCCTTGGCAAAGTTTCTTATTTTGATCCCTAGAATACGATTTTCCTTGAACGTTGAGCGATTTTTAAATCGACCCGCCCTAATATACTATGCTTTATTTTTGTAAATATACGGAGGTTGAAACCTCATTATCAAACATATTAGCTAGGTTGATACTAGTATTTCGATCTGGCTAAAGATTTCATCAGATACCGAAGTTTTAGAAAAGTTAGAGCCTCCATAATAGGCAGAACTTTAACAAAAAAACTATTAATCATTAATTTTGCTCCATTCTAAGAAGACAGTAATCAAGCACGTGGTTAGGGTGGTTTTCCTAACAATCATCATAACCATACTAAACCTTGAAGACCAAAAATGTTCTATTTATATAAAAAAAATTTTAGTTCTTAATCTGGCTCAAGTATTATTTTTTTACAGTTTCGTTAGTTTTTTGTTTTTGTTTTCGTTTTAATTATTTTAAATAAATATTAGTTCTCAAATATATAAAAGAAAAAAACCATCACTGAGTGCGTCAAAATAAAGAACCACATGCTGCACTTATGTAGAGTGGACGTATATATACGTCTTAAGTAACAGGATAGAGTTTTGATAAAATGTATATAGAGTGGGGAGAACTCGTGAGTACATATACGTACTTTTTACGCCTAAAGATTCAAGCCAAAAAATATTTGACATTAGCTCTGGTCTCAGAATTATTCTCCGACATCAGTCTTTCGAGCTTTATTAACAGGAAAAGTGTCGTTTTTGGTCAAAATGTTCTGATTTTTTCCTTTCCTGGAAACATATATTTCATAATACCTGAAACAGCATCTGAACACACTACTCTTACCCTTTTTTCAGTTTTTCAATTTTTAAGATAAACTCATTAGTTTATTAAAGCAGTTTCTCAAACAATAAAATCGTTTTTTTTAGAACAAAGAAATTTTATTAGTATTCCTTGCTTTTTTATTTCTACACTCAGGGAACTTCTGCTTTCAAAGTATG
This sequence comes from Delia radicum, assembly GCA_021234595.1. Lineage (NCBI taxonomy): Eukaryota > Metazoa > Arthropoda > Insecta > Diptera > Anthomyiidae > Delia > Delia radicum. Next base: position 204,556,824 of record CM037854.1, read on the forward strand.
TAGTTCTTTGTGTTGTAATACAGTTTCTTTATTTGTAATGTAAATGTCAAATTAAATTTTTTACTAACCTTGTAGTTCATTTAAAAAAACAAACCACATCAAATGACTGTTTTATGATTTTACATTAATTTTTTACAGTAGTTTTTTGTTCTTTACAAAACAAAAAAAAATGTTTGTTTACTAACATGTGGTTCATTTTTGAACATTTTTTGAACATTGAAAAACAAATGACAATGTTAGTTGAATTTACTAAAATGTAAGTCGTCCTTTCTTTAAGTGAAATTTCATTTGTTTTTAACTACATTTGCAGTGGTCTTTACCTACATAGTATTCTAAGTGTATTTTAGTCAATTATTGTAATTTATTTAAAGGATGACTAAATTAAATAAATATTTTGATCGAAACAATGGTTTTAGAGAACGCATAATGAATGAGCATACCAAAATCAAGGATAAAACTGTAATTTCAAAAATTTCCTTTATTGTAGTTTTATATAATTTCAAAACAAAAGATCCTTTATAGCATTCCTCACCAATAAGTAATTAACTTTTAACAAAGGATTTTATTGTAAAAAAAAAATGATAAATTAATATTCATGTCAGTTATACCAGTACACTTTTAAAAGAAAGAATTATTCTTTTGTCATATTTTTTATACTTTAATAATTAATGACCATCAGATGGCTGTCAGTTTTCATCTTTGTTCGTTATATTATGCTATGCTTTCGTAAATACTCTTATGTTTTTGTTTAAATGTGAATTTGTTGTCAATATTTAATATTACTGAGTTCGTTCGATACCATATATGGGACTAATTTATTAATGATATGCATTTAATTAAAGTTTAATAGAAAACACTAGTAAATTGTTTTGCTAAAACTACTAAAATTTTGTTCAAAATTCAAAATAAGCAGATTTGTTTGTTAAATATTAGTAAGAGAATGTTCCCTAAAGTGATGCTTTAATTTTTTTTTTTTCTTGTTGCTGAATGAATATGTCAAAACTGTGAACTAAAGGGTGTCCCAAGAAGAACGCAATTTTTAAATCTGGCAACATTCGAAGTGTCATTGTTTGACATTTGAACAATTGTTATTGTTTGCTAGTAGAAGGTACGAGGTTAGTAAAAATGGAGCCAGCTGACCATGGACAGCGAAGGGAGTTCGTTAATTGGGTATTGGAGAGACAACATGAAAATCCTGATTTTGCCGATAAAATCATCTTCAGTGACGAGGCCCATTTTCATCTTGATGGCTTCGTCAATAGGCAGAATTGTCGCATTTGGGGTGAGGAAAATCCTCGAGTGATTCACGAGAAGCAAATGCATCCTCAACGTGTCACTGTGTGGTGTGGTTTTTGGGCTGGAGGAATCATTGGACCTTTTTTTTATGAAAATGAGGCAGGTCAAGCGCAAACAGTCAATGGTGTTCGGTATCGTGAAATGATAACCAGTTTTTTCTTGCCTAGAATTGAAGAAATGAATGTGGAGGGCATGTGGTTCCAACAAGACGGCCGCCCACATGTCATACAGCCAGAGAAACAATTCAATTGATGCATCAGTCATTTCCGGTCGTGTTATTTCGCGTTTTGGAGATCAGAATTGGCCGCCTAGATCGTGCGATTTAACACCACTAGATTTTTTTCTTTGGGGTTTTTTGAAGTCGATGGTTTACGCGAATAAGCCGACGACGACTCAAGCCTTAAAAGTGGAAATTGGACGCTGCATTAATGAAATACCGCAGCATTCTTGCAAAACAGTCATTGAAAATTTCATTAAAAGATCGCGTGCATGCCAGCAAAGCCGCGGCGGCCATCTGCACGATATATTGTTCCATACATAACCTCATTCTGTCTACTTTACGATATAATAAAGTTTCACGATTTTTTTATAAATATCTGTGTTTTATTTAAAATTTAAAAATTTCGCTCTTCTTGGGACACGAGTTTAATTTGCGCTTACACTAATTTAAAAAGTTTCGACTTGAATGCGAACGTTTTTCTTGGTATTATTGTGTCCCTGCAAAAAAAAAACGCAATATAAAGTGCACGTTTTTTGTAAATATCCAAAGTGAACAACAAACAAGTTTGAAAGAATTTTCGACGTAGAATTTTTGTAAACGGTAAGGATTTTATTCACGATTTTATTACAACTAATTGATTAAATAAACAAATGTAACAATTTTCATAATGATCACTAAAGTGGATCTTTGATAGATTTTCTTATTTTGGACTATTTTTCAAAATGTTTCACAACAACAAAAAATATGGTTTTATCGCAATTAAAAAAGTAAGCATTACATATGGTGGACCCTTAATCAGCTTTAAACGTTTTTATAAACAAAATTAAAATAAATTTTAGTTTAAATACAAATTTTTGTCGATTTGACTTAATTTTCTAACAATATACTTTCAGAGAGTTATTAAGGTCCACTTAAGGGTACATGCTCACCAATGTGGATCTTTGAAAATTGTTTTATAACTTTTTTAAGTTAGTTGCCAATAATGCTAATGCTAATAAGCTGATTTATTTGGATTTGGCGTATTCCGCTTGTGTAGGGCCACATTAGGAAACATTCCCTTATCTTAAGAGAATATATATAAAAAAAAAATAATTTTTAAATTTTTTTGATAAAAATTAACTTTTTAATTTTTTTTACCAACGGCAACTTTTAATATAACTTCTGTTAAGAAAGCGACATAACGCTGCAATAAAAAGCATGTCAAATTTTAAAGTCTCGGCTACAAAGTCTTGTTTTTTGACCATTTTTTTTTAAATTGTCATATGCCAACCTCGACATTATAATTTGTATAAGTGTGTTAGTATTTAAATAAAAACTGTGCGCCCCGGTAGGCTAGTTGGTAGCGTGCTGGCTTATCAGTGCGGGGGTCGTGGGTTCGATTCCCACCAGAGGCATTGGTCTGTTTTCGCTACAACGCGCCGAAGGCCATAGTAGCTAGTGCTCGGTTAGGGTAATAGTATATAATTTGCAATTATATGATTATTAATTAATAAAATAAAAAAAAAAAAAAAAAAAAAAATTAAATAAAAACTAGACATAATTTATATTTTGAGTGAAAAACCAAATAAAATTTAGAATATTTCAGACTTTGTGTACAATTGCAAAGAATGGAGCAAAATTAATGATTAATAGGTTTTTTTGTTAAAGATCTGCCTATTCTGGAGCCTGTAGCTTTTCTAAAACCACGGGTTCTGATGAAATCTTTTGCGAGATCGAAATGCTAGTATCAACCTAGCTAATATGTTTTATTTTTGGTAAATATACGGAGGTTAAAAGCTCGTTGTAAATTAAAAATACAACATAAAAATATAAAAACAAAAAAACAAAAAACTTATAAAACTTATAAAACTGTATAAAAAAATATTACTTGAGCCAGAGTGAAAATTTCGTTTATATAAATAGAACATTTTTGGTCTTTAAACTTTAGTAACGGTATGATGCTTGTTAGGAAAAGACCCTAGCCACGTATTTGATTACTAAGAAGACGATTAGTCTGTATTTTGTTAAAGCTCTGGATATTCTGGAGGATCTAACTTTTCTAAAACTTCGAAAATGTCTTTCATTAAGTTGGATTCTTTGGTTTAAGGAATAATTTTCATTAAATTAATAAAAAATTCATTAATTAAATGAAATTTTCATAAAATATTTTTGGCTAATCCTTAAAATAAAGATTAAAGATTTTCACAGGAAGCGCTGCAACTATTGGAAAAAATTATTATAATACAAAAGTCTAATTACGCATATCATTTTGTTGTTGTTATTTAGGCCAATCGGTAACGCGGTACTATTTACACAGTGCTGGATGCGGGTTCAAGTAATGTTCAGGGAGATGTAACAAAAAACGGAAAAATAAAATACATAAATAAATATGAACAAAATAAAATAAAAGAGGAAAAAATATATTTTTTTACATTATAATTCAATTAATGAAAATATTTCATTAATTCAATGACTTTGGGGACTTTTTAATGAAAAAATGCATTGAATTAATGATGAGTGTGATTAATAAAACGCAGAAAATTCTATCGGTGTAATTGAAAATAGTCCGAAACTTATTTTTAGCAAGGATATACATTTTCATATTTCCTCATCAACATAACAATCTTATATTTTTAAATAATTTTTGAAAAAGGTCCCATCAACAAATATAAATTTTTTTAAATAGTTATTTCGCAACTCCAACAACTTTGATATTCCCCATTGTAGTAAAGGTGTTGAATAATTTTAATATTTTTAAATCACTTAATTATTCTTATCCAGTAAAAAAATACAGCCGTTTAAATAAAGTGGATCAAAAAAGGAACACTATGTCAATAATGAGTTAAAATAGAACGTAATAATCCGAAATAACGCGAAATGGAGTAATTGTATACCCCTCTTTTTAACACCTAAACATGAAATTAGGCAGCTAAAACAACACACGTGTCCCTTAGATTTCTTTCCTCTACAAGGATACTTCTCTTGTTAGTTAGTCTATAATATTTGTGTTCTTATTGCTTCAACGCCCATACCAGAAAAAAAAATTTCCAACCGAATCGAATTTAACTGAATCATTTGGAGAACATTTATTTGTTGAGTGCAATGGGCAAAATTATATTTATATAAGTTCTTTCTTTATATAAATATTTAACCCCTAAACAACCGACTTTTTTGGTTTTAAAAAGAAATTTTTTTTTTATGAATTCTAATCATTTTTAGGACCCTTAAGTTACCATAATTAAAGAAAAAAAAATATTTCGACTCCCTTTTTTTTAGCAAAAAAAAAATTTATTTTGCATCTTTTTAACACCGGTTTACACGTAAAACATTCGAATATGATGATTTCAAACTTTTTATAGTTGTGGTCACTACAGTGTCATAGAGTTGTACAAGGGTTAACTATTTTTCATATGCTTTATATATTATTAATGATTATTTATTTTACATTATAAGCAGAAATTGTCTTTGATGGTTTCTCGTTTCTCTTTCAAATGTGTAATTCTTTTCTTATTTTTGCGGGAGTGTGTTATATGATATTGGCTTTTCAATGCTACTACCATTGAATTATTGGTAATAGTATTAATGTACGAGAATATTCATGGCTTCAAGGTCTTGGCTTTAAGATGCGTGTTACGGGACAAGTTAATGTCCATGTAATCATTATTATTATATTGTCATTGGTGTTTTAATATTTTTGGTTTTGGGTTGACTATTAAGTGGCTTAAATGTATGTCTCTTTGTTGCGGCAGCAATTTGGTCATAATTTATAATTATTTTCATTTTTTATTCATTCTTTTATGTTGTTCTATTATAAATGTTAAGAATAAATATAATTTAAAGTGGATTATGCATTAAGACCTGATGGCGTATACTTTATATTTATTTTTATCAAGTATTGCTCATACGTAGTGGTGAACCTTTGAAAAGTTTTAGTTTGAATTTCATTTTGTAATCATTTTGTGGTAAAATATTTAAAAAAAATTTTGTATGAAGTGAGTAATCTTTTGCGTATATATTGGCCAATGTTTGAGCATGCTAAATACATTAGCGTTAATCATTTATCCTTAACGGCGCACAGTGGTTCAGAATCGTTTTTCGTTGGAAAAAACTGTGTAACTTTTGAACCGATTAAGATATTTTAGTAAGTTTTTTGTTGTGGACAGATTAGTTCTTGAACTTTTCTCCAGTTTTGATTTCACTAAAATCAATTCAGCAGTTTTCGAGGAATTTAAGTTTAAAGTTTAACTTCCGATTTTTTTTATACTTTTGGCATGAAAATACACAGAAAAAAAAACTAAAAACTGTTTTCAATTAAAAAATGTATTGTATCAATTAATATTTTAATTGAGTTTGCAAATATCACGGCAGTGATAATATTAATTAAAACTTTTATTGAAAATGAAAATGAAAAAGAATAAAAAAAACTATAAATAACTATTTACTAAATAAATTATGATATCAAAAAAAAAAAGTGTGTGAACGACACGTTTGTATATATATGTGTTTAACGTACTTAACTGGACACTGTAATCTCAGATACCATCTGCACAGGAAGGGTCAATCGGACACGGATATGTATAGGTTTTGTGAGATGGTGTCTGAGACCTCGGAGCATGTTCTCTGCGAATGTCCCAGGCTTTGTGATAGGAGACTTAGGTTTCTAGGTGATCGCTTCATTTCGCCTTCCGACATCGCGAACATATTGCCTAATAGGATAATTGGCTTAATAGGTAGCTTGAATCTGTAGGTAACTTTAGGCAGCACAAAAGACCTACATTGGTCGCTGTACATAGTGCCTTCTGATCTAATCTTGTATATACATGTGTTTTTGGTAATACTGTGTGTGCTTGTTTTATTTGTAAATTACAAATGTATTTGTGTATTTTATACTGAAACTTTTCTATTTAACGTACAGTATATGAAAAAATAGTTTGAGAATTATGCCTGAACTAAAATATGAATTTATATATTTAAAAGTCAATTGAAATAGTAATTCATTTGATTAAATATTAGTTTGGAAACAAATTTAATTCAAATCAAATCTTTTATTAGATATTTTTGGTTGATATTTTTTTTTTTTTTTGTGTATTGTATAATCATATTTAATCATCGATCATATAATGACGCTGTCATTTAACGATCAATGCAGATTGTCTTCATTTGAAACATTAAGAAATTTCGTTAACGATCACTCATAATTCTTTTATAATGAAAGATTCTATGACTGTGCTTGTTTTTAAAATTTCTTAAACTTTTTTCTATCTTGTATATACAAGGTTTTTTCAAACTATTTTTCCTTAATCTGTGATATTAAAAAGATTTTCTTATTCAATTATTATGAACCCAATTGTTGTAGTACTTATAAGTAAATCTCATAACTTTGTAAATATTACAAGATACATAAAATAGAATATTTATATAATAATAATATATAATAATAATTATATATTATATATTATTTCTGTCCTGCAGTATATAAAATCAAAAAACTATAGTTCTTTGATTTTAAAAGTCTAGTAAAATAATTGTTAGGTTTTATGGGTTTCAGACAAATTGATTAAAAATCATATGTGGGTATTTTTCTTTGCCATTGAAATTTCATTATCAATAGTTGATACTAATGGAAATGAAGAAAATGTTATTTTTATATTAACTGCAATTAATTTAAAATAACTGCAAGAAAGTGACATTTGGGTATTTTATGATTGTAATTTTTTAAATGACTGAAAAAATTAAATTTTATGAGTTTTTTTTCAAAATAAACCTAGCGCAAAACTTGCGCGATGTAGGGATCAGAAGAGAGAGAAAAAGCTATCATACGATTGCCAGTGATTAGACACAAATTTTGTTAAGGCAGACAGTCTCAAATTTGTATGTATGATTTGTTTTTATATTAAAATTAACGATTATTTTGAAATTATATAAAAAACTTCTTTTTCAATTAATGTGTTCAAGGTTTTGGATAATTTTTGTGCTACGGCTGTGTAATTTTTTGTTTTTCTAGTGCCAACACCTTGGTATATTGAAAATCTACACTGATAGAAATTTGTGCGTAGTATTAATGAATTCCTTCATTAATTCAATGATTTTTTTCATATAAAGGTCCCCAAAGAAACGTTTCATTGAGTCAATGAAAGGTGTTTCATTAATGAATGGTTTCATTGACCCAATGAAAATTTCATAAAGTATATGAAAGTTTTTTTCATTATTCCTAAATTAATCGTTATGAAAGTTTCATGTGTTTAATGTATGAAATATTTTCGTTGATATTTAATAATTTGCACTTTTTATCATTATTTTAGCATAAAAATTACAAATTTTGAAAATAAAATTTTTGTTAAAAGATGACATATTTTCTTATATGTCGGTACAAAATATGTAATTTTATTATCGATCTGGCTTGGAATTCTGTAGAACGGTCGACGATTATAGTCCACTTTTTGTAGTTAAATTACGAACATAGAAAAAATGTTAAATATTGTTAACAATGTTTTTAAAAAACAAAAATTTATTATCTTTTAGCATAAAGTTTTTGTGTAACATCGTGAAACCGATAACAATTTAGGTCTTGTTTTGAACAAAACTACATCGTTTTTCTTAGAGAATCTGTTAACTGGAATTTAGTGACCAACTATTCAAATTTGTCAAAAACTGTTAGCTCTAGGCAAATTTAATAAAAAAAAAATATTTATATCAAATTTTTGTTTAAAAGAAATTTTTCAGTTTTTTTTTATTTTTAGTAAAAAAAAAAAATTTTTTTTTCTTATTACAAGTCAAAATTTTTATTAAAAAAAATTTGAAATTTTTACATTGATTTAATGAATTTTTTTATGAAATTATGAAAAAATCATAAAATATTTAAATAAAAAAAATACCAATATTAATGAAGTTTCATTCAGTTAATGAAATTTTTCATTAAACCGATGAATCGATTTTAATGAAATCGTGTCATTAATACTATGAAGGAAAATTCTATTAGTGTACGAATACAATTTAAATGGATTATGGGTTAAGACCTAAAGGCTTATACTTTATAGCCATTTTATCAAATATTGCTCATACGTAGTGTGGGCCATTTAAAAGGTTTTAGTTAGTATATAAAAAAAAAGTTTTTTTTTTGTTGAATATGAAAACAACCTTAAAAACTTTTAAAAAATTAAATTTTATTTAAATATATTTTGTATATTTCAGTTGTAACTAATATTTTATAGTTTCAATTTGCATATTTTCAATGACAATTTATTCTAAACATATTGTCAGTAACAATTTGTTGTGTTGTTTATTGTGTTGACAACCGGAAGTCAATGCATAAGACAGGAAATGAAGTAGAAAATTTCACAAATAAAAATAAACTTCGAAAAAAGGATTTGTTTTTGTTCCTTAAAAACGTATCCATAAAAAAGAAATGATAGAATATTGATTAAATTCTTACGGGTAAAGCGTTGCTATTTTTCCTTCAAAAATTATAATTTGGGTAAATCTTGTAATTGGTCCTCTGAGGATATGACCCCTATGGGGAATGAGGAGTCAATTGACCTAAAGTGACTGGCTAAAGAAGAACTTATCACAGGACTGGTATAACTTAATACTGAAGTGGGTTATGCAGTGTCAATTTTCCTAAAATTTCCAATAGTGTGACTGGTAAAGGGAGGACATACCACTTAACCAGAATGCTTATTAAGAAGAAAAACCCAGTTGACCAAAATTTTACCCATTGTAAGCTGTTTAGTTTTCGTTTATTTTATACGACATTGCCCTTTTGCGACAGTCTTGTGGTATGCCCATCTTTGGTTAGTCCTGTTGCATGCCACTATGTGGTTTTAAAGCAGGACAAATGACCCCCTCCTACGACAAGCCAATGTTAAAGTTGCCAGTTGTTTACATAGGGTAGGGTTTAGCAGAGGACCGGTCTCTGGCACGAGGGGACCGATCCTGTGACACACACAGAACCGGTCACATTCCCCATAGGGACCTGTCAGTAGATAAAGTCTGCATTAAATTAGCGGATGAATGCATTTTTAATTAATAAATAAACATTGCTTGGTTTTCTGTTTAACAAAAAACAAATTATATTGAACTTGAATAACATATAATAAATATAAATTACGATAAAAGATCGAAAAATAAACTTTTGATTTTAATTTTTTAAAATTGAAAAGAAAAACATTCTTAAATTCTTTGAAAATGAAAGTCACAAATAAACTCCCCCGAGGGGATTATTGTAAAAAACGATAAATTTTGTTTGTCAAAATATTTGTTAAGTATTTTGTTTTCGTATATTTGTATTTGGTTTAGGGATATTGTCAAAAACACTTCAATTTAAATTTAACCATTTGTTTTTTGTCCTGGGACATTAGACTTTTGTATAAATATCAAAAAAAAAAAAACATTGTGAGCATTGAAACATTTTTAATAAGGTTTCAACTAAGGGTTTAAGTTTTTAAGGCACTTAACCTACTTTGTTGTATTAGGGTCACAACTTATGACACAATATATTATTAAAAGTAATGAATATCTACAAAAAAGAATTTTTTATTTTTTTTTTGCTAGTTTTAATTTAAAGAAACTATAGACAAAACAAAAAATACACAGCCGTAGCTCAAAAATTATCCAAAACCATATGAAATTACACACAAAAATTGTAAAAGAAGTTTTTTATATATTATCAGAATAATCGTTTTTTTTTTGTGAATACAAACACAAAATCATAAACACACATTTGAGTCCCTGTAGACCAACTGTCTGCTTTAATGACATGTGTGTCTGATCAATAATGGCAAGCTTACGATAATTTTTTCTCTCTCATGATCACTACTGCGAGCAAGTTTCGCGCTAGGTTTAATTCCATAAACAGAGGGCATAAGAGTAATAAATCAAAACCTGAAAAGAAATATATTAAAAAAATCAAATAAAAAAAAAAGCTTGTATTAAGTTTAAATATTCCAAGTGTATGTTAATTATCTTCTTGCTAACGTCCCCTGGATGGAAGGAAAACGAGTCGTTGCAACTCGTCCAAGCGAATTCTCTATGTATATGTCGTATAAATCTACAATCCTAATGCTATATATCAAATTTTGGGCGCTACGAAATAACCCCCAATGAAATAACCCCCAACGGCCAAAAATGAAATAACCCACAAAAAAATAGTGTAAAATTGTTTGGGGGTTTTTTCATTTTTTTTGGGGATTATTTCATCTTACGGTTTGGAGATTATTTCATTATGAAGCAACCCCCAATGAAATAAAGCCCAAAATTTAAATTCTTTGGAGATTATTTCATATGCAATTATTTTGGGGGTTATTTCATATTTTTTGGGGGATATTTCATTTTGCTAAAAGTGAAATTTTTTTAATATTTGTTAGTTTTTCTGCGTGGCGGCCTGCGGCTGCTCTTAGGGGTTTTCTCCTCCATGGGACGCGGCAGGTGGCTTCGCTGAATAAAGTTTCCCTGCGCGCGTCCTATGGAGGAGAAAACCCCTAAGATCGGAGGCAGGCCGCCACGCAGAAAAACTGAACAGTGTAACAAAAGAATCAAAAATATGAAAACAAAAACTAAAAAAAAATTTGGGACATATTTCATTTCTTTGGAGCTTATTTCATTGGGGGTTATTTCATTTCTTCCTTTGGGAGTTATTTCATTACGAAACAACCCCCAAATTTTGGGTGTTATTTCATTTTCACCTTTGGGGAATATTTCATTTCTTTTGGGTAATATTTCATTTTTTTTGTTGGGACTTATTTCATTTTTTTTGGGATTTATTTCATTGGGGGTTATTTCATTTTGTCGTTTGGGTGTTATTTCATTGGGGGTTATTTCGTAGCGCCCAAATTTTGTAAAGGGTGTTTTTTATAGAGGTATATAACTTTGAAATGGAAGAAAACAAAGATGAATTTTTCAAATTTACATGAAATTTACTTAGTTCGAAAGATAATTTTCTGGCATTATAATTTACATATGACTTCTGGCATATGACCTCCACGTCTGGCTCAGATGTAGTCTTATCTGGAGGTCCAGTTTTCGATGACATTTTCCAACATTTGTGGCCGTATATTGGCAATAACGCGCCTAATGTTGTCCTTCAAGAGTTCAATCATTTCGGGCTTATCGGAGTAGACTAGCGACTTCACATATCCCCACAGAAAATAGTCCAGCGCCGTTAAATTCCACGATCTTGGAAGCCAATTCACGGGTTCGAAACGTGAAACTATGCGGTTACCAAACGTTTCCTTCAATAAAACAATTGTGGCACGAGCTGTGTGACATATTGCGCCGTCTTGTTGAAACCACAGCTCCTGCACATCATGGTTATTCAATTGATGAACGAAAAAGTCAGTAATCATGGCTCTATAGCGGTCACCATTGACTGTATAGGTCACTATTCTGACCAGCATCGTTTTTAAAGAAGTACGGACCAATGATTCCACCAGCCCATAAAGCACACCAAAGAGTCAGTTTTTCTGAATGTAACGTTGTCTCAACATACACTTGAGGATTATCATCACTCCAAATACGGCAGTTTTGTTTATTGGCGTATCCATTAAACCAAAAGTAAGCTTCATCGCTAAACAAAATTCGCAAAACTCGCAAAATTCGCGTATTTCGAACAGAACCACGATTTAGAAGCGTTGCACAATTTGGAAGCGTTGTTCAGACGTCAGTCTATTCATGCTGAAATGCCAATCCAAACTAAACATAAATCTCTCTACAGCTGACAAAATGGCCACCAGTTAAAAGTTCTATATCTGCATAAAAACACCCTTTATTAGTTTTCTTAACATATAAAACTGAATGTACTTCATTTATTCAATTATAGCCATTTTAATAACATTTCAATAATTCAAATTTTATTTTCCATTACTCAGCAATCGTTCATTTGGAATCTATATACGCTGCTGATCGTTTGAATAAAACCACACAGTTAGTTTACGAATTTCGCTACAATTTTCGTTGGATAAAAAATGTAAATAATCTAGTAATTCTAATTGACAGTCTATTTAAGTTCGATCCTAACAAGAAATAAATAAAACCAAAAATCGAAAACTGAAATCTGAAAGTGCCCAATAACAATGATATCTTTGCCCTGCACTTAGTATCAAACTATTGAGTACTAATAAAACGTATCATAATATGTTAATTACTTGCATTAGGGAGATAAAAATTGGATAAAAAATTAAAAAAAGATGCATTACTTAACTGTGCCTTTTTTTTATCAGAATCTGATGACATTTTTATATAGAAAAACACCAGATTTTGATTCATCAAATTTAATTTTAAAACTACATTTAAATAGAACATCCATCAATGCCTTTATATATGTTTTTAATCACAATATTAATGGTCTTGTTTTAATCTAATCGCCATAACTGTATTTATTACATTTCTAAATATCTTACTTTATTACCCTTCTTTATTTGGCTATAATAAATTATATTAAAACACCTAATCAAAATATAAGTAAAGATTTATAAATTTTGAATAGCCAGTTTGCTGTTTTATATTTAGTTGAAGAGAAAAAATATATAAACAATTGTTTATGTGCTTTTTTCTTTATGAAACCAATAAATTCTATCTTCACATTTGTTTAATGTTAAATGGGGGAATTTCGTTCCAAAAAAAAAAAAATAACAACCACTTACCACTTACGAACCACATAGATATGTAGAACAAAAAAGAAATTTCTGTACTAAAAGCACATAAATTTTAATCAAAGATACATATCGGTTACACAGGCTAGCAGTCACATTAGGTTTAAGTTAAAGTTTAAAGGGTAGACAACAAATTTAAAAAATGGTTAACAATATCACTTCTCTTCTTTTCATATATTTAGTTAGAATATTGTTCTACCTCAAGTCCAAAAATCTAATATGATATTGTCATATTAGGTATTATTTGTTGCTTTTCAAAAAGTTTCATCATTTTCATGATAGAAAATACATATGTTTCATTGGCATCACCCAAATCTTCAGTTGTCTGCAATAGAAAAAGATAATTGGCTTAACTCAAAACCGAGACATTACATATAACAGACAAAATAAACTCTATGAGAATACGCAAAACTAGTCTAGTCTGATTTAAAAATTAATAGTGTTTATAATTTTTAGAGAAAACGTTTATTATTCTTCTTAACCTCAACCATTCAAAATATATTTTAATTTGCTTCAATTTCTAACAAATTTATATAAATGGCCACAAGAAAATTGTCTATAGTAAAAAATGCCTAAAGAGTTGGCCTATTAGCTGATGTATTTGTTTTTTATACAATATATCCCAAATACCAATTGTAGGACCAAATTAGAGAACATTCATTTAATAACACTATTCTTTTTTTTTACACAGTTTGGTAATTTTAAACACTATTTAACCTTCCAATAAAAAATAGCTAATCTTTGTTTTATGTAAAAAAAAAAAACTACAATTTCAACATATTTTGTTTAAATTTACGCAATTAGCTATTTATAATTATATAATTTAGCTTAATTTTTTTTTTTAAATTTAAACATAACTATAATCGTTAATGTAAACAATCAAAAGTGCAAAAATCCAAAATGAAAGTGGTTGAACAAAACAGTTTAAGAAAAAGTGTTTACAACATGTTTGGACGGTATCCTAAAAACGAAGTTTGGACGATAGCCTTAAAAACAAAGTTTGGACGGTATTCCTTAAGGAAAAAGTACCAGGTAGTACAATACATTAAATATTCAAACGGTTTTAAAATGGATTAGCATCAAACGGGATAAAAGGGAAAGGGCGTCCAAAAAATTTACCGAAGCTAAGCTTGTCCAATTAAAAAAATCGGCTGTTAATCAAATTGGGGGCAACAAATCGTAAGTTGACCAGAAAATTTCGCGTTTCCAAGGAAACAAGTTCGCAAAAACTTACTCCAAAATGAACGTGAAACACTAGCAGAGGAAGACAGTACCCAAATATAGTAAAAAACAATTTGCTGAAATACCAACAAAATGCAGACAACTGAAAAAAAACTTCATGAAAAAAAATGTTCAAAAATTTTTGTAATATAAAAAATACTGTTCTCTTGCTTGGAACAACGGAAGTATTAATTTTGGATTTTATTCTGATGACTTGAAAAAACTCCCGACAAGGTAAGGTATTCGGCCGAAGCGAAGTTTGAACCACAAGTACTAGTGTGGGCAGACATTTCGGCAAACGGTGTACCACAACTTTCCATCCAGGATTCAAAAGCTATATCTGTAAATGCGGATGTTTACATTAATAAATCTTTAGTAAAACTGGATAAAAAATTTCAGAGATAGACGACATATTATTTTGGCCAGATTTAGCCAACTGTCATTATGCCAAAAAGACGTTAGAATGGCTTAATGCAAAAAAAACATGCCTTGACTAACGAAATACGCAAATCCTACAAACGTCCCAAAAGCACGTCAAATTGCGGAATTTGGGGTCTTTTATGCCAAAAAGTGTATAAAATGGAAAATGCACTGAAGAATTGAAGAAAAAACTTAAAAGCAGTGTAAAAAAATTTACATGAATGTTGTCCAAAATATGATTGGCGATATCAAGCATAAAATACGCTAAATAGAAGATCTCGTTCCCTTGGCTCTCAAAATAAAGTGAATTCATAATTTATACTCTATACTGTGTTATAAATAAAAATATTTTTTCACATAAAATAATTATTTTTTTTTAACCAAAAGCGTTTTAAAATTGTCCAACTACTAAATTGGCATAGGTTATGAAAGGTTAAATATGTTTAAAAATACATTATTTAACCTTTCAATTAAAAATTAGTAGAATTCTTAATAATTGTTAAACTACAGTTCCAACATTTTTTGATTAAAATTACACAACTTTATAATTGAAGTTATTTTTTTTTTATCTTTCACACAAGATTTAGTTTAAAATAATTTTATTCGATATAACAGTAGTTATCTTTATTTGGTAAATAAATTTGGTAAATTAAGTAATAATTTCTAGATTTTTAAGAAGCATTTTTTTTTTGTTGCCTAGTGTTTAGTAAAGGAATAATATACGCTATTTATACTAGTTTGTACTTGAAGGTATTGAGGTAGTTTCTATGTACGAGTAAGTAAAATGATTACATTGAATAATGTTTTATGAACATCTGTTGTTTACTGCTTTGGCTTCAGGTTTTGTTTGGTAAAATAACCTTAAAAATAAAATTTATTTGGAAAAACATACTTTAAAAAATACTGTTTAAGTGAATTTTTTTTTTTTTAATTATGTATGGCGAATATTTTTATGGTTAAGCTATCTTTAACTTTAAAATAATTTAATGAGACTAGTAATTTGTTGGGCAACAAAAAGTTTTTCTTACAAATATTCGTTTTACATATTTCCCTTTGCTTTGTTGGTTTTTAATTGAAATGCCTGTTATTTTATTTAAGTAAGGGAATGTTCGCTAATGTGGCTTTACATCTGGTTTTTGGGTTATATAAAAAAAAAAATCTAAGTGGAACATTCCAAATACAAATACGGCAGCTTATAGGCCAACTCTTTAGGCATTTTTGGCAATAGATCAGTTTCTTGTGACAACTAATATAAAAAGTTGTATAAAACTGTTCAGAAAAAAATCAAAATCGAAGAAATGAAATACCACATTAGCGAACATTAAAAAAAATTATTTTTAAAATTTGTTTCTTACTTATTATATTTTTTTTTTTAAATCAATTAGTGTCAATAAAATTGTGATTAAAATTCTTACCGTTTGCAAAAATCCTACTTGGAATTTTCTTTACAACTTGTTTGTTAATCAATGTTTATATTAACGTAGAATTACACTTCGTGTGGAGTTTTTTTGCAACTATATAAAACCAAGAAAAACGTGTCAAACACGTCGAAACTTTTTTAAATTAGTGAGAGCTGAAATTAAATTTAATGACAGTTGACAGTTTTAACATTTTCATGCAAGAATACGAAACAAATTAAAGGGACATGCTAGCAAATGCTTCCCTTGCTAAAATATGCTGTAATTTTCCGCCTTAATACATTATTTTGCCCAAATTTCCAAATTTTTTTTTGAAGAAATTATTAGCATTTTATTTTTTTTTTATATGGCAAGTTTTTTTCTACATAATTTAGCATAATGTTTTTGATGTTAAAATAATTTAATATGTAGAAAAGCGTGCTTGAGGTTAAGTGGACACGTTATTGCTTTTTACATTAATTTTTCCCATCACAGTGGTTATTATGAAGTGTTTTGTGAAACAATTTTCAAAAGTACTTTGTTATCATTACAGCACACAGTGGAATGTTTCACAAATATTTTGTATATAATTTAGCAATTTTTAACTTTTGGGTTAATCTGAAATGTCTAAATATTAAGGGGAGACATGACATTGGCCGTTTTTTGAAATTGACTTTTTTATAATTTTGTATTTTAGTAAATATTCTTAAGATTCTAAAAAACAAAAATTTCATGGAAAGTTAGTCCTACGGGTTCAAAAGTTACAGCCGGATTTGTGAGAGCGCATTTTTAATTTTCCCGCTACCTATGTATGGCAGCTGGTATATACTTGTTTTACTTGCTACCTGACTTTTGGTGGTTGTTATTTCGTACCTACTTGAAGGGTGGGTTTGTTTTGAGTTTTTGAATTTCTTGAAAAAAAAGGCATCTTTATACCTCATATAGTGGAATTTTTATTTTAAATGCTCAGTTATTTGGCATCTTTGAAGGTGAGATTGAAGGTAACCTTTTTTTCTTTGTTCACAAACTTTGAACGCGTTTATCTCGAAACCATGTTTTTCGTACAGGTTGCGGCACTAGCGGGTTCATTTTTTGACGAATTTTTTTTTTTGTATTTTTTTAAACTTGATTCGCTATCGTATGACACGAGCTTTTTTTTAATTTTTTTTTCGATTTTTTATGAATTTTTAAAGTCAATATTTTTTTTTCGAAAAAACACACTTTTAAATTTTGAACATCACCAAAAATTGAAAAAAAATTTAAAAAAAAGCTCGTGTCATACGATAACAAATTTTGTTAAGATTTAAAAAAGTCATTTTTTTCCAGATCGGACAATTTTTGCAACTCCCAGCGCTGCAACCACGAGGCCCCGCTTTTTTTCTCTGCTGCCAGTTTGGAGCTCTATAAAACCATGTTGGAGTGAAAAATATTTTTTTTTGATTTTTTTTTTTGTAATTTGTTCAATTCTCTACAATATTAAAAATTTTGGAAAAATGTTTGTTTTTGACTGAGTTATGATTTTTTAAGAAAAGGTCTGTTTTCTCTGCCGCTAATGTAATGTCATCCCTTAACCGATTTCTCCAAATTTGACCCATCTTCATGGAAGTGTTTTTAAATATGACAGATTCTCGTAAAATTTTCGGACATCAATAAAAAAAATTGTTGTTTTTAAATTATGCGAAAATGTTACAATCTGTTTTTGCAGTAGAATATTTGTAAATAAACGTATTGTAATGAAATTTAATACAAACCCGATGCGTTCTATCCGATCTTAATGAAATTTTGATATGTGATAAAGAAAAATATAAATAAGAGACATGTATATCTTTTAGCGGTCCAGTCTCATGTTTACGGGTTAAAAAGTGGGGTCAAAAATTACCCCATTTTTAGTTTTTTTCAGCTTGTTGCGAATTTTTGCAGAGAACTGTTTTAGATGAAATGGGGGTACCAAATGAAAGAGCTTTTGGTGACGCATTACCTGGTATAAGAAACATGTCCAATAATTTTCAAAAAATTTTGTTATTCAAACAAAATGTGTTTTAAATGATACTAAAGTTGTTGTTTTGTTAAAGAATTATATTTGGATTAAGCTAAAAATGTATATTAATACCTATTAAATTTAATCGAGGCGGTGTCTGAGCTTTTTACGACATTCGCAACTGTTCGGCGTTTATGCGACTTTTTCCGAAGACCTTTTTAACCAATATTTTAAATAACTGACAACCCTAACAAATAGCCAATATTGGTATCGGAATTTATATTTTCTTGAGTGCGCCAAAGCAGCGTTTAAAAATTTCTTTAGTTTTAGACATGTTTCCTTACAAAAATGTATTTACTTTGGCCCCACGTTTTAACCCATAAATGTGAGGTTGGAGCGTTAAAAAAATACGTGTCTCAAATTTTTGTTTCTTTATCGCATATCCAAATTTCATTAAGATCGGAGAAACCCCATCGGAAGACTCCCCTTGTAAGCTGTACCTTGCAATTAGCAAAAATGAAAAAAAAAATACCAAAACTGGGAAAAAAAATAATTTTTGGTGATTTTTAAAATTTTAACGATTTTTTAAATTTGATTTTAAATTCTTTAGATTTTTTAAAATGTTTGACATTTGTAAAATTCGCTGATTTTTTTTTTCCAATTTTATCGATTTTAACTATTTATTTCCAATTATTTTTTTAATTTTTAAAATTTTTGCGATTTTTCAAGCAGTAGCGGTTTGGCATCGTGGCAATTTTTTTTAATTTTAGCTAATTTTGATGATTTTTTTAAATTTTTTTTTAATTTAGAGAGTTTTTAATTAAACTTTTAATTAAAATTACATTAATAATGTCATGATGCTTGTTAGAAAATAACATAGCCACGTGTTTTATTACTAAGAAGATAAGAATGGAGCAAAATTGATAATTAATCGGTTTTTTGTTAAAGTTCTGCCTATTCTGGAGGCTCTAGCTTTTCTAAAACTTCGGATTCTGATGAGATATTTAGCCAGATCGACATAGTAGTATCAACCTAGCTAATATGTTTGATTTGCTTTATTTTTGTTAATATACGGAGGTTGAAAGCTCGTTATAAATTAAAAATAACATAAAAATAATCTCGATGTATATAGAAACAAAAAACAAATAAAGCTGTAACAAATATTTTAATTGAAACTCGATTTTAGTTTTTTTCCGTGCACAATTCCCAAAAAAACTGTAAAAAATTTCAAGAATGGGATTTTTTTACATTTATTACTGTCTTGTTCACATTTGAAGAGATGTTAAAAAAGATAATGCTATCATATTTGGAATAAACTGGAGCACCCGCATCACTATTTCATTTTCCAATTTCGGTGGTGCACTTAGAGAAAAAACTGATTAAAGTTAAAATTTGAGTAAAAACAAATTTTTTTTTTTTACTTTGAACCAACACTCAGGGGATGTCCCCTACTAATGCATTGCATTGTGTTGATATCAGAAAAATAGGTTATGGGGAGGATGAAAGAGGGAGTAATGTTTGTGGATATTTGACTTGAATTTTTCTAAATTGTAGAATTTTTAGGGGTCTTCTGGTAGAAGACTGGGGAATATTATTATTTTCATAAAACGCAACTATATGTAGTACACTCAGGGAACTTCTGCTTTAAAAATATGTAGTTGCAATACAGTTTCTTTATTTTTAATGTAAATAGTCAGTCATTTGTAGAACAAATTAAATTTGTTACTAACTTTGTAGTTCATTTAAAAAAATAAACCACATCAGAAGACTGTTTTATGATTTTACATTAATTTTTTACAGTTGTTTTTTGTTATTTAAAAAAGTAAAAAAAATTAATGTTTGTTTGTTTTTTACTATTATATGTAGTTAATTTTTACTACAATTGTGGTTAATTTTTTGAACATTAAAAAACAAATGACAATGTTAGTTGAATTTACTGAAATGTAAGTCGTCCTTTATTTAAGTGAAATTTCATTTGTTTTTAACTGCATTTGCAGTGGTCTTTACCTACATAGTATTCTAAGTGTAGTCTTTCAGAAAAATATAAACTCTGTTCTTAAGTAAACTTTTAAATTGGAGGCAAAAGAGTATGACTACCTTTTTGACCAAAAAAAATATACTAAAATCACGTTTTTTATAATTTTCAAATTTAGAGGCTTACTTTTTTAAGCGTGTACTAGGTACTGCATTGATTTTTTTTTTTTTTTGTTGTTTAATTAAAAAACGTGTTTTCAAAGCAATTGGACTGAACCAAGGTTATTGCAAAAATTCAAAATTTTGATTTTCAAATACGGTTAACTTATGCACTCTAATAGATAACCCACATGAGTATACATATTTACTGTAGGCCATCACAAGCATATTACAGAAATGTTACGCTTTTGAAAATCGGTTGATAAAGATAAAATTGGCAAGCTCTCAACATTTCTAAATACCTGAGGTGCCCTAATTTGGAGTCTAATTGATCGTTCCCTGATGGACCTAGTGGACCCTTCTTTCAATCTTAAGCTTTAAATTACGTTGACTATGTCTGTGAGAAGTTTCATAATAAGACATGGCTTAATTATTTCCAAAATATTTGTGAAACACCCTACTGTGCGGTACTAGTAGTTTACAGTATAACACTTCACACCACTGTTCATCACATCATATTGAAATAAACGTAAAACAGCAAAAACAAAATATTATTTGAGGTTAAAGCCCCTTAGTTCCCATTTGAAAAGCAAAATTATTTCCAGGGGATAAAATATCAATTTATTTACTTCAAACATGGCGTTATGCCCATGAGTAAATATTTTTTAAATTAAATGTTTGGACTGATCTATAGAAACAGTTTGCTTTTGTGATAATAGCAACAAAATTTATTTATGTGATAATAATATTTCCTGTAGAAAAATGTTAATACCTGCAAGAAAACACCGAGTAACAATTAAACGAAAATTGTTTGAAAAAATTACACAAATATGTTGAAATAATACAAACTTTCGTTAAATAAACGAAAATTTGTTCATTTAACAAAAGTTTTCGTTGCTTAATGTAAGCCCAGGGCCTAAATAACTAAAATTGTTTTGGAAAACTACAAATTAATAACCAAGGTAGTATAATAACTCGGAGCTAGATAGTTTTTAAATGTGAGTCAAGTTTGGGTTAAGTTCGCAAAATACCTGTTACCCAGTGTAATCTCAGACAAATTATTAAATTTCTTGTAGACGGCCAGTATGACAATTTAAATCTCTTCGAAAGTAAATTTCCGTACATTCCATTTTGTAAAATTTCCCAAGTGTAAACAATTTTGATTATTTTGCTTTTGTTAAATTTTGCCACAATTTGTCACAATTTTGTTAAATTTGTGTTGTTTTTTATCAACTATTTTGTTGATTACTATAAAACATTTAACTTCGGTTGCTTTTCTTTTTTTATACAAAATTATCATTTATAGTTATTGTATTTATACCTTTATGGTATATTGTTCATGTTTATTATTTGTTTTGCGTGTTTTTATTCATTGTTGCGTGAATTTCCGTTATTCAACGCTTTTTTATGTTTCCTTTTTTCATTTTTTGTTGACTGCTTCACTGACATATAGTAGTCATTCAATGTTTCCTGTGTTAAATGTTTTGGTTGGGTTTTATATACCCTACGGCAAGCAAAAGGACATAATGATTTTTTCAAAGCGAAAGCGGATTGTAATAATTTTAACTCTAATTATAACTAATTGCCAAAATTATCCACCAACAGGAAATTCAGATTTAGGCACTTAATATTTAAATTTTTGTTTTTCTTTAAAGATATCGGTATTTTATGGCAATAATTTTGAAATATACTTCAAAGTTCAAATATTTGTACTTTAAGAAAAAAAACATTAGTCTAAATTTCAACATAAAATTGGTAAATTTACAATTTTAACATCCCAGGTGAAAAAGTTCATATATTGTCATATATGGCCACATATATGAGTTCATATATGAATCCATATATGTTCGGATCCGAAATTTGAGGGTATATGGACATATATGCTCATATATGCCCATATATGAATGTTCATATATTGTTATATATTATTACTTTTCCTATATTCTCGTATATAAAAAAGCTTTTTTAGTTTTTTTTTCCAAAATATTCTGTTTATTAAAAAGTACAGCTATTATAATTCTATATACATGTTACCGAATACAGGATTTTTTTTAAAAACTTAAAATATACTTCAATATTAGAATATTCTACACCATTTTTATTTGTATCTTAAAATTTAAATATTTCTGTTTAGTTTTCCAATTATTCTGAAACACAACTAAAAATGGGAATGTGGGAAAATATTTTATTTTTTAAATACAAAATATTTGTTATAAATAAATCCAATTAATTCATCTTGTTTAACCAGTTTTTGAATACTGAGATCAAAAACTTTGGCTTAAATAAAGTTTAGCCGCATGTTTCCAAAATTAATGAAACTTTTCCACGCTGAATCTGCCAATGGTAAAATCTTTTGGTGGACCTTATTCGGGAGGGAGGGGTTCAAATTTAAAGTTTTGTTTTGCGGTTTTATACAAAAGTTTTGAATGGATCGGCATCATTTAGGCATCATCGGAAAGGTGTTTTAAATGTATTTTCAAAGAGTACTATATCCCCATTCATTAACCCATTACTAGTCAGTTTAAAATTTGGTATTTTTTTTAATTTTTTCCTGTTTTTTTCAGAACTTTTGTATAAAATCGCAAATCAAAATTTCAACTTTGAACCCCTCCCCCGGAAAGGGATGCGTTTTTTCTAATAACTCATTCTCTGCAATCGTCTTTATAAATTAATAAAACATTAATTTATATATTTTTGTTAAGAATTCGTAGACCGGCAGAGTAATTGTTAAAAATAAAAAAAAAAATCATCCTCATATATGGTCATATCTGATCAAAAAATTAAAACATATTAATCATATATGGAATAATATATGAATGCATATATGAAGATATATGGGATATATGAACCAATATATGAACCAATATATGCAATATATTATCATATATCATCATATATGGTGGCATACATATCCATATATGAGCTTTTCATTTAAATGTATTACCCATATATGTTACCATACATTGCATATATGTTCATATATGCTCATATATGGAACCATATATGCTCATACATGAAACCATATATGGCAATATATGATCATATATGAACTTTTTCACCTGGGATATTATGTTTAAATTTACACTGCTTGCCACTGATAATGAATTAATTCGTCCTTACAAATTCATGGTCGTACAAAATATTGTTCGTACTCTTAAATGACGTTAAGTAGCTCGCTCTTGAAATTAAGAAATCCTTATATATCAGTAAAACTTATTATTTAAAATTGTTTGTTTAAATTCACACAGTTTCTTACTTAAAATTAGAATGCCTATCATTTTACGAAGTTCATAAAATACGTAATATTATACATCATTTAACAAGCTAATTAAAACTGGCTATCGAAAAATTAGTAAAACTACAGCTTCAACATATTTTGTTTAATCTTACTCAGCTTGCTGTTTATAATAAGTTCATTGATCTTTCTAAATTAAAAATCTAAATTGTAAGAAAAAATTGGTAAAGCTGCATTTTCAGTATAATTTTTTTTTATTTACACAGCTTGGTACTTAGACTTATGCATTAGAGTGCCTCAAAAAAAAGGTACATGATGCACTCGCATGATGCACTCTATCAAAATATGGATTAACATGTCTTATGCTGATTCCTACAATTTTTCGCTTCCAGCGATAACATCCCGTGAGCTAAACCGTTTTAAAAATCCTCAAAAAACACCAGGTTTTATTTGTTAAAAATTAATTACAATTTTAAAATTTTCATGATTTTCGGGATCTCTGACCCAATAATAGTTACGTTAAAAAAAAATTGGCCCACTAGACTAGCTCATTGCCCCTCATTTTGAATGGCGAAAATAACTAACATTTGACGACCACACAGTATATACTATGTTTTCAATTGCCCGATCTAAAATAAATAAATAGCACCTAAATAAAAATGTTTTTTCCAAGTTTAGAGAGATTTACCGCCCTCCACAATTGTATTGTCCCAGCCCTCCCTTACAAATTAGCTTTGGACATATTAAAATTAGCTTTGGACATATTTACTCATTTAGCTGGACATTTGTAAGTGCCAAAATCACATCGGCAAGCATTCTAACCTGTCGTCGTCAATAGCGTTAAATCAAAATGGCCATTAAAGTGCTATTTAGATGAATCAATTTTTCAGGTCTTTAAAGGGGGGTGAAAATGAAAGCACACAAAACAATTTTGCAACTAAAATGTCAACATATTTTGTTTAAATTTAGACAAGTTTACAACTAACAATATATTTTACAACTAAAATTTCAACATATTTTGTTTAAATTTAGACATTGTGTTTGACGACTTTTAAAACTTTAAATTTTTACTTTCTTTGGTAAGCATTGTTTAGACTTTTTATAAAAAATTTCTGATCCATATTTAAATAAAACATATGTTGAAAAACGAATAAAATCTTCAATGTTTGAATTTCCTTCACTTACAATGTAAAGGATAAAATATGATGACATTTGAAAATAACTGCCAGTAAAATTTCAACTTAATTAGTTGAACTGGCAACTGTGGTAATAATTAACAACTAAACATAGCTTTATAGAAATAAGTTCGCAGTAAATTTCGTCATACTCAAACTAAGTTACGGCACATTTTTAACCTAACTAGTTGAGTTAAATAGATGATGTTTACAATTTAACACTTTAAGGCACGAAGAATGTTGATGAAGGCCGTTGCGGGCTAGAAAGTTAACTCCATTCATGCAGGTGTCAAATAACTTTTTTCTAATTGTTTTTTCTGGTAATTAAAGTAAATTATCACAAATAAAATTATAATTTTTCTGTTAATATGGAAAA
The DNA here is from genome assembly GCA_021234595.1 of Delia radicum. Lineage (NCBI taxonomy): Eukaryota > Metazoa > Arthropoda > Insecta > Diptera > Anthomyiidae > Delia > Delia radicum. The sequence goes on from CM037854.1 coordinate 204,581,899, forward strand.
ATATTCATGATCTTGAACCGAACTAACCAACAACTCAAAACAAATTAATCTTCAATTTCAATATAATTTGTTTAAATTTACGCAGATTGCTGTTTATAACAAACTATATTGATTTTATTGAAAATTTGTTTTTTATAATTCGATTTAAAAACCTTCTAATAAAAGAGAAAGTGTTATAAAATTCAACAGAAAATGTGTAAAACTAGAGTTTAAAATTAACTGAAGATATTAGTAAAATAAATTGTTTAAAATATTTTTAATTTAATTTAAATAGAATTTTCTGCATTTTAATACGTATTTTTAATGGCTGCGTATTGCAAACGTTTTCAAACAAATTTTGTTTAAACCGTTTAAATGTTGGGTAAAACAAAGTCGTCTTTTCGTTAACTTAAATTTCTTACTCTTTTGTTTTCAAAAGTTAAGGTTAAATTTTATACTTTTATATGTAAAATATTTTTCTTTTTTGTTCAATGTTCATAAATTCTATTAGAAATTATTTTGTAAGAAACGAATAGCGTGTTAACGGAAAGATTTTGTTTATTTACAAATGGTAAAAAATCATATAGACTCAAAATAATATGTCAGTAGAAATAGAGAACAAATGTGACAAAATCTGAGGGGAACAATGACAAAAATCTGAGGGGAACAAATTTGAGATTTTTATAATTTTTTTTAACTCAGTGAGGCAAATGAAAAATAAAGGGTGTTTTTCAAGCCCGATAGAACTTACGAAAGGGTTAGCAGTCAAACGAACATTAATAGTTTCACGCTTGAACAACCCTACCAAATTTTTTATCATCGGACCTTATTTCTTCAAAAATGAAGCCGGAGCTCGCGTTACGGTCAATGGAGATCGTTACCATGAAAATATAAATGACATTGATCCGGGCGAGATGTGGTTTGAACAGAATGGTGCTACGTGCAATTCGGCGATCGCAACCATCGACTTATTGAAATCAAAATTTTTTGATAAGTTGATTTCGAGAAAAGGACCTGTCTATTGGCATCCAATATCGTGCGATTTGACACTTCTTGATTATTTCTTGTGGAGCTATGCGAAGTCACAGGCTTATGCTGATAAACCAGCAACAATAGATGGCTTGGAGGCCAACATTGTTCGTGTTATTCGTGATATACGGCTAGCAATACTCGAAAAAGTGACCCAAAATTGGACGTCCAGTATGCGCTTTGTCAAGTATAGCCGCGATGGCCATATGCCCGAAATCAGTTTCGGATATTAATCGCATGTATTCATCTTTCGAATAAAAAAAATTTTTTTTTGATTAAAATTTAATTTTTTGTGCTATTTTTTACAATTTCCAGTCAAAATTATTTTTTCAGCAGAAACAACTAAAAATTGTTCTTAAATGCTAAAATTTGTATGCAAATTTTGGATTTGTACAGATAAATTTTGAACTTTTGGATTGAGACTGCTAGTACATTTTAAGGATATCTGATGGGTTAATGTAAAAATTAAGAAAAACAACTGAATAAAATATGAAAAACTTAAGATGCTTAATTTTCTTAACTTTGAATAACAAAATCATTTAAAGTTATTAAATATTCTTTACACATTATTAAACTGTCTTATTTTTTGGAGCGTATATGCTTTTATAATTTAACCCTTAAAGGCTTTACTTTTTTTAGACACAAACCATTGGAAAAATAATATCTCAACCGTCAAATGGGTTCCCTTAAAATGTTAGTGATATTTTAAAGGAGTCAAAATAAAGTATCTCAAATTGAATACGTAAAAAAAATTAAAACTTTGATTTTTTTTTATCGAAAATTTTTTTTTCAACTCTTTTTTGTGTATTCAAGGGTTAAATTTAAGGGTATTTTTTAAATGGAAAATAAGAAAATACGAATAAATATTTATATTTCAAAGAAAAATTTAAAGGTTAAATTAATTTTTTTGTAAATATTTGTTTTTAAAGTTGGCGATTTAATTAAAAATATAGAGAAACTTTTTTCATCGATTTTAGTGAAACCCCAGTTAAAAAAAAAAACGTTTTCATTTAGCTCTTGGTTGCACATTTCTAGAAACAATTTAATTTAAAAAGAATTAGGTTTGATTAGAACTCATTATAAAAATAATTTAAAACTACCCTAATACTACAGAAAAATATCAACGGCACAGTGTTGGCAAAGCGTCCGCGATGGTCGGTTATACGTTGACAGAACGTGGGCTTAACAATATTGACAGTATTCTCCTGTTATTGGTAACAGTGGCTAACTGTCGGTTTGAGCGAACTTGACACAGTTGGAATAACGTTGGTAATTCAAAAAAGTTGGTGCTTTTCAAATAGCTTAAATTAAATTAATTTTGAGATTTATGTGTTATATACATTTAAAATTTACACCCAGAAAAAGGATTGATTGGAATTCGGTCGAAAACATTAAAACTTATTTGAGAGAACGTTATTTTATTTGGAACTACCAATAATCGATTAATAAAGCAAACATAATGTACCGGAAATTAAAAAGAGGAAAAAGGAATTAAAAAACAATCCACAAATACAATTATTGGTATTTCCAAACAACTTTTCAAATAAAATTCGGTTGGTAATTGTGTACGGTAGAAGCAACCATTTATTTTAAGATAATACAAGAGAATCGGTGCCATCTATCCATTTTTTTAAAAAATTGTCGATAATCAAAAGTAGTTACTGCAAATACGGTATTTGCAATCAAATATGCCACTAAATTGGAGTTTCAGTAGAACCAACCGAATTATAGATTGTATTGTTTAAAGATAGATAAAGATATTGTTAAAGATATTGTTTATAGATTGTATTGTATTGTTTTTGTTAACCGAATTTGAGAAAATGTTTGTTTTCCTAACAAAATATTTAAATTCAAATTTATCACTTACTTTGTGGTGTAGAGTAGAGTTTGCTTTGTACTCCGAACTTCCGAGTTCAAATCCTGGAAAAGAGAACACAAAAAGTTTTTTTTTTTAATTAAAATAAAATATTCAAATGTTTTAACAGTAAATAAGGCAAAGAAAATTAACAGTGATTATATGTAATCACTAGGACAGAGAACTATTAATCTGAAGGCCAAGGTTCAATACCAGCAAAATCAAAAAAGTTTTTAATTTCAATAAAATTTTATGGAACCTAATAATATTTATTTGGGATGTAATATTGGGTTAGGCAACGGAATATAAGTTTTCTCGACTAAAAATCTAATTTAACATTACGGTAGTTGACGTAACCGCCAGAATTCGATGGGCAACAAATTCGCTGGGCACAACTTAGACTGTTTTCTGGGAACAGCAATACAGTTTGGTCTTAATCTTTATCATATGCATCATACTTAACTGTGTGAAATATAATAAAATATTTAAAAAATGCTCCTGATTGTTTGTAAAATTGGTAAAAACCAATATTAGCAAAGAATTTTGTGGGTCGTACTGGCAAAACACATGCTTTGAATACAAAATAGTGTTTTCCTAGTACAATATTGGTTGTAAGTTTGGTGTTTTTTATCACAGTGGGTTTTACAAAAATTGCAATGGTTTTCAGTGCTATTTTTATGGTATGATTGGCCATTTCTAGCTGGGTGGTTATATAATTAAAGTTATTACTATTTGGCGTCAACGCTAGTTATTTTTTTTTTTTTTAGAAATGTTTAGGTTAACAAGAAGAATAAAAGTTTTTCTCGAAAAATTATAAACACTATTAATTTTTAAATCAGCCTAGACTAGTTTCTGCCTTTTTATGGACAGGCTCATCAGTGATTTTCCATTTGAATTGTATTATTATTTGTGTCTTATAATTGTCAGATTGTCTCTATATAAATTTTTCAACAACCTGCGGCTGTAAGAATCAAACCTGCGCTCATCTTACATTACAAACGTAACAATACCAAGTCATGACCGTTTAGCGATCACACCAAGTATGGCCTCCAATCTAATGCAGCTAAATTGCAGTTTTCTTTCCTATTAGCTTTTTCTTTTTTTTTTTGTTTGACGAATAAGCAGCCAAGCTTACGCGCGACTAATTATTTTATTTCATATATAATGTCTTTTTGTCAACTACTTATTTCTTAATTACTGATAAGTATAAGGGTAAGCCTTATTATTTAAAAACTTGTAACCACAAATTTTTCTAGTTGCTTTTAAGTATACTAATAACTAATTATTTTGTAATTTTTTTGTAATGCAGGATACAAATTTTGTGCGTATTTTCATGAAGCCAATATGTAAAACTACTAAATGTCTTTATTTTTATTTTAAAATCTTTACGCCTTAGTTACCGGGGGACCAAACATAAAACATTATTTATACAAGATTGTAAAGCTTTTAAATTGATATAAAAGTAAATTTGCAATTGATAAAAGTTATTATTTTATGTAACTTGGTTCACATAGTGTTATTGTTTCCACTTTTGAGCAAAAAAGACCCACTAGGAAATTTACAGAATAACTTCTTTCAGATTTACATTTAATTTTTTACTAAAGGGTACTAAACTAACAAACAAGCGCAATTCTTTATCGTAATTGCCTTGGCCAATCTATTCTTCAAAATATATCTGATAATTTTAGCAGATTTTTCTGAAAAGCAATTTTTAACTAATTTTAATAGTTTTTCTGCTATTTTTACAGGTTATTGCTATAAGTGCAAAGGTTTATTGCTATAAGTGCAAAGCTCAACTATCTCCTTTTCAAAATCGGTAAATAATTGAGTAACCCAGGAAAACTTTGGTAATGGGTGCGATAAAGTAATGCATTACCTTGCATTACTCCTGCATCATTTTTTTCCAACAACAAGTAATGAGTTACCTATAATGGGTTACATAATGCATTACTTTGTAATGAATACTCCTTACATTCAGCATTATTTTGAAACATAAAGTAATGAGTTACCTATAATTGAACAATCATGGATTATGTTGTAAGGACAACTCATTACCTTCTGCAGTACTTCAAAACATTAAATAATGACTTAGCGATCATCAATTAAATAGTGCATGAATAATAAACGAAAAGTAATTATTAAAATATATTTTTGGAAATCTATTTATAGACACATTACTTTGTGACTTTTTGTAAGCATGAGGGTAAGGTGTATATTTTTGATATCACGAACGAAAACACGGAGCTCAACAATTAATTTACATTTCAAGCAACCAAATGTTATATGTATAACTCAGTTGGTAGAGTGCTCGCATAACTAGTTGTTAAAAACCAGAGGCCCCAGAGGTTCAAATCTCAGCGTAACCGCGTTATTTATTTAATTTAAAAAAAAAATATTTGTAATCTTTTTTTATGACAATATATTTATAGACATATTACTTTTACAAAACATATAACCATATAAGTAACCAGTTCATCAGTGAAGTAAGGTATAATTTAATGCGTGGAGACCTATGTATATACATTATTTTACCCATTATTGGGTAATGTGTGGTTTTGATGGGAAATTATAAATTTAAAAAATCTTAAAAAATTGTTTTTTTTAACAATATTTTTGAATTTCGGGGTTATCATCAAAGATTGATAATAGAACTACTCAACCAGACTTACAACCTACACTAACAAGGAAAGTATCTTTATGGTGTAAACTCAGATAGATATTAATGAAATTTGTAACTTCCATAATTATAAACTTTACTTCAGCTGATATAACGCATATGTATGGGGTGAAAAAGTGAGAACAAAAGCATTTGTTTTTATATTTTTAAAAACGTTTAGTACAGAATGTTGTTTGAATACCTTCTGTTTGACACCCAATTTTCATATTATAAATTTGGAACAAAACCAAAAAATTTGTAATAAACTAAAGTTTAGTAACTTCATGATGATTGTTAGGAAAAGACCCCAACCACGTGCTTGATTACTAGTGTCCGACCGAACAGTTCGGCCAAAAAAACTATATTTTGTCGGTTTTTTGATATCTAGAGGCAATGATGACAAATTTTGTTATTGGAAACATGTTTGTTAAGCCGATTTAATTCGATTTTGTGTATAAAATTTAAGAGAAAAGCCGAAGTTTAGCTATAAAGTTAAAAGTTCGACCGCCGAACTATTTTCAATTTGGCCGAACTTTCTGAGGCCGAACAGTGAATTCATTGCTTAACTAAAGACTTTTCTTCAAATTTGACACTCAAAATAGCATCTAATCAGCCCAATAAACATTTTTCCATCCGCCGAATTTGTCCATAATGCTTTAAAATACCGAATACAGACCAAATGCAGTTTCTGGCCGAACTGTTCGGTCGGACACTATTGATTACTAAGAAGACAAGAATGGAGCAAAATTAATGATTAATAGATTTTTTGTTAAAGTTCTGCCTAATATGGAGGCTCTAACTTTTCTATAACTTCGGGTTCTAATGAGATCTTTAGCCAGGTCGAAATACTAGTATCAACCTAGCTAATATGTTTAATTTGCTTTATTTTTGTAAATATACAGAGGTTGGAAGCTCGTTATAAATTAAAAATAAACAAATCGATTTTCAGCCCTTTTTGTCATTTTCATCGTTTGATATGGAACTCAAGCGAAAGTACCATAAATCTGATTCCTTACAATATTAATTTAATGAATAATTGAATTTAATTTGATTTTAATTTAATGAATTTAATGAATTAATTTAATGAGATTCGGCAAGTCCCATTTTAAGTATATTTTTCACTGTAGTACCATGTAATCTTTCAACCACATAATTAATTTTAAAGAAGTTCTTTTTATCTTTTTCTGGCAACATTTGTTTTTCGTTATTCTTGTAACCTTCTTCTTTATAACCACAAATCTTTTATAATAAATTTTTGTGTTTTACAATCACTATTAAAATCTCTAGTGGTTTTAAAAATATAAAAACTTGTTCACTTACAAATAAATATTTAAAAAGTCTTCATATTATTGTTCTCAGAATTTTTTAAACTTTGTTGAAATTGCTCTTATCTCAGTTGGAAAATAAAATATGAATGATTGTTTATGTTAGTTTTTTATATCCTTTTTTCAAGTGAAAAAAAATATGTAAAATCATAATAAAAACTTCATGTTAACAATCAATTTAATGCTTGGTCGAGAAATTTGGCGAAATACTGAACAATTGCTTTGCACAAAGGTTTTGTATTTTTAATAAATTACTACGAAATATAAAAAGTTGAACTAACTGTTATTTCCTTGGTTACTTGAAAATGTTCCAAGTTATTTTTAATTTTGCATTTAACACATAAAAATATTAAAAATAATGTTGAAAACTAATTAACTAAAAAATTTTTGTTATTCAACTTATGGACACAATATAATTTTTATTAACACACGTGCGAGCACAGTATATTTTTCAAAATAAAAGAAATCAGTCACCAGAAATCAGTCACCAGTATAAAAGAAATCAGTCACCAGAAAATAAATTCCAGTACTTTTAAATAATTTTTTTTTTTAACCTTCATAAGGTCTTCGGGTCAAATTTGACCCATTTTGAAATTATAATTGAATTTTTTTGGTTGATCTTTTTGATATTTCATGACTTTTATTTCATTTCAAATGTCAACAAATACGTTAAGTTTTTAGAAAAAAATATTGGCAAAAAAAAATATCTATAAAATTTTTTACACTTAAGGTCTTTGGGTCATATTTGACCTGGAGCAAAAATTATGAATTTTTGTTACGCACAATTATGTTAAATTTTTCAGAGCATTGGCAACACTACAATTAAATGTATATATATATTTGTCTCTTTTCATCATACTTGCTGAACAATTTATTTGTATGAACACTGGGATTCCCCGGGTAAATACCAAAGCAATGTTTTTCTTATTTGCTTATAACAATATAGTTTTCAGTCATTGTACAAACAAAGAACTAATAGGTCGCATCAAAGTTAGAAATTGTTGTTTCTGTAATTATTGTAGAAAAATGAATAAGAGTGAAATAGAAATTATGCTAAATACATTGTCGGACGAAGAAGAAATTTGTTCAGAAAATGAAGATCATCTGAAATATGTTGAGACATCTGAAAGTTCTAGTGGGGATGAAATTGATGAAGCAGCTACTGAAGGAATGCCATCAAAAAGTGGTGAAATAAGATATTTCAAGGAACCTCTTGCAAATATTCATGGAAGATTCCAATCGGAGAACATTATTAGCATGACGCCAGGCTTGACCCGCTATTCTTGCTCAAGAATTACAACGGAAGAGATTTCCAGTTTTCAATTGTTTTTTCCACCTCCCGTGATGAACATTATTTTGAAGTATGCTAATAATGAAGGTAAACGTGTATTTGGTGTTGATTGGATAGAAGTTGACGACAAAGAAATGTTCGCATTTATTGGTTCACTTTTGTTAGCTGGAGTGTATAGATCAAACAATGAAAGTGTGGGATTCTGAGAAAGGAAGACCTATTTTAGAGCAATCATGCCGTTAAAAAGATTCAAAAGTCTTTCAAGAATAATAAGATTTGACAACAAGGATACCCGCAGTGAACGCCGAATTTTAGACAAGTTTGCGCCGATACGCGAGCTTTGGAATATGTGGGTTGAAATTCTGCCCAAACTTTACAATCCATCTCAAGACGTAACAATTGATGAGCAGCTAGTAGCATTCAGAGGAAGATGCCCGTTCCGGCAGTATATACCATCAAAACCAGCGAAGTATGGTATAAAATTTTGGGTTCTTTGCGATTCGTCCACTAGCTATGCCTGGAATATACAACCGTATACAGGTAAGGAAATTGGAGCTATGCCTGAAAGAAACCAAGGAATGCGTGTAGTTCTTGATTTGACAGCTGGTCTGAAAGGTCATAATGTGACTGCAGACAATTTTTTTACATCCTACCAATTGGGACAAAAATTGCTAGAAAAGCAAATTACTTTAGTAGGAACTATAAGTAAAAACAAAATCGAATTGCCACCAGAGCTTTTGGCAACTAAAGGCAGAGCTGTATTCTCATCATTTCATATATTCCCAAAAAAAATAAGTCTGTGAATCTTCTCAGCACTTTGCATCATAGGTCAGAAATTAGTAATCGCGAGGATAAAAAACCGCAAATCATATTAGATTATAATAAATGTAAAGGAGGGGTGGATACGCTGGATAAGGTTGTTTCATGTTATTCTTGCAAAAGGAAAACCAATCGATGGCCTCAAGTAGTATTTAGTAACATACTAGATATATCAGCATACAACGCTTTTATATTGTTCACATCAGCTAACCATGGCTGGAAAGAAAACTGTTTTGCCAAACGTCGACATTTTTTAGAAAATTTAGGTTTTCAACTTGCCACGCCCTATATAAAGCAGCCAAAAACATTACCCAGAGCCCAATTTTCGCGGGAAATTGCAAATAAACTGCGCGCAGTTACTGAGCAGAAACAACAGCCGTCATCTTCAAACAAAACCAAAGAAAGAATGTGTGAACCGGTCAAAAATTCGTGCAAAAGAAGTCGTTGCCAATTATGCCCCAAATCAGATGCAAAACACCACTTGTATGTTGCACTTGTAAGAAATTTGTATGTAAACAGCACTCTAATACAATAACTTTGTGTACCAAATGCCATAGTTAAGTATACATTCTCTAATTACTTAAATTTGCTCTTTATAATAAAAAAACTTGTGTATTCACAATAAATGTTAATATTAAATGCTACTTCAATAAAATATCAACTTGAAAATCATACTTAATTGAAAAACAATAGCTTTTATATAAAATTTTCTATTTGGGTCAAATTTGACCCGAAGATCGTTAACGTCAGTAAATTTGAAGACCTTATGAAGGTTAAGAGAAGCAACACTCAGGAAATTCTTCCTATTAATTACTGTGTTGCTTTCTTTGGAAAAGGGATAGTGGAGAGATGAAAGCTGGTGACAGATCAAGGGCTTCAAGCATGGCAACACTGTAATTGCGCGAGATGATAAGTCTTAGAACAGTTGTTGCTCGCCACCTGATGTAGAGTTGGCGAATTTATTGAAGCTTTTTGTTTCATAGCCCTGATTCATTATTTTACTTCGGTGGGGTTAAGTGCTATGGGAATACCGAAGGTGGGCGCAGCGATACATATAAGTGATAGAAAACTCATACATATTATTTTTCTAAATTCATGTTGTCTTCACCGGGAATCGAACCCGGGACCATCTGTGTAATAGTCCAACGCGCTAACCATTACACCACAGCGCCCACAACATGGAAAATAATCGCAAAAATAGATAAAACCTTTTGAAATTATTAAATAGAAGTAAAAAATTATATAAAAAAATTATATATAATTATATGTAATTATATGTCATCATGTGTAGCCCCATATATTATATCAGACATTGGTTATTTAAAGATTGGTTTGCATTTTGTCATAACTTTATATATATATGCCTATATATGGTCCAATATATAATTATATATGGCTAATAAAATTAGATATAATAAAATTATATATAATTACATATATATAATTATATAAAATTAGATATACCCATGTTTTGGATATAATTATATCTAATTATATCAGAATTAATGGAATCATATGACACATACCATATAAAACCATCAAAAAATATACAATTTTTGACCTCTACCCCCTTCAGGTATAACCAAATTTGATAAGTGTCATATTAGTATGTCTTTTTTTCAAAATCCACAGTTTAAACCGCTGTATTTCAAAAAACAGTATTTTTTTTAATATTCAAAAAATATATGGCAATTATAATTAATTCCACTATGCCGTTGCCAAATTAATTAGTGCAGCTCTTACGGGTTGCAAAGTTATGGATAAAAATCTAAATAAAATGTACTAAATATAATATTTATTTTATTTATTTATTCATCCTTTATTTACATGTTATATACTAAAGGGTCCGCCATCTAACTTTTTTTTTTGCAACTAGTGCTTATTTCGTGAATGGTAACACTTAGCTCATGTCTGATTTGACAGATAATTAGTTTTATCCTTCCGCTGAGCGAATATGGTTGTGTATACGCTTGAATAACGCTGGGAAATATTGTGACATTACTTTGAAAATCATGGTAATGTTGCAGAATGTGTGCGAAAATTACGTACGGATTTTGGAAGAAGAGAAGCACCGTCAGCTCCGTATGTTCGTTATCTTGTGAAAAAAGTGAAAGAAACTGGCATCCTCATCGATAAACCAAAGCGTGAAAAGCCAAAAACAGTGCGTACACCCAAGAATATTGCTGAATATTGAATGAAGGATAATTGAGCCATTTTTCTTCGAAAATGAGCAAGGAGTGGCCGTTACAGTCAATGGCGATCGTTATCGGACCATGTTGAACGAATTTTTGTTCACAAAAATTGAAGAGGAGGATATTGGCAACATTTGGTTTCAACAGGACGGCGCTACGTGCCACACAGCCGAAGCTACACTCGATGTTTTGCGCCCTGTTTTTGAAGATCGCATTATCAGCCGCAGAGCTGATGTCGTTTGCCCACCTCGGAGCTGCGATTTGACACCGTTGGACTATTATTTGTGGAGTGCCGTCAAAGATAATTGTTACGCCAACAAGCCAGAGACAATTGACGCTTTAAAGGACAATATTCGTGAAGCCATTGGTGAAATACAGCTGTACACAATCGATAATGTGCTTAAAAATTGGACCGATCGTGTAGGCTACTGCATCGCCAGATGTGGCAGCCATTTGAATGAAATTATTTTCCATTATTAACCGGAAGGATTGTACTTTCAAATAAAAAAAGAAATTTGAAAAAATATTCAGTAGTTTTTATAGCATTTTCAAAAAAAAAAAGTTATTTGGCGGACCCTTTATATACATGATATTTACATTCGAGATCTTATCGATCTTATATTATGACATTAATTTACATTTTCTATGGGTATGATTGTTTTAAAGGTAAAATATGGGAAACAATATTGAGAGAAAATATATATGTTTATATGAGGATTACTACACAAAAAAAAAAAACTTAGACAACTTAGTCCACTTTTTAAATAGGCTGAAATTGACACTTTTTCAAAATCACTTAGATATGAACTACGCGGTATTTTATTGCAAATTGATTGAAATTACATAAAAAACAAAAATTATTCTTTAATGTTTCTTTATTTGCTATTCTTCTTTGTTTTTGTAAATATAGTTATGAAACACTAACAAATATTTGCTTTTTAAAATTTTCTCTTAAATCAATTATAAAATCTCTTAAATTTTACACAACAAGAGATCAGTTATCACAGTCTTAAAAAAGTTATAAGTTTAAAAAAATGTTGTATTGGTAGAAAAAATAGGAAATATCATTTGTAATTATAGTTATGCAACGCAGTGTATAATAAAACAATATTTTATTCTATGCTCTTTGTGTAGTGTTTAAAACAGGGCTGGCAAGGCAATAACACTAAAATACCCTCATGGATTCAAAACTGACTATCGTTATCCCTAAAATGCCGTTATCGAAATAATCGAAATGCCTTTATCCGTAAAATACCGTTACCGAGATAACTAAAATACAAATATCCTTAAAACGCCATTACCAAAATAACCGCAATAACGTTATCGCTAAAATATCGTTACCGAAATAATTTAAATGGCGTTATCCTTAAAATACCGTTACCGAAATAATCTGGCAAGATCCGGAAAAATAATCGCTGTAATTAGATATATATTTTCTCAAAACTGATTGCTAGATTAGCAAGTCATTTGAATTCGGTCATAATCGGGCTAAAATTATCGATGTACATTGAAATTACTGAAAACCCGTTATCCCTTAAATAACTTTACCGAAATAAACGAAAATAGCGTTACCGCTAAAATGCCAATACCAAAGTAAGTAAAATACCATTAACGCTATAAAATCGTTACAGAAATAACTGAAATACCGTTACACATAAAATACCATTACCGATATAAATGAAGTGCTACCCTTACCCATTCCCGCATCGAATCGTTTACCACCCTTTGTTTAAACTCCACTCATATCTTGTTCCAATTTATTTCATTCCCCTTTTTATGTGTTTCAATTTCACTTCTCCCCTAATATTTAACAAAAAGCTTCAATAAATCTAAAATAATGTGTGCTCCCCGGTAGGCTAGTTGGTAGCGTGCTGGCTTATCAGTGCGGGGGTCGTGGGTTCGATTCCCACCAGAGGCACTGGTCTGTTTTTGCTACAACGCGCCGAAGGCCATAGTAGCTAGTGCTCGGTTAGGGTAATAGTATATAATTTGTAATTATATGATTTTTTTATAATAAAATAAGAAATAAAAAATCTAAAATAAAAAATAAAAAATAGCGCTTCCATTATTTAAAAAGTCCTACCAAAATCAACCAACAAATTGTAACTAAATCTATGTATATCTGTATTCCAATGCCTTTGCCATAGTTTGTACGTAGGTACTCCATGGAACATCAGAAAAAAAATACATTAAATTTTTTAAAGTTCAAGGTAGAGTATGTGACTGTCATTAAAACTAAAATTATTATTCGCTGCCAGTTTCTCTTTATTTTCTTAATAGTTACCTAAAATTTAATATAATAAATATTATTGCAGCAGCTTTATGTTCACAAGTTTAAAAATCTATTATGAAAAAAAAAATACAATTTGTAACGTATAATATTGCAAACTGCAACTGAATATATTCCATTAACTAGAGTTTAATTTTTTTTATACACTCGGAATAGTTTTACAGTAACTGCATGTAGGTCATTCGGGAAATAAATTTTTCTATGAGAAAATAAAAAAACCACTAATTTAGACAGTCATAAAATAACTAACCAACAATACTGTACTTCAAGAACAGTTGTTTTGAATATTTATTTTAATGTTTTAATAAACAACTACCAAAAACAGTAATTTTTGTTAGTTACTTAAACACATAAGCTTATGTCGAGTTTTTAAAAATTCTAATAATACTGCAAAACTACAACTGAATATATTCCTTTAACTACATGTAGATCTTTCGGGTAGTAAACACTAGTAGTTGTTTTAACTGCTATTGTATTAATTTTTCTATGAGAAAATGAAGAACGACTAAAGGCAGAATTAGTTTGTACGTTCTGTTCTGTTACGAATCAGCTGTTTTGTTTCTGTTCAATTGAAAGTCTGTATGTGTGGTTAGTTTTCACTTTGTCGTTCTGTTCTGTTGCGGACAAATCTGTTGAAAATAGAATTCAACGTTAAGTGACAGCCTAAAGTGCGTATGTATTAGTTTGTTGTGAAATCTTATTATCAATATTTGAATCAGGGATGATAAAGTTTGTACTATAGTACTTTTTATGGTACTATTTGAACCTTCAAATGTAACATGATACTCCTATGACTCATTTAATACGATTTACAAATTTGTCTATGTATGAATTTCTTGGTCCCTTTAAAATTCAATAATTATTAATTCGATTTGCAGTTCCATATGAACAATGAATTAATTTGGAACCAATCGCTGTGAATTCAATCACATGAATTCACTGAGTGCGACTGATTACAGATGATTATATTAAAGTTTTAGTAATCGATTAAACCAATTATTGAATTCAATCACTAAGGGTTATAATTATTAGTAACTAATTTTGATTTTCAAAAAAGTAAATAATAAAAATCTTATAAAAATGTGAAATTGACTATTAGCAGCGTGTTTTTAAAATAGAATGAGTTCACGAACAAATTTGTTTCCAACCAATCACAAGGATTAAATTTGCAAAAAACTGTGAGAAACGTAATTCAAAACAGCAAGATATTAATAGCACTTTCAAAAAATATTAAAAACTTGGTGAATTCAAGAAAAAATCTCAAAATTTTAATAATTTTTTAAATCAATATCGGCTAATTTTCTTAGTACGCACTGCTCATTTTTACATAGCTTTATGTACATTTTTCCGAAAAGTTTGGTATTGAAAATGAGCAAAATCGGTCCAGCGGTTACAAAGTAATGAGTGACAATGTGAAAGTACCACTAAATTTTCCATGCAAATTGGTGTATAATGCACTGTATATTATTAGAATTCATTGTAGTGTCTGGTGTATAAATATAACGTCATATTTTTAAACCAGACGCTAAGAGTTGAATAATATTTAAAATTCAGCGCAAATTCTTTTTTCTACACAAAAAAATTTTTTTCACCTCAAAAATAGTCTTGTTACCTCAAAAATGTTTTTCATCACACAATTTATTTTTTACATCCAAAAAAGTTTTTCAACTCAAAATTTTGTTTTCACCTCTTAAAATATTTTTTTTTAATATATTTGTGTTGTTTCATTTGTAATTGTTCATTTTGGAGGGTACAAAGATAAAAATTGTTAAAACCAAATTTATGCATGCACTTTTTGTTTGTTAATTTATACTTAAGTTTTTTTTATACTTTTAATGCCGAAAAAGTACTATTTTATATGTAGGTTGGTACTATTTTAAATTCGCATTTATCATCCCTGATTTGAATGTTTTTGTTTGGATTTTCTTTTAATTTTTAAAACAGCTGATTCCTTTCACAGAAAAAGTAATTACAAAATATTACCTACAGAAGAGAACGACACAGAACGGCAACAGAAAGTAACAACTAATGGGGCCTTAATTTACAATAATTTAAAAAAATAAATACTAAACTTCGGTAACAGTTGTTTTGAGTAGTTATTTTAGTATTTTAATAAACAACTACCAAAACAGTTATTTGTGTTAGGTACTTAAAAATTAAAGCTCATGTCAAGCTTTTAAAAATTCTCGTTTAGTATATAATTTTTATTATTAATATGTTCATAGTTTGTAGATAACACTGTGCAACACAAAATCAAACTTTTTCCAACACAACGAGGTTCCAACAATGGATTCTTGTAGAGGGTAACAAAAAAAAAAACATACGTGTATCGGCGTTTTGAAAGTTTACGTCTAGCAGATTTATATAAAAATTACGAGACACATATGTGTCATTTTAACATCTTAAATTACTATCATCTTAATTTCCTGAGTGTACACAAAAAGTTTTTATATTTTTATTTTTTAAACACATTTTCTTAATGACCCAACTAAAATGCAGATAAGAAAAAGTTTTTTCTTGTATTAAAATACGATTATCTCCGTTACGGTGGATCGAATATGAACTTTGGAGGAGTATTACAAAAGTCTCACCATCGATTTCAGAGCTAAAATATACGCACTATGTAAATAATAATTTTAATTTGAATATTAAAAATTTTGTATTTTAGCTAGTAAAATGTTGAGTCGATTTCTTGTATTAAAGTAGCTATAAATGATCTGCTTATTTTTGAAATTGCACTTCGAAAGACACCAAATGTGTTTCTTCTTACAGCCACTCACAGTAATAAATTATGCTTTTGTAATATAATTTGAGAAAACGACTCCTAAATTTATTGGCTAAAATGCCAAATTTTGGATTTTAAAATTTATTTAGAATTGCAAGTTGTTTGTCAAATTTGTTTGAAATGAATCAATAATTAATTTAAAATTTATTCTGTCACAGTTCAAAATTTTAAGCTTTAAATTCAATAAATAAACCTTGAATTGCATCCGATCAAAAATTTCGTATTTATTTCGTAATAAAAGAAAATAAAGAAAATTGTTTCCTTAAAAAAAATTGTATATCGAAATAAATTTCCTATCCATTCAAACCTTTAAGAATTTAGGCAATTTATTTGCAATATGATAATCACGGTAAACATTTAGTTTAGAAATACATTGATTGATTATTATTAGATTTAAATATTTTATTTTGTCTTTAATTTAATTAATAGGTAATCACTTTTACAAGCCGGTGACAACACAAAATTTAGGTTGGTTTAATCCTCAATTTCGGACAAACAGATACAAAAATCTTCCATAGTTGATTTTTTTATATGTCTTCCAAGAGTAGTATTTTTAGTATCATTTTTCTCGTCTCTACTACATCTTGACATGCAGCGATATTTACTTCATTCTGCGTATATCTTTCAATTGATTGACGTCCACACTATTAATTTGCTTATCAGCACAATTTTTTCTAGCAAAATAAGTTAGTAAAACATTTGTAAATTATTAGTAAAACATTAGTTCAAAACAGTTAAGTGCTGAATAAGGATAACTAAAATTTTAGCTGAAAACATAATTTTAGCAAAAACAAATATGCTGAAAAATAATACACTTGATTTACAAGAAGTCTTACTAACATTTCTACTAACTTATTTTTTTTTTTTTTTTTTTTTTGAGTATAGGTTATATAATAAAAAAAATCAATTTAAGTGTGTTTGTGATAAAAGAGAAACTGTGTAAAAAAAAGACACCACCTTAAAGTTTTCGATAAAGACAGCTGAACTTATTAGAAAATATTTCTTTTTTGCATTTGCAGTCATTAAAAACTTTTTTATCTTAGTACTTCATTTTTAAGTATTTATTAATAGCACTATGCAATCACTTTTCAAGTGACCTAGTGTAGGTTTTAAGTCTAGCTGAAGTTCCGATATACCCTCAACTTTTCGAGATAACGGTAAATAAATTATGTTTGCAACTGCCGCATTTAAACATTTGTAAAACTGTAATTTTTTAAGCAATTTTTAAACGGCATTTAAAATTAAATGACCTGGTCTTTTCAAATATATATCGGCCATTCCAAGCGAAATCGCACGAAATCTGACGTTAGGTTTTTCGATTTCAATTAAATTTTGCATTCAGAAACTTTATGGACCTACTTAAAGATTCGCGTTTTATGGTTTTTAAAGTTTTGAAAAATACGCCGTTTTATGCTCGATTTCGTTTTTGTTTTGTGAGATATATGGAAAAAGTGTGTAAGTCTGTGTATTCGTATTTGCTTTAATATTGATCGGATGATCACCATTTAAATTGCATTAGAATGGTACGGTACTCTAGTTTTGTACTGTAAATTAGAATTTTTGCAGCTTCAAAAAGAATGGCATTTTTTAAGAAATTTTTTTTTTAAATGCATTTTCTAACGTTTAGTCACTCTTGATTTAAGAACAAGAATGTATATTTGAAAAATATGGAACTTTCATCAAACAGTTGAAGGTTGTGTTACCAGAAACTGCGCAGTCTAATTCAATAAAAAATTTACAATGTAGTTATGATTTTTAGAAAAGTATGCTTAATCTTCTCTACCACGCCTATCTCAAACAATTGAAAAATATGTGCATATTAATTATAGTATTAATTGCACACTGTCTAAAAAGACGATGAATAAAATTCAAAAATCCCCAATAAAATATATCAAAAAATTTGCTCCCTGGCAACTCTTCCCTAACTACGTGAATAGCCAAACTACCGTATGTACAAAAAATACATCATAGTTGAGCCAACTCACAAAATGTGGGAAATAGTGGAAATTAGATTACATATGATTTTCTAACAATTGTGAATTATTGTGGTGTTTTGTCTTAGCTATCTTCTGCATTTACAATTAAATGTAAAATCGACCCCGTGTAATTGAAACTGGTTTTAAGCCACAGCAAAAATCGACCTTACTTAGATCAATTGGTTAGAGCCTCTGTCTAAAATGTAGTGCGAAGTGCATGTGGCAAAGAAAAGCAGGTTCAAGCCACGGTCAGGATTGCATTTAATAAATAAACATTTCATATAGATGCAATCAAACAATAAAAACCATAACAAATAATTACAGTATTGTCAAAAAGGATTACTGATGAAGGTTGTGTTACCAGAAACTGCGCAGTCTAATTCAATAAAAAATTTACAATGTAGTTATGATTTTTAGAAAAGTATGCTTAATCTTCTCTACCACGCCTATCTCAAACAGTTGGACATTCACTTTTTTGGTTCCCGGAGCTTAACTATTTTTAATGACTTTTTGAAAAAGGCTTACAGCATTTCTACATAGAAAAAACAGCAATTGTAATTTTTTTAGATTTATTAAGTTCAAATTTAAAAATGTAAGAAGGCCTTTAAATGCCTCTGTTTTAAAAACGACACACTTAATTTTGTGGATTTTTCTGTAGATGGCAGGTAAAAGAATCTACTAAAATATTCCGTTTTAAAAAATTTTAAGTTTTAACACTTTGCAGAAGACGTTTGCCATCGAATGTCAGATTTTTTATAAAGAAACATGATGTTGAAGGTGTTAAAAATTAAATTTTAATAACTTAATATTAAAGTAGATTATTTTATCTTTCATGAAGAGAAGAAATATTAAAAATTATATGTATTGGTTTTAAAAGAGACACATTTAAACGGCGACTTAGGTCAACATTTTTAAATTTAATCTTTTTAATTTTTAAAAATGAAAAAAAAAATAACAAAATTTGTTGTTTTTTCTATTTAAACATGATGCAAGCATTGTTTTTAATAAATCGTTAATAATACACTCAAAAAAAATAAGTTAGTAAAACGTCTTGTAAATCAGGTATACTATTTGTAAGCAAATTCTGTTTTAAGCTAAAATTTTTGTTATACTTATTCAGCACTTGTTTTGAACTAATGTTTATTAATATTATACTAATGTTTTACTAATTTATTTGCTAAAAAAAAATGTGCTGATAAGCACATTAATAGTGTGGACGACAACCAGATTGAAAGATATACGCATAATGAAGTAGATGTCGCGGCATGTCAAGATGTAGTAGAGAAAAGGAAAATAATACTAAAAAGTACAACTCTAATAAGACATATAAAAAATCAACCGTGGAAGATTTTTGTATCTGTTTTTCATACATAAAACAAACGTGAGGATTAAAACAACTTATATTTTGCGTTGTCACCGGCTTGTGAAAATAATTGTCTATTCATAAAATAAAAGACAAAATAAAATATTTAAATTTAATATGTATTCTAAACTAAATGTTTATAGATTAAGAATCTAGTGCGGTCAAATTGCAAACAAACATATACAGACATTTAGACAGAGTAAAGCGAAAGCCAAAGACACACATCTTAGGTAGATTTTTATGGTTCCTTTTTCTTATTGCAAAAAAGGGTTGTTTTTTTTGTTTCGTTTGTTTTGTTTTTGTTTGTTTGTTTTTGTTTATTTTTTCGTTTCTATAATTATCTTCGGCAGTTGCGTCCTTTAAGAGATAGCATCACTTAGACAACCATTGATGTAAGTAGTTGAAAGAAAATTTTTGTTATGTTATATATATTTATTTCTATATATTTTCAGATATTAAATTAATTCATGTCGTCAATGTAGGAAAATGAAAAGTTTTATGTTTTGTAATTATTGTAAATTATTTTAAAAGAATCACAAAAATATGTTTTATGATTTGCAGCACATAAATTAACTAAATTACAATTTTTCTACAAATATTTTGCGTTTTTTTCAGTCTACTAAAATTCAGCAAAAAATTTATTAATTTTAGCAAGGCTTTTTGATTTCTAATCCACTAAGTGTTAGCAAAACTTTTGCTGAATCTACTAATTTTGACATTAGCAATTTTTTTGAAAGCACTCTCCTGACTAAAATTTTGCTAACTTTACAAACTTTTTTTTTGAGTGTAGTTAACCCGGAACGCAAAAAAACGAAAGTGTAGGTTTTTAGTAAGAATTCCATATTTTACGAATATGCATCTTTTTTCAAATCGAAAGTGGCCAAATTAAAAAAAAAAAAACTGTTTTTAAAAAAGAAATTGCATTTCGTTTTAACGCTGAAAGAAAACTTCATTTAACAGTAAAAAAAAATAGTAGGGGAGTATACCATGTCAGTGCCATTTAAATGGTGAATATCCGATGAGTATTAAATAAAATACAAATATTAAAATTTACACACTTTTGCATTTTCTAATTAAAAAAAAACGTCAATCTTTAAGTAGCTCCACAAAATTTCGAAATGAAAAAATTAATTGAATTCGTAAGACCGAAGGTCCAAAAATTACCTTTTTTGGCCGGTCTTTGGTGGAACTATCGACATAGATTAGGAAAGTATATTTTTTTTCTAAATTTCTTCCGCTAAAACTTTTTGTAAAATTATTTTCTTCCTAAAAATGTTTTACGCCAAATTTCGTTTTTTGCGGTATTTGTTTAAGCTAATATTATACAGTCGAAATTTTTATGGTTAATTTTGTTTCCAAGACTTTAGTTTGTTCTAGCGAACATCTGTTTCGAGAACAAATTTTCTCGTGATTAGTTCTTGCCAAATTTTTTGTGGAAAAAATTTGTATGGCTTTTAAAGATTTCACCCAGCTTAATATGCACCCTAGCTCTTTTGTATTTTCTCCTTTGTCACCATATTTATTAAGTTTGTTCAGAACAATCACAAAAAATCAATGTACGCCTTAAATATATATTTTATCTTACACACAATTCTGTTCACAAGCCTGTGAATAATTTTTATGGTTTTTACCTTTTTATTTCACTATCACTGTTAATGTCCTTGTGATAGCTTCAAGGATCACACAACGACATACTTGCTTTATATTTGGTTATTTAAGGTTTAACAAACACCAACAAAAAAAAAACATATGTTTTATCTTTACTTCCGTACTTAATTAAAATAACACATATTTTACCATTTATTTATATGAATGTGTGTAATTTTATGATGACAATACAAGTACAAAAAATTTAAGCATCGCTTACTTTGGTTGTAATTCAGTATTAATTTTGACCTTAAATACTTATCATATTTTCTTTTTTTTTCTATCCTCATCATCGTAAAAGCAACCATGAAATATAAAAACTAAAATATTTTATGTCAGGCTCATTCATTCATACCATACAACGGTCAGAGATGGTAAGTAATAGGTATTTACAGCATTTAACGTGTTTTTGATTATTTGTTAACAAAACATTATTAGCATTACATTTATAAAAAAAAGAGAAAAAAATCTAAAACATTTTATAATAGTATTTATATACTTAAGTTTGCATAAAAATAACAGGAGACATTTCCACAGCATTACTTTTAACAGATTTTTTTTTTTACTTTTAAGGTACGAAAATGTAATCCGTTTTCCTACGCTCTCTTTTAAAAAACCTAAACTGGTTTTAAGAGAGTTTTGAAAAAAATATGTTAATTAATTAATTTTCAAGCTTGTAAATAATTTTAATTGATATTTAAAGTTTATTTGTGATGCATAAGTTTTGTATTAATTATACACACATTTTATATACTAAAAACTATGCATTAAAAAACCTCTAAAAAAGCTGTTCTCTTAAAACCAGTTGACATATAAAATTTAACATAAGTTTAATAGCTTGGTTCTTTTTTAGCCTATATATCCGTTGGTTAAAGGAATAAAAAACCTTAAAAAAATTTAAAATTTAATCACCCAAAAAAATACTTAAAAATAAAATACTTTTTAATCAAAGAAAATGTGTATATCAAAATTTTTCAGTAAAACAGGATATTTAAATATACAATTTAATATAATTTTTTTTTTAACTCGTAGTTGGGGTTCAC
Source organism: Delia radicum (assembly GCA_021234595.1). Classification (NCBI taxonomy): domain Eukaryota; kingdom Metazoa; phylum Arthropoda; class Insecta; order Diptera; family Anthomyiidae; genus Delia; species Delia radicum. Next base: position 204,604,149 of record CM037854.1, read on the forward strand.
TTGAAATTCTTTAAAATTGAAAATAAAATATAAATATTATATGAGGAAAAGATTAAAAATATATTAATGGACGTATAAAAAAGGACCCTACATCTATTTTACAAACCAAAAATAACTCTCTTATTGAAAAACTATTGAATATGAGTTTAATAGATTTATCCGAAAAGAATAAATTGACAACTAAAATAGCCACAGCGCCAAGAATATATGGTCTTCCAAAGATCCACAAAACTGGAACACCTCTTCGCCCCATTTGCTCGTCTATAAACTCGCCATCTTATAATTTATGTAAATATTTAGTTGATATTCTAAAAAATTTAACTAAAGATTCAAAATACAATGTCAAAGATGCTAAGGACTTTAAAACCAAAGTAAATAATACCCAAATTGAAAGCGATGAAATTTTAATATCATTCGACGTAATATCACTTTTTCCAAGTATCCCAGTTAACTTAGCATTGAAAACCATTGAAAGAAAATGGAACATATTGGAAAAATTCACCCGTATTCCAAAAGATATTTTCATTGAATTATTAATGTTTTGCATTAAGGAAAGCAGATATTTTAAATACGAGGATAAATATTTTGAACAACGAAAAGGGATGCCAATGGGTTCTCCAGCTTCCCCGATAATAGCTGACATTGTCATGGAAGAATTGATCGACGTTTCATTGGATAAGATGAATAATAAACCTAAAATATTAACCAAATACGTGGATGACTTGTTCAGCATTATACAAGTGAACGATATTGAAGAAACTTTAAAAATATTGAATTCTTTTAACCGACAGATTCAATTTACTATGGAGAAGGAGATAGACAGGTTACCTTACTTAGATTCGGTCACAATAAGACAGGGCAACCTATTAAAAACTTGATTGGTTTCAGAAACCAATGGCATCTGGGAGGCTAATCAATTTTCGTTCGAGACATCCGCGTCGAATTGTCATCAACACGGCGACAAATTTTATAGCGCGAGTTTTAGAGATAAGTGATAA
>CM037854.1:204605246-204626188 GCA_021234595.1 Delia radicum
AGCATAAGTTTTTATTTTAATTTAATCTTTATTAATGCAATCTATCAAAAATTGATATTATTCATTACTTTGGCTTTTACATTACAAATATAGGAGTGGTGAGAATTCAGTAATTCCCCCACATAAAGTACATAATAATTAATTTAGTTTCTATTCATTATTTTCCTTCTTAAAAATAGTTTTGAGTTTTTTTTTTTTATCAAAATTGTATTTATTAATTTGTTTGTAAATATACACACATGCATATATACAAATGTATATATTATATATAATATTTACATATATAATTAAGCACATATATACATACATATATTTTTTTTTTTTCTTTTTTCACAACAAATCCTGAGGAGCTTTTCTTTTAAGTCTGACAAAAGTAGCCGGGTTTGACATCAGCACTGTTGCTAATGGGTTGGGGTGGTGTTCGATTCTGGATTTATAGGATAGTAATTGTTTTTTTCCTTCTTCTTTTATTGTTGGGACTTTGAGTTATCTGTGAAGTTGGCTGTTTGTTATATACTGTGGAGCATTTGTGACTTTTCTGAGAATTTTTGATTCGAATCTCTGTAGTATTTCAAGATTTGAGTTTGAAGCTGTACCCCACAGCTGAATGCTATATGTCCAGATTGGTTTTAGAATGCATTTGTATATCAATAACTTATTTTCGAGAGAAAGTTTTGAGTGGAAACCAATTAAAGAATTCATTTTAGTGAGCTGTAAATCTAGCGCCCGTTCTTTTACTTTTAATGTGTTTTTTCCAAGTGAGCCTTCTATCGAGATGAATCCCAAGGTATTTGGCTACATTTTCTTGAGGAATTTCATTGTTATTTAGCATAACAGGAGGGCATGTTTCCTTTCTTAGGGTAAATGTGACTTGTACTGATTTATTCTCATTTGCCTTTATTCGCCAATCTTTTAGCCATTTAGAAATTTCATCTACGCAGTTTTGTAGTTTGTTAGAGGCTGATTTCGGGCTAGTGTCAACAGCAAGGGCCGCAGTATCATCAGCAAAAGTGCCTATTATAACACCATCTGATTGTGGGAGGTCAGAAGTATATAGGAGATAAAGAATTGGTCCCAAAACGCTACCTTGTGGGACACCAGCGTTAATAATATTCAGGCAGCTCATTTCGTCCTCTTCTTTTACATAGAAAAAGCGGGTTTCGAGGTATGACTTAATAAAGGTATAATATAATATCGAGCTTAAATTTTGATTTGGAAACTTCCAAAACTGGGGGGTTTATTTTGATTTCTTAAAAATTAAAAAAAAGCCAAAACAAATCGTTGTTTATTATTTTTCAAAAAATACTAGGTAAAATTTAAAAATGTCTCTACGTTAGGGATTAATTTTTTTAGTCCTCTACAAAACAAAAAATAAAAAACCAATTGGAAATTGGTCGATCCCTTAAGGCTACACAGTGGCACATTTTCAATATTTTGTTTTGAGAAAAAGAGCATTTAAAGTAAATATAGCTCATGTAAAATATAGGGCAAGGAGTTTGTTTAAAGTCGTAACTTTTTTATTACTGCTATTTTTTCTCCAACATTTTTATAGCATATAGCAAAAAGTTTAAGCTATGGAAAAAAAAAAATAAAAATAAGAAACAAATTTAATGAAAATGAAAATTATTCAAGTTCGAGGTCATACTCTATATTTCTTTATTATGATATTGTCCTAACAAATAATCTATAAAGTTTATGTTTTCAAATTTATTAATTGACCACTTTCATTAATGTGTTGATAGATCTATTTCGGGAATTTTCTAGGCTCCCATTATCATAACACGTTTTGAAAGAAGTAACAATCCCATGCAAAACATTCATATAAACTACTTTTCTAACTAAATGAGAATTATTATGTGAGCTCGAAGTTAAAGATTATCACCATTGATCAAAAATAAATTGAAAACTTGTTTGTTATGGTAAAGATTATCCACCAAAGGTGTACCTTACACCTTTGGTGGATAATCTTTACACGTTTTTTTGTTTTTTTTCTTCCTTTTTGTTTTTTGTTTTGTTTATAAGCAAAAACAGAGGGAGTAAACTAGACCGTACTTTGTCTTTTATACAAGTTTGTATAATTTTTATTAAAATAAAAATTATGTTTTTGCGACCTTTAATTGTGCAATGAAAATGAAAATTATTCAAGTTCGAGGACATACTCTATATTTCTTTTTTAGGATATTGTTTTCAAATTTATCAATTGACTACTTTCAGGAATGTGTTGATAGATCTATTTCGGGAATTTTCTAGGTTCCCATCATCAGAACACGTTTTGAAAGCAGTAAATAAACAACAACATTCATATAAATTAGTTTTCTCACTACATGAGAACTAATTAATATATGAAATCGAATTTAAAGATTATCACCATTGATCAAAAAATTTAAAGCTAGTAAACCACTTAAGAAAATAATTACTTCTTTTACTCAAACTTGAACATATATTAGTAAAAATGAAGAAGAAAATAAGTTTTCACAAAATACTTGTGCCTAAACAGATGTCAAAGTTGAAAAAAATTAATAAACTATTTATTATTGTAAATACCTCCCAGACTTATTTAATTGTACAAAATATTAAAGCACTCAAGAAAACAAAATGTTCATAACCATATTGCATATGTTGTGGACCCAGGTTTCCACTTACTATTTTAAATATTTAAAATAAGGGGTATAAAGTCGAACGATTTACAAAAGTCAAAAAAAAGGCCCAGATCCCCATTTTCTGGCATCCATTTTCTGGTTCATGTATACTTTTTCCTACCTCACAACACAAGGGGTTCTAGGAATAAGGGGTTTCGGAAATCGAAAATGCATTATCGCACCCCTCATGAATATGTTAAAGTGCTCATACAAAACAATGTAACAACATAAAAAGCTCAAATAAAATTTCCGTGCAACCAGAATATAATTTTTCTATTTTCATTAAATTCTTTTAGATATCTGGCTCTTAAAAACAGTGTTTATTCCAATCAAAATACCAATAATTTCTCATGAGCAGTATTGGAATTATGATATTATTACTATAAAAATAATTTCTTAAAAAAAAAAATCTAAAACTGAAGATGAGATAATTACAGAAAAAAACAATATTTGTAACCATTAATATTAAATAAATAAATCTAATATGACAATATCATATTAGATTTTTAGACTTGAGGTAGAACAATATTCTAACTAAATATATCAAAATATATAGTGAGAAAAAACAATTTTTGTATTTTTAATACAAAAACTTAAACATTTTTGAACAATTAGCGTACCGCACTTCTCAACAAACACTGTTTGTTGGGATATATATTGTTTTTACAAATTGTAATACAACAAACACACATACATGTACTGACATACAAAGTATATAGACATATATATATAATTGTTGTTTTTCAAATAGTTTTGATTTTATATTTATGGTTACCAGATCAGGCAGTTTATACACTAAGGCAGACAAAAATATTCTCATACAGCTTATTTTGTCTGATGTATGCAATGTCTCGGTTTGAGGTAAGCCAATTATCTTTTTCTATTGCAGACAACTGAAGATTTGGGTGATGCCAATGAAACAGTTGTATTGTCTATCATGAAAATGATCAAACCTTTTGAAAAGCTACAAAAAATCTAATATGCCAATATTATATTAGATTTTCGGACTTGAGGTAGAACAATATTCTACCTAAATATATGTAAATATAGAAAGTCCGAAAAAACAATTTTTGTATTTTTATTACAAAAATTTAAAAACTATTTCCTTAGATCATAGAGTTTCCATATAAAATCAAAGCATTAAGTTTTTGTTTTTAAATAGTTGTTTTATACGTTGTTTATTTTTTGAAATAATAATTTTACTATGAATAAATACGCAAATTTCAAGATATTACTGATCCCTTTAAATATTTTTACCATCCTAACGTACACATAGAGAAATGTTTAGCTATTTTTTCACTGAAATTCGGTTACTACGGCTCAAATTCGGTTATTACTAGTTTCAGACGGTTGGCACAACTTAACATTAGTTTTCGCAACAAAGTTGGGCTAATTCAACTGTATTTTAGTTGCAACACCCAAAATATTCAGAAATCGAATGTAAATTTCTTTGAACTGAATTTATTAGTTGTTACCATTAGTATATACTTTTCGATTTGGTTCGCACTTTATTTCTTTGTGTGTATGATTACTATTTACTTTCGTTAATATAATAGAATAACATGACGTATGATTAATATTAATTTTGTTATTTTTCTAAAATATACGCGATTTTCATATTTACATTTTATTTTTGAATTGTGTTATTATGTTAAACAATAATTTGATAATTTATTTTGCTAAATGATAACATTAACTCAATTTTATTAATTAAACGAGATGTTTTAAACAATGTCCATAAAAAAATTCTACAAAATATATATAATGTGGGTTAATTTTAATACCATCTGTTATAATAAGAGAGCACTTGAAATATTAATGGATTTTGTAGTACGAGGGCGGATCAATAAGTCCGTGACTTTTCGAACTTCCCTCGTAGAAGGAGGGAAGTTCGAGGGAAGTTAATAGACTACTGTCAAATTTTGAGCAAGTTCCGTCATTTACTTTGCGTTTAACAAAAAAAAAAAAAAAACCTCGTGGATTTTTTTAAAAATGGAAAAAAGTGAATTTCGAGTGCTCATTAACATTAATTTTTGCGAAAAAAAAACCGTCAATCAATTGCCATACTATGGCCACTCTGCATCATCGATTTCAATGGTAAAAAAGTGGTTTACTGACTTTCGTTGTGGTCGCACAAGTACAAATGACGCTGAACTTTCTGGACGACCAATTGAGGTCAATACACCCGAAAATGTCGAAAAAATCCACGATATGGTGTTGGCCGATCGAAGAGTAAAATTGCGTGAGATTGTTGATGCCATAGGCATTTCATATGGCAGTGTGGTTTCGATTTTAAATGATCAGTTGGGTTTAAGAAAGCTGTCTGCAAGATGGGCGCTGCGTAATCGTAACCTCAAAAGGGAAAAAACAATAAAACGGCGAATATTATGCCAATTTATTATTGGACCGATTTAACGAGGATTAAAAAAAAAACAACGACCCCATATGGCCAAGAAATGCCTATTTTATGGACCTCGAACAATCCTATTTTTTGGAAGGGATAAAAAAATTAGAGAAACGTTTGAACTATGTGTATTGAGCTAAAAGGTGATTATGTTAAAAAATTATTTTTTTTTTTGCAAAAAAAACTGTTTCATTCAAAAAGTCACGGACTTATTGATCCGCCCTCGTATATTATTATTTTATAAAATATATATTTAACCGTTAGAGTAAACAACAAAACAAAAAATATGGCATTTTCGAATCGACCAGCCTTGATTTCAATGAAACTCACCAGAACTGTCGTACGCGACAAAAAAAACGTTAAAACAAAAATTTCAGGTTCCTGGCCATTTCAGTTTCCGAAATATAACCTCATGAAAATTGGAAAAAACGCTAAAATTTTACTAATGTATTCTCACAAATTGAACGATAACTTTTATTTTTATTTTTTTAAATTAAATGTGCTCTTTTAAACTATATCGCTCATTTTCTGCAAGAGTGACATAACTCAAAAAATACGATTTTGCAAAACACAAGTTTAAGGTTTTCGATCCATATCTGCCTCGCTTGACCCTTCTCTATTTAATTGGTTACGTTTTTTATAAATAGGAGTTTTTAAAGCATTTTTCTCTTAAGGAGAGTTGCTTGCGAATTCGCTAATTCTCGAGAGACCCATGAGTAGCACAGTTTCTCTATTGAAGTATATAATCTTTGCACCCACTTTAAAGAAAAAACAAAATATATTATCCTCTATCTCGAAAAGTATACATCATATTAATATGAAACTTTTACACAATATAAAGCATGATATAACTAATAAATCTGCATCATTAACTCAAAATTCGCATTTTTTGACTTATGACAGTCTTAAAGTAAATGAGCGATATGCATATTGATTTTTTTCTTGTAAGGGCCGAAGGACATTTTTTGGGGTCTCGAGCTTAAATGCCCTATATCGCGAAATGCACATTTTTTTAAATTCTTAAAAAAAATATTGGCTTTCTATCATACAAAAAATACAAACACATTTCAATCACGAAAACTACCAATTCAATAACTTTAATTGCTGAAATTCCGCCAACAATGAAAATTGCTTATTCAATTAGAAATTTCTAGCTCTTTAATTGAATTATTTTTCTATTAATAATAACTCATTTGATTAAAAAGTGATCAATATCGTATACCTTTCCAAAAACAAAAAAAAAATTTCTTGCAATACCAAATGTTTTTTTTATAAAAGTGTTGTTGCCATTAAAAAAAAATGTCGAGCACGTTCCGGATTGAGCAAATATTTAATTGATTCAATTAATTTTTATTTGACAGCTTTTAAAATTTTCAACAAACCGATTTAATTGAAAAAAGTAGGGAAATAGTTTGTTCTGCGTATTGAACTCTCAATTGAGCTACCAGGGTGGTAGCTCAATTGATCTCTCAATTGGTCCTAAGTATGTTTTTTTCCTATTTAACGCATATTTTTTCCTATGCACGTTAACATTTTTGTATGTATGTGTACCATATGCATACCATCCCAGCAAAAACTGGAATGATTATAATTGAACATTTCATCGATGAATTTAACATTGGAAGGAATCATCCTTTTAATGCTGCAAAACAATTTCGTAAGAATATTTGATACCTAAATAACTTCCAAGAAGTTGTTAAGGTAGAAAAATTTTCAAACCAATGTTAAATTCATCGATGAAAATGCTCAATTATAATCATTTCTTGGCAGAATAGAAGTCGGTTCTATCGCTCACTCTATTTTTCACTCATTAGTAAAATTAACTATTAAGGATATTTTAGGTTCAACATCATATGATGAATTATGATAGGGCACCCTTAAATAGAATAATTCGGCTCTTTAAAATATTGTAAACTGTAATTGGATAAAAAAAGCTAAAATATCGATACTTTATGATCATTTTTTTTTAGCAAATATTTTTCATCGTAACCATGTTAAATTAAAAACCAAGGAAACAGAAAAATTTTCATTGTTAAAAAAAAAACTTGTAGCCTTAGATAGTTAATAGCAAAAAACAACATATATTTTAAGCCATGGTAACAACAATATTATACTTTGATAACGCTTTTTTTCTGTTTCATTCAAGTGAATTTGAAAAGCTTTTCGTAAGTGTTAAAAACACTCAACAACAACATTTTTTTTATTACAATAATAAATTCATATTTTTTTTTTTTGCAATTTACACACAGATAAAATAACTTTTAATAAACATATTAATAAAATGTATAAAAAAATATGATATGAAATAATGTATAAAATTACAATACGAAGTGTATACAAAAAATTCAAATTTCATTAACATTAAATTGCTTTAAATAACATCAAAATATTACAAATTGTTCAATTAAATGTTAAATGCTTTAAAAAGTGTCAATCTATTCATCCCAGACGGTTTACTAGACATTAAATCAATATTTAACTTGTTTATTATTGTTATTGCTAATTTTAGTTACCTGCTAATGAAATCATGTTTTATAAAATCTTATTATTAAATTAATTAAAATGTCAACTAAAATTAAAAACTTAAACAAATTTGAGATTTTAAATAACATGGATATTTCGCAAACAAAGTAATCTGAATAAAGGTGAGTAACATTTAATAAAAACATTATATTTATAAAGGGTGTCCCAAGAAGAGCGCAATTTTTAAATTTTAAATAAAACACAGATATTTAAAAAAAAATCGTGAAAATTTATTATATCGTAAAGTAGACAGAATGAGGTTATGTATGGAACAATATATCGTGCAGATGGCCGCCGCGGCTTTGCTGGCATGCACGCGATCTTTTAATGAAATTTTCAATGACCGTTTTGCATGAATGCTGCGGTATTTCATTAATGCAGCGTCCAATTTCCTCTTTTAAGGCTTGAGTCGTCGTCGGCTTATTCGCGTAAACCATCGACTTCAAAAAACCCCAAAGAAAAAAATCTAATGGTGTTAAATCGCACGATCTAGGCGGCCAATTCTGATCTCCAAACGCGAAATAACACGACCGGGAAATGACTGATGCAGCAATTGAATTGTTTCTCTGGCGGTATGACATGTGGCGCCGTCTTGTTGGAACCACATGCCTTCCACATTCATTTCTTCAATTCTAGGCAAGAAAAAACTGGTTATCATTTCACGATACCGAACACCATTGACTGTTTGCGCTTGAACTGCCTCATTTTCATAAAAAAAAGGTCCAATGATTCCTCCAGCCCAAAAACCACACCACACAGTGACACGTTGAGGATGCATTTGCTTCTCGTGAATCACTCGAGGATTTTCCTCACCCCAAATGCGACAATTCTGCGTATTGACGAAGCCATCAAGATGAAAATGGGCCTCGTCACTGAAGATGATTTTGTCGGCAAAATCAGCATTTTCATGTTGTCTCTCCAATACCCAAATAACGAACTCCCTTCGCTGTCCATGGTCAGCTGGCTTCAGTTCCTGAGTCAATTGAACTTTGTATGCATGAAGATGCAAATCTTTCGTCAAAATTCGCTGCAAAGGAGACACCAATTTGCTGAGCTCGGTGTCGAATTGAGGTGGATGGATTTTGAGCGACATCATCACGTACAGCTGCGACATTTTCGGTCGATCGACCTGGTCGATCGACCTGGTCGATGGCGCGTTGTTGTCTTTACATCACTAACAGAACCAGTTTCGGCAAATTTATCCATTAATCTCTTTACAGTTGACTCTTTTGGAGCATTATTGTGACCCCAAATTGATCGCAATTTGCGAACTGTAGCCGCAAAACTTTCACCATTTTGGTAAAACAATTTCACAATGAGAATGCGTTGTTCATTCGTGTAGCGCTCCATTTTTACTAACCTCGTACCTTCTACTAGCAAACAATGACAATTGTTCAAATGTCAAACAATGACACTTCGAATGTTGCCAGATTTAAAAATTGCGTTCTTCTTGGGACACCCTTTATTAAGCAAATCTGAATAATAGGTTGGCGCGATAAAACAAATGAAGTCAAACGTTGCGTTTTAGTAAGCTAAATGTGGGAGAAAAAGGTAAATCACGTTGCGTATTAGTAAGCTAAATATGGGGCAAAAAAAGTAAATCACGTTGCGTATGAGTATGCTAAATGTGGGGGAAAAAAAGTAAATCACGTTGTGTATTAGTAAACTAAATATAGGGAAAACAAGTAAAACATTTTTGAATGGAAGATATTTAGTTTATTACCTGCCAAGGTGTTTAAAAATTTTAATGGTATCATTCTTTAGAGCAACGGTTCCCAAATGGGAATCCGCGGACCCCGACAAAATGATTTTTTTTTTTTTAAATTTTCAATAATTTTTTTTAAATTTCGTAATACATCATTCAAGTTATTAAAAACAATTTAATTGATTATTGAAACATTTTTTTGGACGCTATTGGTTATATAAATTCACCTAAAATTGTGTATTACTTACAATAAGTAGGTGCTTTTAATAATTGAGCAAGCGCTACTAGCAAACGAGCTCAAAAATTGAGATAAAGACAAATTTTTTAAAACTAAAATTTAGTAGTTCACCAAAAAGCAATTTTTTAGCCCCAAAAATGTAAAATAATAAAAAATGTATCCGAGAGTATAGGAGAAAACATTGATGTTGGTGATATATCGTTCCTTATTCTACTGGACCATTCCAAAGCGTTCGATACGTCGATCACCAAGTTCTTTGTTGGAAATTGGACAAAATGTTTAGTTTCTCCCCTTCATCCATCCGTTTGGTTGCTTTGTATCTTTCTGGCCGTAGTCAATCTGTTACTGCTGATAACAACCTCAAAATCGTTACCAGTTCTTAGGGGAGTGCCACAGGGATCAATACTTGGGCCACTAATATTCTCAATTTATATAAATGATCTAGATAAACAATTATTACACTGTAATGTTCACCTATATGCTGATGATGTACAACTCTATATAGTAGTCCTTTAATAAATATAAATGATTGTGCTGAATAAATAAACCCAGATTTAAACGTTTTCACACATGGGCAAATGCAAATGGTTTGTGTATAAACCCCACGAAGTCCAAATGCTGGATAATAACGAAAGAAAACACTAAAACTGTCGCTTGAACTTATGATATCTCCGAAATTGTACAAAAAGCTAAAAATCTTGGCATTATTTTTAACAACACACTCACATGGTCTGATCAAGTAACCGCTGCTGCTGGGAAAACATATTATATGCTGCGAAACGCTATGGAACACTCAACACATCACACCGCTTAATATTCGAATGTTACTTGCAAAAACTGTATCATGCCAATTTTATTATATGGATGTGAACTGTTTGCAAGTTGTGATTCAACAAGCCTAGGAAAACTTGAAAAAAATTTCAATGCAGTATTGAGATATGTTCTTAATCTGAGAAAGTTTGATCATATTTCCCTATTTATAAATAAACTTTATGGCGTTCCTCTAAGAAATCTGTTAAAAATCAAAAACCTAATGCTATTACACAAAATAATATTCAAACAAGACCCAGTGTATCTTTTTGCTAGAATATGCTTTACGCGTTCAAAAAGATCAACTGATATAATTCATACTAGATATAGAAGTCAGGTCTCTTAACGTCATTTTTATATAAATTCAATCCGCCTTTGGAACTCTCTACTACCGCCTAATAAATCCATTAGCAATGCCTTGCATTTTGAGAGAGATTTATATAAATTGTTTAGTCTAAATTGATACAGTAGAATCTCACAAATTAGAGCTCTCACCAATTAGAACCGTCCAGAAATTAGAACCGGCCCGTTCCAATGTATTGTACGCTCTGAAATTAGAACCTGATGTTTCTAATTTCTGGAAGTTTTTTTTTTAATTTGTTTTGTATTTCCACTACAAATTATTTTTTTTTGCTCATTGAAGTAAAAATAAAACGGGGAATCCCCGAGTTATTCGTGGGTGAGTACAATTCGGTCATATGCATGTGAAATTTGTTATGCTTGTACAAAATTAAATACCTAATAATAAAAAAAAAAATTTAAAGTTTTTCTATGAATTTAATATGTTCAATTAATTAAATATTATTAAATAAAAATTGTTTTGTGTTAAAATAAAGCTTACATAACTAGTTTTATTATAATTTTCTGTAAAAAAATGTCCAGACATTAGAACTTTTCAGAAATTAGAACTGCCCGATGTACAAAGTGGTTCTAATTTCTGAGATTATACTGTACTGTTATTCTTTTTATTATGTTGTTTTTTAACTTAGTAAAAATAAGTTTTTTTTTTTCATAGTAATATTTTTTTATACAAACCCTATGGGGAATGAGGAGTCAATTAACCTAAAAGTGACTGGTTAAAGAAGGACTTATCACAGGACTGGTATAATTTAATACTGAAGTGGGTTGACCAGTGTCAATTGTCCTAAAGTTACCGATCCTCTGACTGGTAAAGGGAGGACATACACTTAACCAGAATGCTTATTAAGAAGAAAAAGCCAAGTTGGCCAGAATTTAAACCATTGGAAGCTGTTTAGTTTTCGTTTATTTTATACGACATGGCCCTTTTGCGACAGTCTGTGATATGCCCATCTTTGGTTAGTCCTGTGGCATGCCACTATGTGGTTTAAAGCAGGACAAATGACCCCCTCCTATGACAAGCCAATGTTTAAAGTTGCCAGTTGTTTACATAAGGCAGGGTTTAGCAGAAAGACCGGTCTCTGGCACGAAGGGACCGATCCTGTGGCACACGCAGGAACGGTCAAATTCCCATAGGGAAACTTTATATTCAATAATGTAATACAATACAAAAATCCAATACTATAATTATTAGATTTGTTTCTTGTTGTATTGGAAATCAAATATAAAAAAAAATATAAATATAAATATATATATTTTTTAATTCTTCGTATACATTCGATATAATTTTTCATTTAATTTGTATACATTAGACACAATTTTTTATATAATTTCACTGTTGATCATTTTTAAATACAAAATTCACTACAATTATTTGAATTGAAATGTATGTAGTATCACTTGGTATCACCAGTTTCTTAAAAATACTTATATTACTACAGTTATTTGAGAACAAAAAACAAATACAACTAAATATTCCATGCAAAACAAAAAATATTTGTTATTGTTTTTTTTAATTGAGTGAGTGTGTATAAGCAAAACCATACAATAAGAGTTATACTCACTCTCGGATTTGTACAACAAATAACTTGTGTGTGTGTGTGTCTGTTATGATTCTTTTGGCAATACTTACAGTTCTACTAATCCATGTCTTTAGTGTGTATAATAGAACAAGTTGCGTATGAGCGTTATTTAATTCAATAAAACGTATACGCCACAGGTATGATAAATACAAATTCATATTCAATTAAGTTTTAAAATGGCACAAACTGTAGCAATAATGCCTTTTCCAAAATTAACAGCTGATTTAAGGTATTTTGTATATTTTAAATTTAAAACAATATTGAAGGAACTTACTACTAAAGTGCTAAAGTGTTATTGTAGTAAATTAATATGGAACTAAAGGTTTAAATTTCTTTTTCACATGCTGTAATTTAAGAGATTTTAATCTTGTTGTGTGTGATACTTCAATGAAGTGAATAAATAAAGAAAATCTTGCGAAATTTAATTTCTACAAACATTTAAAATATATATATAGTATTCTTAGTTAACGGGTGGCCTCTTGCTGTCCAAAATTGTGCTTGGGGTACAAAGTTATATTATGGCTTAATATTTGTATATCTCATCTTTCAAAAGTCGAGTGGTGCAATATGGAGCTAAAAGATGCTCCGGAGTGACGGAATCGGCTTCAAAATTGCCAGTCGAAGGTTTTTGGGGTCGCTGAATTTAAATCTGGCATCAGAATTTGCTTTAAAATTATCATTTAATAAATTTTGTGATCGTTGATATGAATCTAGCATTATATTTTTAAAATTAAATATGGCGGATCCAATAAGGCGAATAATATTCTTAAAAGGTCATCGGATTCGTATTAAATTTTGTCGGAAAAGTTTTAGTGGTGGCTGAATATAAATATGAAATCAATTATTAAAAAGTTAAAATGGTGGAGCCAATATGATACATACATTTTTTGCAATTCTTTCAGTTAGTATTAAATATTTTTTTTTTTGGAATCTTTGGGGGGTCGCTGATAACAAATCTGAAATCTGATTTTAACATTTCAAAATGGTTGTTAATTTTTTTTAAATTATCGGTGTAGTTAAAAATTATTTATGGGATTTTTTTTTATGGTCGCTAAGTTTAATGGCGAATGCAAAAAAAAACTATGACCCATAAAAAATCGCCCAAAAACAAAAATCACCCACAAAATTATTATACAAAATTGGGTTTAAATAACCCAATTTTTCATTTTGATTTTTCTTAATTTTTGGCGAAATTCGTTTTTAATATTTAGCGGTTTTTCGTTATGAAAAATCACCAAAAAAATGTTTTTTTAAAAAATTACCCAATTTTCTTCTTATATTTAGGGCAGAATTGTAGATATTTTCAAGTTGAAAAATATATGCAAATAATTTTCAAATTGAAACCTCTACAATTTTGCCCAAAATGTAAAACAAAAAATGGGCAATTATAATACTATGTAGGTAACGACCACTGCAAATGTAGTTAAACATAAATGAAATTTCACTTAAAGAAAGGAACGACTTACATTTCAGTAAATTTAGGGGACTTTGTTATTAGAATTTCTAGAGATATTTGTTATGTTAAATCACAAACTCAATGAGAATTTCTTGTCCTCGTCTAGGAGCGAGATTCAAAATTTAAAATATCAAAGAAAAAACAAAAACAACAACAAAAAATTGTCACAATTGGCTTTGTCATCTTCCAAATACTACTCTGTTTTTTTGACAGACCTAGCAATGTAGTGACGTTTATTCAAGTAAATCAACAATAGAAAATCATATGTTTTCTATTAGTGTCAGTTACAATTTTCATTTTCCCACATTGACCACATGCATTAATTTAATATCTGAAAATATATAGAAATAAATATATATAACATAAAAAAATTTTCTTTCATTTACTTACATCAATGATAAAAGATAGCATCATTTAGATGCTATCTTTTTAAAGGACGCAACTGCCGAAGATAATTATAGAAACGAACGGAAAAATAAACAAACACAAACGAACAAAAAAACAACCCTTTTTTTGCAATAAGAAAAGGGAACCATAAAAATCTACCTAAGATGTGTGTCTTTGTCTTTCGCTTTACTCTGTCTACATGTCTGTATATGTTTGCTTGCAATGTGACCACACTAGATTATTAATCTATAAACATTTAGTTTAGAAATACATATTAAATTTAAATATTTTATTTTGTCTTTTATTTAACTAATAGACAATTATTTTCACAAACCGGTGACAACGCAAAATTTAAGTTGTTTTAATCCTCAATTTTTTTTTATGTATGAAAAACAGATACAAAAACTTCCACGGTTGATTTTTTTATATGTCTTATTAGAGTTGTACTTTTTAGTATCATTTTCCTCATCTCTACTACATCTTGACATGCCGCGACATCTACTTCATTCTGCGTATATCTTTCAATCTGGTTGTCGTCCACACTATTAATGTGCTTATCAGCACAATTTTTTTTAGCAAAATTAATTAGTAAAACATTAGTATATAGTAAAGCATTAGTATAAAACAGTTAAGTGCTGAATAAGTATAACAAAAATTTTAGCTGAAAACACGATTTTAGCAAAAAATTTGCTAAAAAATAGTATACCTGATTTACAAGACGTTTTTACTAACTTTTCTACTAACTTATTTTTTTGAGTGTACTGTATAAAATGAATGTTAAATCATAATGTAGTAATTTGATGTGGTTTATTTTTTAAATGAACTACCATTGTAGACAAAACTTAAAATTTCTTCTACAAATGACTGTTGTTTCACTTAAAAATAAATACTGTATTACAACTCAAACAACTACAAATATTTACAGCAGGACTTCCGTGAGTGTGGTTTGAAATCTAAGAAGTTAACATAAATACCACCATGACATTTTTAAAGAATGTATTAAGCTAAGTATCGTATGTTTAAGCTGTATCAATAAATAGTTTAAACGTATTTATAAACTGGAACAGAAAAAAATAATTATAATATAATTGTAAATATGACTTAATTATAATAGCAAAGATTGTAATAAATATATTTAGTCAAAATATAGTTATTATAATATAGTTATTAAAATGTGTGTTGTTATTTTTAAATTTTAGAATTAGGCGACGCAGGCAAAAATTAAAAAAAAATTGAGCGCGCGAATTCTCTGAATTCTCTAATTCAAAAAGATCAACAAACATTTAAATAATTATAATATTACTTAAAAAAAACTACAAACATTTTAATAACTATATTAAATCAGAAAATAGTTATTTGTGCGCCCCGGTAGGCTAGTTGGTAATGTGCTGGCTTATCAGTGCGGGGGTCGTGGGTTCGATTCCCATCAGAAGCACTGGTCTGTTTTTCGCTACAACGCTCCGAAAGCCATAGGAGCTAGTGCTCGGTTAGGGAAATAGTAATAATTTGTAATTATATGATTATTAATATATATAGTTATTATCATTTTTAAAAATACCCTGTTTCTACAAGACTACACGAATGAGTGACTACATGCATTTTGTTTTTGTATTTAATGTATTTTGTTATTGTTCGATTGCTTCGTTCGTGTGAAGAAAAACGTCTTCTAGGAAAGGGCATTAAAAACTTATAATAATATGACTTAATATAGTTATTAACATTGTTGTGGCTATTTTTAAATTTCGGGTCGCAAAGAAAAAGTTAAAAAATTTTGAGTGTGCAATTTATTTTGGTTTTGCTGTTTAAATAAATATGTTTCCCTTCATATTTGTATTAATGGGTCAAAAACAAACAAAGTTTACGACCATTTATGCGTGTATGCATACTAAGCTTATAATATACAAGTATTTATATTATACTAGCGGAAGCAGCCCGCTACGTTGTTAGCGTGCCTTAGACCTAGTTTTTGGGATGATGGATAAACTTGGCTTAATTCAAATAAAAACTTTTTCAAAAAGATTTAATATGCACCAAATTTCAATAAAATCGGCTTAGCCTTTTATAAGATACGTAAAAAGTGGGCATAAAAGGGCCACGCCCACCCAGAAAAAGATATCACAGATAAGCACTTTGTTATTCGTAATATTAATCAGGATATGCCCACAATATCTAAATGTAATATAACATAAGTGCTTATCTGTGATATCTTTTTCTGGGTATAAAATATCAATTACATAGCATAAGCCATATCGAATATAGCGAAAAAGTGG
The DNA here is from genome assembly GCA_021234595.1 of Delia radicum. Taxonomy (NCBI): domain Eukaryota; kingdom Metazoa; phylum Arthropoda; class Insecta; order Diptera; family Anthomyiidae; genus Delia; species Delia radicum. The sequence goes on from CM037854.1 coordinate 204,621,619, forward strand.
GCGTTAATGTGCCACGCCCACCATATCGAAATCAAATACAGCACATATTACTTTTCAGTTTGCCCACTATCTGTGTACCAAAATTTAATAAAATCCTTTAAGCCATATAAAAGATAACAAAAAGTGGGCGTAAAACTGCCACGCCCACCAATCTATTATAGCAAATAGTGCTTATGAGTCATCCCAATATCTGTGTACCAAATTTCAATAAAATCTGTTCAGCCATATAGAAGATAGTGAAGATGTGGGCGTAAAAGTGCCACGCCCACATTAATAAGGATACAAGTATTTATATTACCTTGCTACGAAATATTTATTTAAAAAATAAACAAATATGACAAAAAAAGTTTTGTAGCCTTTTTACCTCCTTTTTGGGTGAAATTCAGTACGTCAATCTGGTAACGTTGTGAAATAGTGACGGAAGAAATTAGAAAAATAAATAAAAATCTAAAAATAGAATATTTGTGTTTGTTAGTGTTGTCACTTCTGAGTATAATGTACAATAACAGAAAAGCCAATAGGAAAGAAAATTGCAATTTAGCTGCATTACATTCGAGGCCATACTTGGGTGTGATCGCTAAACGGTCATGACTTGGTATTGTTACGTTTGTAATGTAAGAATAGCTCAGGTATGATTCTTACAGCCGCAGGTTTTTGAAACATCTTACAATTATAAGACACAAATAATAAAACAATGACGCCAATACATCACTGATGACGCCAATACATAAAAAGGCAGAAAACTAGTCTAGTCTGATTTAAAAGTTAATAGTGTTTATAATTTTTAGAGAAAACTTTTATTCTTCTTCTTAATCTCAACATTTCTAAATTTCTAAGTTGTCAAATGCATATTAATTAAAAATTAATTGCTACTGTCTATATGATGGTAAATAACACTGTACTAAATTTTTTTCCTTTTGGCCCATTTTTCGGTTCTTTTGGGAATTTTTCGTTTGGGTAATTCTTTATTTTTTGGACGCTTTTTCATTGCGACATTTTGCCTACAACCAAACTTCGTATTGTTCTGTTAACATTTCGCACACCCAGTTCAAAAGTGACTCAACTCAAAATTTTAATTTTTCGGTTTTATATGCTTAAACTATGCACAATATACTTGTTTATCTATACAAAGAAATATTAGTATATTTTCTTCTTGTTAACTGTTGCTAAAAAACAGTTATGTCTTTCTTTATGTTTCAATTGGTATAAAGTTGCAAATATTTTTTTTTCGATTTCTGAAAAATTAAAAGTTATGAGTTGAGTCACTTTTGTACTAGTTGTGCGATTTGTTCTATTAACATTTAATGCAAGTTTAAATTTGTTTAATTTTACCATTGTCTCACTATCACAGTTTTATAGCCATTTATTATTTTTATCTTTTATTTTATGGTTAACAATTTTTATCTATAACATTTTTAGTTGTTTTTAATACCAGGTTTATAGTTAAACGTAATAAATTTTTATGGAAGCCACGAACACAAAATTTAAGGTTAAATTTTTATTATTTTTAAAATTAAATAAAATACTTTTTTGTCTACCAATGAGATTTAATATCAATTTTGTGAATTTCATTTTAAGAAGTTCAAATGTCTTAACAATTTAACTACACCATTTCAGAGCATGTTAGTAAAAATATTTTGTTGCCAAATATCAGTAGTGCGATTCAGTAATTTTTAACGATTCGACAATCGCAATTGCACTAACGACTATCACTAAGTACACCTTAACGATAGTCGACAACTTTATTTTTCCATTTAAAAATTTAACTTTTTCTTGATTGAGTAAACTACACAAAAATTCTTGTCGTTTAGATATCAACAGCAACAGCTGACTTTAACAATAGCGAATATCGTTTAAAACTGTTAATGAAAAAAAAAACGTTAATTTTGTTGTTTACTTTTTTAAACAATTAGATTACGGAATCGCACTACAGATGTCTTTTTGTAAACCTAACTTGTCTTTATAAAAGTTTGATTTTAAAAATCATAGTTTAGTTCTTTCCATAAATTATTAATAATGTTTTTTATGCATTTCTTCAAGAAATGGTGTATTATCTTTTAATGTGTTGGTTGTTGTTTTATTAGTCTTTATATACTTTCTTAAGAAAACAGGCCATCATATTTATTTATATTGTTAATTTGTTTTTCATTGATTTATGTTGTTTTGGATGGAATTTTAAAATAACTCATTTAAATTTTATGTAGACAGCGTTAAAGTAATTATTAAACAACGACTTAAGTTGGTTGGAACAACTGCATATTGGTGTTCACAACAAAATTTGGTAAACACAACGAAATTTTAGTTGCAACATTCAAAATATTCATATTAAAAACGTAATGTGACTAAGTTTGTTGAGTATTATTTTCTATAAAAGCTATGTTTAGTTCTGTTAATTATTACCACAGGTTGCCAGCTCATATTTTATCCTTTACATTGAAAGTGAAAGAATATCAAACATTGAAGATTTTCTTCGTTTTTTTTTCAACATATGTCGAGCATATATATTAAAGCGAATTTTTGCACTGTACCTTGTAAAAATAAAAATTGGAAGAATTGAACTAATTCAAATCAAAAATTAAACTTTTTTTAAATTAGCGGAGGAAAACATTTTAATTAATAAATAAACATTGCACGTTTTTTTTTTGTTTACCAAAAACCAAATGATCTTGAACTTGAACAATCTTGCCCACATCATAATTTATGATAAAAGATCGAGAAATAACTTTTCGTATTAATTCTTTAAAATTTAAAAGTAGTAAACACTTTTGAAACAAAAAACAAATCGCACACCTAGTTCAAAAGAGTGACTCAAATCAAAATTTTTAATTTTTCAGAAATCAAAAAAAAAAATTTGCAACTTTATACCAATTGAAACCTAAAGAAAGAGATAACAGTTTTTAGCAACAGTTAACAACAACAAAATACACTGATACATTTTTTATAGATAACTAAGTGTATTGTGCATGTTTAAGCATATAAACCCGAAAAATTAAAATTTTGAGTTAAGTCACTTTGAACTAGGTGTGCGAAATAATCTTCAACTTGAATAATCTTGCTCATTTCATACTTTTTTTTTGAAAAATTTAAACTTTAAAGTTATTTTAAAATAAATTTGGAAGTGATGGCGAAAAACTGCAAACGTAGTTTAATCTCTAGTTTCACATACATATATATTTACTTGTCCATGTGTAAGGACTACTGTTGCACGATGTAATAAGAACATTTTTTCTTAAAAATATTCATCAGATACAAAGACTTTTCGTATCGAAAACTTTGATGTTCTTATGAATTTTTTACAGAAAAAATCCTTACTTCATAAGTAAAATTTTTTTTATTCAGAAATCCGCTTATAGTTTCAGAAATTTTTCCTGTACAAAATTTCAAAAATTCTGTTAATTTTTTATTAATAAAGCACTCTGGTTCCATTGAATATCTCTCAAATTCTAATAATTTTTTTTAAAGAAAATTTTCAGATTCTGGTGACTTTTTTTTTAATTTTTAATTTTAAAGAATTAAAGTGACCCCCAACTACGAGTTAAAAAAAAAATATCCTGTTTTTCTTTGATTTAAAATTTTTAAGTATTTTTTTGGTTGATTAAATTTTAAATTTCTTTAAGGTTTTTTTTATTCCTTTTACCAACGGATATATAGGCAAAAAAGAACCAAGATATTAAACTTTCTGTTAAATTTTATATGTCAACTGGTTTAAGAGAAACAGCTTTTTAGAGGGTTTTTTTAATGCATAGTTTTTAGTATATAAAATGTGTGTATAATTAATACAAAACTTATGCATCACAAATAAACTTTAAATTTCAATTAAAATTATTTACAGCTTGAAAATTAATTAATTAACACATTTTTTTCAAACTTCTCTTAAAACCAGTTTAGGTTTTTAAAAGAGAGCGTAGGGAAACGGATTACATTTTCGTACCTTAAAATTAAAAAAAAAAATTCGGTTTAAAATGCTGTAGAAATTTCTCCTGTTATTTTTACGCACACTTAAGTATATAAATAATATTATAAATGTTTTAGATTTTTTTTCCTCTTTTTTTTTTATAAATGTAATGCTAATAATGTTTTGTTAACAAATAATCTTTAAAAACACCTTAAATGCTGTAAATACCTATTACTTACCATCTCTGACCGTTGTATGTTATGAATGAATGAGCCTGACATAAAATATTTTCGTTTTTATATTTCATGGTTACTTTTACGATGAGGAGGATAGAAAAAAAAAGAAAATATGATAAGTATTTAAGGTCAAAATTAATACTGAATTACAACCAAAAGTAAGCGATGCTTAAATTTTTTGTATTGTATTGTCATCATAAAATTACACACATTCATATAAATAAATGGTAAAAATATGTGTTATTTTAATATGTACGGAAGTAAAGATAAAACATATGTTTTTTTTGTTGGTGTTTGTTGTACCTTAATAACCAAATATAAAGCAAGTATGTCATTGTGTGATCCTTGAAGCTATCACAAGGACATAACAGTGATAGTGAAATAAAAAGGTAAAAACCAAAAAATTATTCACAGGATTGTGAACAGAATTGTGTGTAAG
>CM037854.1:204626288-204724851 GCA_021234595.1 Delia radicum
CAGGGCTATGAAACAAAAAGCTTCAATAAATTCGCCAACTCTACATCAGGTGGCGAGCAACAACTGTTCAAAGACTTATCATCTCGCACAATTACAGTGTTGCCATGTTTGAAGCCCTTCATCTTTCCCTACCTTTCATTTCTGCACTATCCCCTTTCTAAAGAAAGCAACACATTAATTAATAGGAGGAATTTCCTGAGTGTTGCTTCTCTTTAATAAAAAAATAAAATAATTGCTTTGGTAACAATGAAAATACATGATCCTTGTTGTAAAATAGATTTTCCATTTTGTTTTTAGTAGATGATATAATCTAAATGTAATCCTAGAAAGCGTAATTCAAAACGCCTGATGATTCCTTTGGTAACCATGAAATGCTTTAGCTTTAGCGTAGGTTTTGTTTTACGTAGATGAATTAATCTAAGTTTAATCCTAGAAAGCGTCATTCAAAACGCCTGATGATTCCTTTGATAACCATGAAAATGCTTTAGCTTTAGCGTAGGTTTGCTAGGAGGTTCTTTTTCAAAAATTTTCACAATTTATTTAAAAAATTAATTATCAATTTCCATTTGGAATTCCTGATAATATGTTCTTAAACCGAACGAAATAATACCCAATTTGTATTGTATTCGTTAAGTGGCTGGGGACTTAATAAAATTGTTTCAATAAAAATTGTTCAATAAAAAGCCAATTGTGACAATATTTCGTTGTTGTTTTTGTTTTTTTCTTTGATATTTTAAATTTTGAATCTCGCTCCTAGACGAGGACAAGAAATTCTAATTGAGTTTGTGATTTAACATAACAAATATCTCTAGAAATTCTAATAACAAAGTCCCCTGAAGATTTCCTTGGGCAGGAATGAAATCCGGATAGGGACACGCCTACATCAGATTGTTTTTCACAATTTGTTAAATAAGTTTTGGGACTTTAGCACATTTAATTACTATAAATGCAATTAATGTTTATCCCGATGAAAATAAATTTAAATAACAAATATGCAGGTGCTTGTGCAAATTTAAATGTAACTGACACTAATAGAAAACATATGATTTTCTATTGTTGATTTACTTGAATAAACGTCACTACATTGCTAGTCTGTCAAAAAAACAGAGTAGTATTTGGAAGATGACAAAGCCAATTGTGACAATATTTTGTTGTTGTTTTTGTTTTTTCTTTGATATTTTAAATTTTGAATCTCGCTACTAGACGAGGACAAGAAATTCTCATTGAGTTTGTGATTTAACATAACAAATATCTCTAGAAATTCTAATAACAAAGTCCCCTGAAGATTTCCTTGAGCAGGAATGAAATCCGGATAGGGACACGCCTACATCAGATTGTTTTTCACAATTTGTTAAATAAGTTTTGGGACTTTAGCACATTTAATTACTATAAATGCAATTAATGTTTATCCCGATGAAAATAAAATAAATTAAACAAAAAAAAAAAAAAAAAAAAAATTGGTTTTATTAAAATTTGTAAGAATTTTATAAAATTTAAGAACTTTGTGAAAAATCGTCTTTATTTTTCAGAACAATTTTATTATACTCGCCTTATTCGTGTCTATAATTTAAGAAATAACGATTTCCGAAAGGGGTCACTACAAAATCTTTATTTATATGCTTTAATCCTTGACTTTTTCACCAAAAGATTATCTCCAATCATTCGGAGTGATATTCAACTAGTTTAAAGTAACACTCAAATCTGCTGGTGTAAAACTACAATTCGATATTAAATCGTAGCCAATATTTTTTCGAATATCCCTGCTTGTCGTTAGTAATTTTTTGTCATTCAGGAATTTTAATCAAATCAAAATTTTACTTTTTTTACATTTCTTAAGCTTCCATAATCACAAAAACGTTATTATTTTTCTCTAAATGAAACTATTATCATTATTTTATTTTATTTAGAAATTGAAATATTTTTTATATTTACAATTATTTAGTTTACAACATTTTTTTTTTTTTTAATTTTTAATTTTATATTTTTTTATTTGTTAATATTCAAATATATTTGTTTGTAATAAAAAAAATTTGTTTAATTTTATTATCTATTTTTTTTTATTTAAATTTATTCGTAAATTTTTTGAATTGAATTCGACACTTAAATATACTATCAATTTTTATTTGTTAAAATTTTCATCATAAATTTTTCTAAAATTTTTTTTTTAACAATTTTCTCTTATAAAATTCATCAATTCAAAATTGTTCATTCAATTTTATTATTTTCCACATTTTTTTTTTTTTTTTTGCACATCAAAACTAAAATTACTTAAGAATTTACAATAATTTAAAAATTGTTTTCTCTAAATTTTATAACCACATGTAAGCATTAAAATTAGAATTTATTAAAATTCATTAAATTTCTGTGTATAGTATTTTTGAAAATATACACTTTGGGAGATCAACAAACAGTAAAATATTTTTGATATATTTATTTATATTGTGAATAGTATTTTTAAAATAATTGAACCGTTTAATGCGTCCGTTTTCGTTGAAATGTAAAAACAATCTGATTTTTTTGCCGCTAAATTCGTACTACCAATTACAACCGAGGTGAAATTGTCAAATACAAAACAATGTAAGAAATGTTAGACATTTGTTACTTTTACATAAGGATGTGTTAACATAACATTTGTTATTAAAAAAATAACAGTATAAACAGATTTCGGTTAAGTTAACATTATTCTGTTGAGCTAACATTTCACTTAATGTTAATATTGTTGTGAAATGTTGTTAAACATTTTTATGTTATGCATTCACGTATGTATGGTGTGTGGTGGCATTGGGGTAGGTTGTAAATTATAATCACGTGCCAAAATATTTACAAACAATGTATTGTTCTTTTTCTCTCTCAATCGTTCTCTATATAAAACAATTGTATCATTTGACGTTTGCATTGAACTTGAACTAGAAACCCACAATTCATTCATAAATATACTACATAAAAAAAACATACTGGGTGGTTTGGGTGAGATTTTATTTTATCAGTGGAATAAACGAAATAAATTGCTTTATTTGGTTTTTATATGAATTTTGTTTCTGATAGTTTAAGAGAATAAATAACACTACTCAACAGCCAAAAAAAAAACTGTCTTTAAAATGCATCTTTTTTGAATCCTAATTATTTGTATTTTTTTAAATATCACGGTTTTTATATTTTTATTATACAAACAATTTTTTGTGTATATTTGCTTAATTTTTCGGAATTGGACCATGAAATCAAGAAACTTTTTATTTTCATCGGGATAAACATTAATTGCATTTATAGTAATTAAATGTGCTAAAGTCCCAAAACTTATTTAACAAATTGTGAAAAGCAATCTGATGTAGGCGTGTCCCTATCCGGATTTCATTCCTGCCTAAGGAAATCTTCAGGTGACTTTGTTATTAGAATTTCTAGAGATATTTGTTATGTTATATCACAAACTCAATGAGAATTTCTTGTCCTCGTCTAGGAGCGAGATTCAAAATTTAATATTTAAGTTCAGTCGCCGCACTGTGGCTCAGAAATGTTTTTCGTTGGCCAAAAATATGTAACTTTGGAACCAATTAAGATATTTTTTTTTTTTAGCTTTTCTACAGTTTTAATTTCTCTAAAATGTATTAAGCGCTTATTGAGAAATTTAAGCTCAAAGTATAACTTCCGATTTTTTTTACTTTTAGCATGAAAATGTTGTACTATATATAGCGTTCAATTTATGAGAGAACGTTCAAAAACGGCAATTTTTTACCTCCAGCCAGTGTTGCCAGGTGTGTTGAGCATAAAATCGTCAAATTTTCCAATAAAAATCGTCAAAATCGTCATTTTATTTTCAAAAATCGTCAAAAAATCGTCAAAACAAAAAATATTTGTTATGATGTTTTTTTTTAATTTAAAAAATATTTTATTTTTATCTGAATCTTACACTAATTAAACTTTATAAAAATATAAATATTAAAAAAAGCATTGTTGGCATTTAATAATTTTCATAATAACGATTGGCTATCACAGTAACACTAATAGCGGAATGGAAATTTAAAAACAGCGATTCCGTTAAAGACATGTTTCTTCTTATGTAAACGGTTTTAGTTTTCTATTTAGCCTGTTTGATTTTGAAATATCTTGAACTAGTTAAAGTCAAAATAACGCTAAAATACCGAAACGACGATTTATAACGTTATTTTGTTGATGTAACAAAATTTAATGGGTAGAATTTTGAAATAAACCCTGTAAACCCACATGCCACTATTGGCATCGTAGCTTTAGAACGTTCATAACGGCATTGCTGTGGCCGTAGAAGGCATCTGCCATGATTGTAGTGAAAAGGTAGTGTTTGCCAACCATGAAAAAGTAAGCACATACTCAGGGAACTTCGGCTGTAAATATTTGTCGTTGTTTCAGTTGTAATACCGTATCTTTATTTTAAGTGAAAAAACAGTTATTTGTAGAAGAAATTTCATTTTTGACTACAATTGTAGTTCATTTAAAAAACAAACCACATTAAATTACAGTATTATGATTTTACATTCATTTTGTACAGTATTTTTTTTTTTTTTTTTATTTAAAAAAAATAAAACAAATTAATGTTTGTTTATTTTTTTACTGCACTGACTGAACCTCTCATTAATAATACAATTGTAGTTAATTTTTTGAACAGTAAAAATCAAATGGCTATGTTAGTTGAATTTACTAAAATGTAAGTCGTTCTTTTTTCAGGTGAAATTTCATTTGTTTTTACATTTGCAGTGGTCTTTACCTTTATTAAGTGCAGAAAATAAACCTAACATGAATCCCTAAAATAACTTTTTTGCTAAACTTTCAATAAAAATAGTTTTTAATTTTAACGAAATAATAAAAATCCAAAAATAGATCCGGTGATTTTTTAATAATAGCAAATAAACATGTTTTGCTGACATATTAAACGTTTGTCAAAAATCGTCATTTTGGAAGCAAAAATCGTCAAATCGTCATTTAGTAATTTAGGTACTAAAAATCGTCAAAATGACGATAAATCGTCAAACCTGGCAACAGTGCCTCCAGCCGTTTGATTTTGTTAAAATTTGGCATGCGTATACTCTAGGACTCACTACGGTTTTCACTTCCTTATTCTTGTTTTTAGTTTTATAAAAATCTTAAAAACACTGAATAAAGTAAACTTTGAAGAGCCATTAAAAAACATATAAAAATTACAATTTGTAATTAAAAAATAACCACTTTCCTTTGAAAATGCTTTCATAATGCAAATGCAATTTTTGATTGAAACAAACAAACAGAGATAATGGAAAAATAAAGTAGTAATAACTTATACATTATTTTATGTTTCAATGTAATGTATTTGAAAGTGATCATCATTACTTACAGGTTTTATGCTAAGAAATTAAAAATCCTTTTAGCTGGTATAAAATACCTAAAGCACAAATTTAACTCACACAATTGCATACTTATTGCTTGAAAATTAGCGTCATTAAATTAATAATTGTTTGCAGCAATTTCATTAAAATGTAAAAAGCGGGCGGATTCGGGTGGGTATAAAAGTATATATAGGGTTAAAGAGGACAGTTTCACCTTTCTCTGGGTGGTATAATCTTCTTGGCATCTTTTGGGCCTTAGAAGTTATATCCCACTAAAGTTCAAATTTGACAAAAAGTAAAGGCATTCAAAAAATATTTTTTAGACCCTTGTGACAATTACAATTACAATTATTTACAATTATTTAAAGCCTACAATTCTACGAACCTAGAAAACAAAGAGAACATCCCATTATCGATAATAGCTTGCGAGAAATGCGATTCATTTCGGTAATATATTTTTAAAAAATCATCTTTTTCTTAAATATAAAATAAAACTGTTGTATTTAACAGCATGCCACGCCCATAATTAACAAATTGTTAACTAATTCTTTGGCTACTTTAACCTTGATATATTTATTATGAAATGGCGTTTAAATTTTTTAAATCGGTGACAACAAAAATGGAAGCTTTGGCCAACGAATTTAGTTCTTGAGCCACAGTGCGCCATTCGAATCAGGAGCTTGTATTGGTATCACAAGGAACTGCAAAATGTTGCTCTTTCAGTTTATCCTTATAAGATGCATTTGTGATAAAAAGTAAATTATCACAAATAAAATTATAATTTTTCTGTTAATATGAAAAATTTTTCATGATCTTGAACCGAACTAACCAACAACTCTCAAAAAAAAATTTTTAAATTTTATCACTGTGCTTAAACTAGACATTCCAATACACAATTTTTTGTATTAACATTTAGAAAATAACTCCGAATTTTAACTAATTATAACGTACATTACTCCAAACTAAAAATTTTAGAAATCGGTCCTCATTTACAAAAGTTACACTAACCAAAATATTTTTCACACACTAGATAGCCAATTGTGACAGCCTGTAAGTGCACCCTGTACTAAAACACGGTGACCCAATTACAAAATACTGGCACCTCTTTTGCAATCTCCAATTTGATTCGTAGCGATGGGATCTGTAGATTAGAAGTTCTATATGTATTGCCGTTATTTCTTTCAAATACCCCACTGTGCGCTCTAACCGCTAGCAATGAAAAAATCAAATTATCAATTAAGTCCATCGTGAATAATCGCTCTCAGACCATGATTTTTATAAAACGAATCCAAAAATATTTTTGAATTTCGAAAAATGTTTAAAAAGTTGATAACATTTTTGTATTTACAAATTTTAAAATGTCTTTTTAGCTCGAAGGTGCTGTTTAGTAAGAAACTCAGTTCACGCAATACGCTAACCAATTTCAAACATAATTGGGAATGTTAGACGCCAAAGACATACATATTCAAAAAATTAACGCCAATTCCTCATAAGTTTATAATGTACGTATCCTGTTATTGGTTTGCCGACTCAAACTGTATAAAATTGCACCTTCTTTCAAATACTTTTCTCAAAACTCAATTCCAGTAAACGGCGCAAAAGCTTTATGAAAAAAAACTGCGAAAGTTTAAAAATCGAGAAATTTTGGTTTCACTTGTAACCCAACACACAAATTTTTACCAATCAACTAAATCAAAATTACTTTTTTAGTAAATGTATCTACCAAATAAAATACTCCATTTTGTATTAGTTTGAATCTGAAATTTAAAAACGTTGAGCAAAAAAATAAAATAAATAAAAATAAATCTTGTAAGTTTCAAGCCATTTTTTTAATTTTTCGACTTTTGAATGACCAGCAATTCTTAAGGTTAAGTCTTTTCAACGTAAAAATGTACATGTCCTTGTTTTAAGTTAGTCTACCTAACCATGTCCCTAGTTTCTCTAAGTTAAAAAAAAGCCTTCAGAAATAAAAGTCATCTAAAGACAGTTTCAACAGGTGCCGAAAATTTTTGATATAGCTCATATATATTATATACCATTATATATTTTTGTAAAATAAATCAAAATATTATTATAAAATTGATTCCAATTGACTTAATAGTCAAAATATTTTCATAGCATATTATGTCTAAAACTTAAAACAAAACAAATTGCTATAAACTTGCAATTTATTTTAGCCTAAATCAGCAAATTTATTAACCCAAGACTTATTAAACTGTTTTGTAAGCGTTTGTAAAAAAATTTAAATATTTTACATAAATGTCAGTATAAATACTCATGAATATTGTATTATTTGATATTTTAGCTAACCAAAAGTACAGAGATAAATTCACCAGAATATTACTTTAAAACTCAAACAGCAAATATAGCAACAACATCAAATAAAACAACACTTTTAGCAAAAATTTCAACAGTTTTGTTTGCTAAACAAAATACAATCCCTTAAACAGCACGAACTCTTAGAACCCTTTAGAAATATGAAAGAAAAAAATATAATTATTTATGAAGTCTTGCGAAAATGTCTTTAAAATAAAACATATCGTTGAATAAATACAAATGATCGTTATATTATTGATAACCTGTACGTATGAGTAATAAAAAATCCATTAATATCAATCATACGCCGTGTAGTACCATTATTCTAAAAGAAACTAATTTACAAAATAAGTAAACGATGTTTAATCTCTTTAATATTTCTGTCAACGCTTTTGTATAATGTATAAGTAATAGGGTGTCCCTTAAAATTGAATTTGTGATTACACCGCCCAAGAAGAAATCGAATTTTTTTTTGGAAAACGTTAACACGTATCGAATTGCGGCTTTAAAATGGCACATTTGTGAAAAAGTGTACACTCAAATAAAAAGTTAGTAAAGTCAGCAAAAAATTTTGCTGAGTCAAAAAAATTTTAGTCAGGAGGGTGCTTGCAAAAAAAAATTGCTAATGTCAGCAAAATCTTTTGCTGAAATTCAGCAAGCTGATTTTTAGCAACAAAATTAGTAGATTCAGCAAAAGTTTTGCTAACACTTATATTATATATATATATTAGAAATTAAAAAACCTTTGCTAAAAATTAATAAAATTTTTGCTGAATATTAGTAGACTGAAAAAAACTCAAAAATTTGTAGAAAAATTATACTTTAGTTAATTTATTTGCTGAAAATCATAAAACATATTTTTGTGATTCTTTTTAAAATAATTTACAATTCGTTAAAATATATAAAAATGTTCATACTCTCAAATTGACGATATAAATTAATGTAATATCTATTGAAATTGAAATTGCCTTTATTGAAGTAGTAAAATGGTGTACATAATTTTTGGTAGTTCGCTCAATTTACAGAAATGGTGTACCTTAATTCTAAAACATTATAATTACACGGAGTGGAAAGAACTTATATGACTAATTAATTTTAATTTACGAAGGAAAATTCTACTATTAAAAACCTTCGAATTTAAATGTAATATCTAAAAACAATAGCAATAATTATATATAACATAAAAGAAATTTTCTTTGAACTACTTACATCAATTATTGTCTAAATGATGCTATCTTTTAAAGGAACGCAAATGCCGCAAAGAATTATAGAAACGAAACGAAAAAAATAACAAAATATAACATATACAACCCTTTTTTGCAATAAGAAAAGGAAACAGAAAAATCTACCTAAGATGTATGTCTTTGTCTGTCGCTTTAGTCTGTCTACCTATTGCATATTTGTTTGCAATTTGACCACACAAGATTATTAACATATATAAACATTTAGTTTACAAATACACATTTAATCTTTATTAAATTTAAATATTTTATTTTGTCTTTTATTTAATTAATAGACAATTACTTTCACAAGCCGGTGATTTAAGTTGTTTTAATCCAGAATTTTGTTTTATGTATAACAGATACAAAAATCTTCCATGATTGATTTTTTTATATTATGTCTTACTAGAGTTGTACTTTTTAGTATAATTTTCCTCGTCACTACTACATCGTGTCATGCCGCGAGAACTAATTCATTCTGAGTATATCTTTATGTCTGGTTGTCGTTCACACTATTGATGTGCTAATCAACACAATTTTTTTTAGCAAAATAAATTAGTAAAACATTAGTAAAATATTAGTAAAACATTAGTTCAAAACAGTTAAGTGCTGAATAAGTATAACTAAAATTTTAGTTTAAAACATAATCTTAGCAAAAAATTTGCTGAAAAAATAGTATACCTGATTAACAAGATGTTTTACTAAATTTTCTACTAACTTATTTTTTGAGTGTACTTTTATTGAAAATGCCCAAAATTCGAAATTTTAAAATATTTAAATATTTATTAGTTTAATATACTCAGAATTATTCAGATATGGAATTCTGTATTCATCGGATATTATTAACCTACTTCAGCCTGGATTCAAAAATGCTCAAATTTGATTAAAGTACAAAAATTATTTTTTTTTCAAATTAGTTTTAAAGATTTTTTTAAAATGCATAATTTGATGATGTCGTTTGCTATTTTTATAACATAATAGTTGCAATTAATCAAAAAAAAAAAAAAAATAAAAGGAACAAATTATAATTCGTGTTTGTGTGTGGAGCGCCTCCTTTCCGGAATATTTTATGAAAAGTGATTATTTTGTCAAAATGGAGCAAAATTTTAATGTTTTCATCAAAGTTTGCATAATTTTTGGAAAAATATCTCTTACATTTAAGTAGACTTTAATTATCTTTACGGGGGACAAAAAAGACCCATAAAACTAAATTTATATTATGACTACAATGTTGTAAAGCTTTTAACTCAGTATTGACACAGTGTTCATTGTTCGACCCAGTAGTTTTAAACGACTTTTTTACTGGATACAAATAATTCAGTATTTTAAAAACCTTAAAATAACTCAACACCTTGACTGCAATCAGGATTAGGAGTTGTTTGAAGATAGTTATCTAGAGATGCCAAATAATTATTTAAATAGATCAATTTTTTACCTTTCTTCGTAAGACCTATTTCAAAAACTGTAAACCTTTTTAACTCATTATTGACCCAGTGTTCATTGTTGGAACTAGTAGTTTTAAACGACTTTTTTTACTAGATAAAAATAATTCAGTATTTTAAAAACCTTAAAATAACTCAACACCTTCTTGACTGCAATCAGGAATATAAGTTGTTTGAAGATAGTTATTTAGAGTTGCCAAATAATTATTTAAATAGATAAATTTTTGATCTTTTTTAATACAACCTATTTCAAAAATTGCTTAAAAATATGAAAAATGTTAATCGTTTACATTTTTGATTGCTATGTTGATACGAAAATATAAAAATATGTTTCTTGGCTAAATATTAGTTCATCTATTGCATGTAATTCTTCAAAATCTGATCGATCGGACTATGACTCTGTCCTATACACAAAGTATAAAATATTCATAAATGTATTCCGCCTTGACTCAAAACATAAATAAGGCTGGTTTTTATTTTTTTTTTTTAAAGAAAAGCAACAGTCAGGAAATTCTTTCTACTAATTAATGTGTTGCTTTCTTTTGGAAAGGGGATAGTGGAGAAATGAAAGGTGGTGAAAGATGAAGGGCTTCAAACATGGCAACAATGTAATTGCGCGAGTAGATAAGTCTTAGAACAGTTGTTGCTCGCCACCTGATGTAGAGTTGGGGAATTTATTGAAGCTTTTTGTTTCATAGCCCTGATTCATTATTTTACTTCGGTGGGGTTAAGTGCTGTGGGAACACCGAAGGTGGGCGCAGCGACACATATAAGTGTTAGAAAACTCATACATATTATTTTTCTAAATTGATGTTGTCGTCACCGGAAATTGAACCCGGGATCATCTGTGTAACAGTCCAACGCGCTAACCATTACACCACAACGTCCACGTTTTTATTTAAATAACATCTACACTTAGAAAAATTATAATGTCAGCTTTGCCATAAGGCAGTTTTGAAAAATGCTAAAAAAAGCACAATATTTTTCCAAACAAATTTAAAAATCGGTTAACCGAAAAAAAAAATATTTTTTTATATATTTTTAATAAAGATTTGCTCAAAACAAATTATACTAAATCAAAATTATTAAAATATCTCAAACCATCTACGATTTATATCCAGTCAAAGTTTCAACTTTCGTTGCTAACATTTCGACTAGAGGGCGTTTTAAGACAAAAACCCGTTACAAGGGGATGATGTTTTCATTTTGGACTAAAAAAGACCCACTAAGAAACTTACGCAATGACTTTTTGCAGATTTTGATTAAAATTGGATATGGGGTACTAAAATAGCGAACAAGCGCAATTCTTTATTGTACCAATCTCACTTTTTAAGGTTAAAAAGTTGGGGTCCATAATGGCACAAGGAAAAACAAATAAACATATACCCCTTTAGCTTCTAACATTACATAGATCTTCAAAATACCTTTTATTTTATACCCATTTTTGTACAGTTTCTTTGGAATAAATGGAACAACCCGAAAAAAGAGTAAACTGAAGCCATTTTGGAACCCACCTTTTTAACCCTTAAAACTACTACTGGCACGATAAAGAATTTCATTTGTTCTTTACTTTAGTACCCTTTATCACTTATCCAAATTTAATAAAAATCTGAAGGAAGTAATTCTATAAATTTCCCATAGGGACTTTTTTGGTCAAAAGTGAAAACATTAACCTTAAATGAATCAAATTACTTAAAATGATTATTTGTATCAAATGAAGATATTTTTTATAGCAATTTAACAGGTTTAGATAAATTTAATTTTACGAGTCTTTTTGTCTCCAGGCCACTTTGGGTTAAAGATTTTTTTTAAAAAAGTAAAGATAATTATTAGTATAATCAAATTTAAGTGATATTGTTCCGAAAACTATACAAATTTTAATGAAAAATTCAAAATGTTGTTAAATTTTTGCCACATTTGCCACGGGTTAACGTTTTCCAAAAAACATCGGGTGTATTGAACTAAAATCGATAAAACGTTTTTTAAAGGACAGCCTATTTTTTATTTTATTTTTTTATTTTATTTATTAATAATCATATAATTACAAATTATATACTATTACCCTAACCGAGCACTAGCTACTATGGCCTTCGGCGCGTTGTAGCGAAAACAGACCAGTGCCTCTGAAAGGAATCGAACCCACGACCCCCGCACTGATAAGCCAGCACATTACCAACTAGCCTACCGGGGCGCACAGGACAGCCTAATCTCTGCGTATATTTCGTTACATAAGTATTTAAACGTTAATCGTTTCAAATATTTTTATGCCTTGCATGTTTAACATGTAAAAACAACACATTTACGTGATTCATCCTTGAAAAGCACAAAAAAGGGGTAATTGAAAAGCCAAATATAACATCAAAGGAGCAGTTTACGGGTATTATTAACTTAAAATATACTTGTTGTTAAGCATTTAACTTTTTATAACAACATTCATTATGTTGTCTTTGAATTACATGTCAATAAAAATTCCATTTTTATAAAGGAAAAGTTAACCGTTTGCGTAATTTTTACTTAACCCATTTTACACTGTAGTTGCTTTTAAGAAATTTCTGATAGGAAGGATATAAATAACGCAGTAAAAAGCATGTGAAAACATGTTTTTACTATACAAATGAATTTAAAAAGATTTAAACTATTAAATATTATATTTTTTATTAATTTAAAAATATAATATTTGACATTTTTACAGCACCTTTTTGAAAAATTATCATGCTACTTTGAAAATTTTTAATGAGTAAAATTTGTTGTGCAGTATGTAAAAGAAATTGTGTTGGGTACCCGGACACTGCAAGGTGGATGGCAATGAAATGGCGGACGAAGTTGCGAGGGAGGGTTCGAATCTGGACTTGGTGGTAAGGGGTAAAACCCCCCTATGTTACTACTTTGAGGTTATACGGAAGGGATTCCGCGAAACCGTTAACGAGTCATGGAGAGACAGAATGGATTGCAGGGTGTCTAGGGCGTTATGGCCCGCATTGGACGCAGGGGCAACCAAGGTTCTTTTGGGACTGGACAGGGATGGTCTCAGGACCCTTACGGGGTTCCTGATCGGTCATTGCTCTGTCAGGGCTTTCTCAAGCAAATGGGAAAGGGACATACCGGGCTTTTGCAGGTTGTGCGAGGACGTTGAGGAACTGGAGACAGTTGAGCATATAATGTGCCACTGTCCGAGGTTGCAGGGTCTCAGACAGAAACTGCTAGCAGATAGATTTCACGACGAACTTGGGTGTGTCGCTGGATGCAATCCAGTAGATTTGTTGAGATTTGTCAGGGAAATAGGACGGCTGTTTCTAGTAAGGGGACGATAGGAGCTTGTGCTGGGGAGTATCTATCCGTTTTTTCTAGATCTTCTATTCTATCTATCTGTCAATCTATCTATCTGTCTATTCCTATTTTTTCTTACCTTTTCACTGAAGGGATAAACAATGGACAGTATTCTCCGAGTGGAGATATGCCTTTGGGCGCATAACCCTTGTAAACCCAACCTAACCTATGTAAAAGAAATTTCTATTCTTGTAAAAACTTTAATATTCAAAAAGTTACTTAATTTTCTTTTTGAATGTAAAAAAAACTAGCTCGTTTTTCAAAACAAACAATCAAATTTTAAAGTAAGTTCGCTAGTTCTGCCATATTACAATCTTGAAAAATTCTCTAAAAACACCAATATTTATCAAAAATTCTCAAAACTCGTGCAAATCCGATAGATCAAATTGTGTGTTTGGTAGATATTTGCTTTAATAATATATAAAAATTATAATTTTAAAAAAGCTTAACCCGTTAAGTCCATACAAAGCGTCAAAGTTTGAATTTAAATTGTGAATAACACCGATAGATGGCGCAATAAGTATACAAAACCTTCAGAAAAAGCTTATTGAGACACCATTATAGCTTTCTACCAAATATCGTTAAAAAATTTCCACGGGATCGAAGAGTGGTTTAAAATAGGTTAAATTTATTTCATTGTTACGGAAATGTGGTGGAACAGCGATATGATTTAAATAACAGTTTTTAGAAGATTAAAGTGTAATAAATGAAACATTTTTAAATACACAGAATATTATTTTTTATTTTGTGGATTACAATTTTTTTTTTTTTTTTGTGCAGTTTATCCAAAGGATTTGTTAACATGTGTGGTATGGATGGATAGTGCATTTTAATTTTTGGTATTGTTTAGTTCTTAGTTTTGCTATTTTTATAATATTTTGTATACGTTTTATTTTATTTTCTTTACAAGTGTGTGTCTCATTCTTAAAAAAAAAATGTTTATATATTTGTGCAATTTCAAAAAATGTCCAAAATAAATTTTCTAAAATAAAGTTTGTAGAAAAGCTGACTTTAAGTTTAAAACTGATATATAAATAGAAAGTTAATAACATTCTCTAAAAAATCATTGTAAATTATCAGAAAAATTGTAATGTTTATGTTTTAATATTTAAGGATATATGGGCGGTAGACGTGTTAATTTAAAGCACATATAAAAAAAGTATCATTACCAGTGGCGTTCCCAAAGGGGGGTGGGGATGGGGGCCAAAGCCCCCCCCCCAAATATTTTCGATTTTTTATTTTATTTTTGTTTTGGTTAGTATGTAATAAATGAATTTATAATATTTTTGTTAGACTATAATTTTTCAAACTAATGTTATATTAACTGAAATTGATCTATGGAAACACTACCATAAAGACCATCAAATCCGCTAGATGCTATTCAATATTGCCACAAGGAGCTTTTTCCAAACGTTTACATGTTTTTACATTTACTGATAGTAATTCCTGTTACAACTGCATCCGCGGAGAGAAGTTTTTCCACCCTAAAATAGTGAAAACATCCCAGGTAGAAAAATACAATCTTTAAAACGTTTTAAAAGCATTTTTCATGATGGTACAAGCGTTTTCAGAACATACCAAATTACAAATTTAAAGCGTTTTGAGAATGTGCAAAATGATAACCCAAATTTACGGTCTGAGGATGGTATTTTATAACGTTCTCAAAACATTGCAAAACAAAATTTTTGAAATGCTTTTTCAATCGTTAAATAAGTATTTGCAGAACATTTTGGCTTACAGTTATTAAGCGTTATGAAAACGACCCAAATGATAACCGCTTTGAGGGTTGTAATTTTGAACATTGTCAAAACGCTCGAAAGACAAATTTTAAAGATCTTTATGAATTGTTCATAAATACCAATTTACAGTTTTAAAGTTCTCTAAGCGTTAAAAAAGCTACAATGTTTTCAACACAAATATCAGAATAATAATTTTAAACAATTTTATATATTTACATTTTGAAAAATAATATTTTTATTGAATTTAATTAAAATATATTTTAAAGTAACAAAATATAAATTAATAAGCTAACATTTTACAAAATGATGGTATGAATGTTTGAGAATATTAACATTTTTAAATTCAAATATTTTAAACTTTTTTTTTTGTATAGGTATTCATATAAATGGAAAATATTTCAATTTTAAAATATTAGCATTTTGCTGCGATATGCCGGCTCGTGCCTTTATTAAATGTTGCAAAGGACACACCGGATTTTATTCTTGCGAAAGATGCACTGTTCACGGAGAAACTGTTAACAACACTCGTGTATTTAAAGAAATTAATTGCGAAGAAAGAACTTTGCGATCATTTAGGGGGAAAAAAATCCGGGTCATCATTTAACTAAAGAAAACAGTCCGCTTCTAGATCTAGTAAACTTTGATTTAGTAAAATTCGTAGTCCTTGATGAAATGCATATGTTGCATATTGGCGTTAGCAAATATTTGCTACAAAATTTAATTTGCAAAAAATCACATTCATTTGTTTCTCAAGAAAGTGTTGCGGTTTTACATCAAAATTTTTTGAACATTTCTAATGACGTAACATCAGAGTTCCAAAGGAAAACATTTGATATAATAGATATAAGAAATTGGAAAGCTACCCAATTCAGATTTTTTTTTATTATATGGTGGAGCTTTTGTTTTAAAAAATGTTTTAAGTTCTGATCAGTACAGACATTTCTTACTTTTATATACATCTTGCAGAATTTTGTCGTCTACCACATTAGCGACGTTAAAAACTGATTATGTAAAACGTATTTTAAGGAAATTTGTTGAACTTATGCCACATTTTTATGGACCAAATTCGCAAACAATGAACATCCATAATCTTATTCATATTACGGATGACGTAGCTAATATTGGGGCTCCTATATCTCACTTTTCGGCTTTCGATTATGAAAACAGTTTAGGCTTTATAAAATCAATTGTAAAATCACCGAAAAATCCTATTGCACAAATTCAAAGAAAATTGCACATTTTTCACAACAAAAACGTACAAAACAATATCCCGTTGCTTTATCCAATTTTTAAAAACACAAAATATGTTCTTGGAACCATTTTAGAATCCTCAAAATCAAAAGTATTGTTTTCCTTTGTAAATATTGAAGGTTTTAAATTCACTACATCTCACCCTGATAATGTATGCTTACTTAGTAATGGAAATATTCTAGTAATTAATGAAATTTTTAGCATTAACAATAATGAAAAACACAAATATGATGATATATTTTTAAAAGGCAAAACTTATAATGAAATAAATGATGTATATCAGTATCCACTCTCATCAAAAGAAATAGGTTTGTATAATGTTAAAATTTAAATGAAAATTATACTGAAGTTAGTATGCATTTAGTAGAAGTGAAATGTATACTTACAAAGTTCTACAATGAAACAATTGCTATAACGCTATTACATAAATAATAATGAAACATGTAAAATATGATTAAAATAATATAAATAAAGTAACAAAACATTGTAATTTTAAATAGTTTAACTAGCGTTTTATTAAGTTTTGAAAAAGTCCTCTAAAATATTGCTTTATCTGTCCTCAAAATATAGTGCTTTATAAAAGATATACAAGGACTATACACTTTATAGAGTCGCTACATTATGGGCTGGCCATATTGAGTGATTTATTGAACTCGGTTCATGAAGAGAAAAGCATATAAAAAAATTGCATAAGAAACCTAGTTCGCATATAGATAGACCCCCTTATGACAGTGTTGTTTTTTTAATCAGTAAAATATTTTTTTTTTTTTTTTTTTTTTTTTTTTTTTTTTTTTTTTTGACGTTTATTAAACAAACTTAATATACTTAAACTATAAATAAACAAATAGTATATATATTTACATCTTATTATACACAGTCCCATATTCGGGCGCTCAAGTACATTACATATGTATATCAATATAATAATTTATTCATTTTTTGGAATTTAATATTTTTTTATTACAATATATGTTAATATTTGCATTTAATATAAATGATATGTAAAGAAAAAAGCTTGAAAAACCCTTACTTTTTTATTGCAAGAAGATAAAAGCTACAGTCAAGGGGTAAAAAGAATTGAAAAATTACTCGGTGAGACACCAATATTTTTTTATATTCAGGTTTGGAATCATATTTCTGTCCCTTAGGTAAATACTAGTATCAAATCTGCAATTATCATTTGTTAGTTGGTTACTAGTTACAGCTTTAATATTGGCCCGTCTATAATATGGTATAATATAGGAATGCCACTTTCGTTTTGAATAAAACCTTTGCTATCGAGGTATAAAAGGCCTCAGGAGGGACATATCCACTTTGTAAAGTTGAATGAATATATTCCTCATTGGCATAATAAGGAGCCATAATTAAATTATTTTCATAGCATTCTAAACTTTTGTTAATGTGGTTTCTTATCAGGTGTATGATGAAATTATCAATTCTGCTTATTTCTGCAGCTTTATATAACTTTTTGTTTGAAATATTTTTTAGGTAGTTACTATTTGAAGATCTGTATAGGGATGTGCAGGCTCTCAGACATTTTCTTTCAAAAACTCTCATTTTTTCCATATAAGATGGAGATATGTTGAACCAAATTTGGCAACCATATGTTAAAATAGGCCTTATTAAGGATTGGTACAATATAAGTTTAACCTTAGGTGTAATGTGCTTTGAAAAAAAACAATTTTTTGTACATAAAAAACGCATTTCTTGCTTTTGTTAACTGAATATTGATATGATTATTGAAATAAAGAAATTTATCTAGATGAATGCCTAAATATTTAACCGTATGTTTATTTGGAATAGTGATATTGTAATTAGATTTTATACCAAAAGATTTCCAATTCTTTTTAATATTGTTGTTGCATTTTCCAACCGGGGGCCGAAAAAGTATAGTTTCGCATTTATTAGTGTTAATTTTTATTTGCCAATTATTAGCATATTCTTCAACAATTTGAAAATCATTTTGTAATTTGGCATTAATTTTTTCAATATTGTTATCAGCATGATATATGATGATATCATCTGCAAATCCAATTATATTATCAATCTTGTTTAAAAGATCATATATGAACAAATTAAAAAGTATTGGAGAATTGACTGTACCCTGCTGCAAACCATTTACTATTATAAATTCCTTTGTACTGATTTTATTCTTATTACAGACCACAAATGATTTATTATTTAACATGTTATGAATGAGTATAATTAAATAAAGTGGGAATTTACACTCGAACAATTTATAAATTAAGCCTGGGATCCAAATGTTATCGAATGCCTTCTCAAAGTCAATTAAACAAGCCCCTGTGCAAAACGATTTGTTTAAATTCCAATTCACATTTGACACAAGTAAATGTATCGCATGAATTGTAGAATGTTTAAATTTAAAACCAAATTGCTTATGGCTTTTTATATTAGAGCTCTCGCAATGTTTAATTATATTGTTATTAACGCAAATTTCAAAAATTTTACTAATGTTCGGTAGTAAACTTATTGCACGCAAATTTTTGGATTACTTGTATCCTTATCTTTTTTTGGTAAAACTACAATTTTTGCTTTTTTCCATGCATGAGGAAAGTATGAATTATTGAGCATATTATTAAAAAGAGTGCAATATTCAAGAATAATATTTTCAGGTATGTTTTTCAAAACAACGTTAGGGATATTATCAATACCAGACGATAACTTATTTCTTAATTTACTGAAAATGTAGATTATGGTGTTTTTTGTGATAAATATTTCATTAGTAAGAGATGCATTAAAATCATTGGCCTTATTGTTCTCACTAAACGTTGTTATTGTAGACCGATTGCTTTCATACTCGATTTTAGTATTTAAAAAACTCGAGAATTCCTCGTCAACTTTAATATGTATTCTGTTTTCAGAATCAATTTCCTTAAAGGAGTGAACAGATTCTATAAAAGCACCAATTAAGTTTAAGACTTGTTCATCGTCCCTTACAACAAAATTGTTTTCCTCCTTCTCTATTTCTTGTGAGTTAATACCAGCATTTCTTAGCAGCCTTTCATCTTCTTGACAGATTTTTAATATATTAATATCTAATGACTGTGAGGTTCTAAACTGTTTTTTTACTTCACTAAACATGTGCGAGGAGTTTTTGTGGTCAATGCTAGATAGTTTTTCTTGAAAATGTTTGTTTATAGAAATAATGAAGTTATCGCTAATAAGTTTTTTAATTAATTTTAAATTTGTTTTAAGCAAATTTATTTGAAAGGTTGTTCGAATATCTTGAAGTCGGTTATGTTTTTTAATAATAGTTAGTAACCTACTTTTCTCTAATTGCAATTTTTTTATTGTTGGATTAGTAAATGTCGCAGTTGTATCAAAATTTTTAAATTTAGGAACAGATTCTGCTATGGCCTCTACGATAACTTCATTTAGTTTGAACAAATAAAAATCAATCTCTGAATTAGTTAGATTTCGATTATTGGGTATTTTATCACTATTTTCAAATAGGTTTGAAATATTGGTTTTAAATTTCTTCCAATTAGTTTTTTTATAATTGAATTTAGGGTCAAAACTTTGTCTAAAGAAAAATGAATGGTCATTTTCGTTATTTAATAATATAATTTGTAGCGCATCATGATCACTATCATAAGCTAGGGTTTTAAGGCAATTCTGTGTATTATTTTCTTTATGTATATTTAAATTAACGTCAGCTATACATAGATCTAAAAATGATCCACAACGTGGATATGAAGGTGAAGTAGAAGCATATAAGCTACATCTGAATCTTATTTCATTACTATTTAACCATTCCTTAAGTATGTTTCCCTTCGTATTGTTCAAAGCATTACCCCAATCAGAGTGTTTGCTGTTAAGATCTCCAGAGATAATATATAAGTTATTAGGATCCTGTAAATTTAAAGACTTAAAGAGCTGGTTTAAATCATTTTTTAAGTGACAATCGTTGTTTCCAGATGGGTAATATGCAGATACAACAAATAAGAATTTGTTTGGTAGTACTGGTATTTTTACAACGCATATTTCTAAGTACTTTAATGAATATTTGAAGCTATTTGTGCAATCTTTATATTTTATGTTGTTTTTGATTAAAATAGCAGTACCACCTCCCCTTATAGAGTCAGCCCTATCTTTACGAATCATTATATAATCTTTAAAAATTACTTTATGTTTAGCATTGAGTTTAGTTTCATTTAATAGGACTATGTCCGGCTTATGTTTATTTATAAAGATACTTAAATCATACCTTCTACTTAATCTTATTAAAGAATTTACATTAATTTGGATTATGTTTAGTTTTTTTACAATAGTTTCATCCATTTTTTAAGTTTATGATTCTAGCATAGAGAAAATTGTATCTATTCTAGATGTTTGTATTTGAAGTTGTTTGTTTAAATTAGTAATTTGATTGGCTAAATTTTGCATAGAATTATTTAGCTCTACTAACGCATGTTGAATTGGATTGGTGGTGGTATTTCCATTTTGTGGGTTATTGTTTTTTACAATATTAGCGAAGGACATATTTGAGTTAATATTTAATGGTTTGTTTGTTCTTGTTTGGACTAAAATTTGTTTTCTAGCTCTAAGTCTCTGTTGTAGTTCTTTGTACTTTTCGCAGCCTCTATATGAAGCGGTGTGTCCAAACTTATTACACAGCACGCAAAACAGCTTCTCCCTTTCATTCTCAGATACCTTTGCTTGGGCACATTTTCCTATCTCGTGTGTTTCACTGCACTTAACACATCTGTGTGGTAAGAAACAGTTTGAAGCACTATGAAAAAAACTTTGGCAGTTCCTGCACTGCGGAATTTCAGATCGTCTCAACGGTTCCCAACGGATACACCTGTACATTAACCCGTTTATTGATTTTAGATCATTAACTTTGCTTTCCCAACTTAATTGAACTAGATATATTGGAAGGTCGTATCCATCTTTTAACGCTTTTTTTGTTTTGAATTGGTTTACCTTTTCAAATTTTAGATTATCAGATTGGAATTTTCTTAATTCATTTAAGATTTCATCTGGATCAATATTTGAACTGAGTCCCTTTAAAAGATATGTTTTACTATCTTTTGGAGTAAAGGTATAAAAACGAGCTTTCGTTTTTTGAAGATAAGCTTTTATCCTATTATAGTCACTTATTGATGACATAAATAACGATAGTTTTTTATTGTTATGATCTTTTATTTTAAAATCATTTATTTTAAGACCATTTTTTAAAAAGTTGCTTAGACATATTTTCACTTTTTGTGTTACTTTTTCTTTTACGATCATTGTCTATATTAACATTTTGTTGTTGAAATGAACTATTTATGTTGTTATTGTCACTTTTAATAATGAGTTTGGAGCATTAAGCTCACTCATTATTTGTTTTGATTTTTGTTTTTAGTAGAGTCTATTTCTCTTGTTTTTTTAGAAAAAAAAAATATTAAAACTTAATGCAGGCAAAAGCATGCATAAAAAAAGAAAAAAAATAAATACGCATCAAATATACGATCACAATTGATTTTATCCGCAAAACGTCTTTCTATCATGACAGTCAATCACGAACTCAGTAAAATATTTTGTAAAAAAAAAAAAAAAGTATTTCTAAAGTACTATTGGCAAATGTTAGAAAAACGCTTTAACGCAATGGTTTTACATTGGTTTTATTTTATAAACCGTTTGTAAATTTTGTACGATAAGAACTTCTAAAGTACTTTTTACAAACGTTGGAAAAACGCTTTGAACCAATGTTTTTACAGTGTTTTTTATTTCACAAATATTTGTAAGTTTTGTATAAAAACTATTCCTAAAATACTTTGTGCGAACGTTCGAATAGCAATCCAAAATAATGTTTTTTAAATGCTTTTTTTTCGTATTATTTGCAATTATCGCTTTGGAAACGCTTTTATTTTAGTACCATCAAAAACAAACGTTTTGAAAACTCTTCGTTTTTTGTACCATCCCAAATTTTCTACCTGGGATATTTAAGGAATTCTATGGGTGAAGCTAGACTTGGTGATCTAGCTCTTGCATCAGTGTATCGAGGTAAGTTTGAACCTGACAAAATCATTGACACTTTTATGAAAAAAAAATCGTTGAATTAAATTTTAATAGTTTTGTTAATAGTATATAATGATGTTAATTAATATGATAGCTCACTTTAAAAATCAAAATAAAATTATTTAATTGATACACTCAGAAGAACTTTTCCATAAAAAATCAACAGTTATTTAAAAGTTTAATCGGTAAAGTTGTTTCAATGGAATATACAGTTAAATTACCAAAGAAATATATTTTTTAACGTTCTGTCTGTTATTCAACAAAAAAATAAACAAAAAAACGGACTTTCCGTAATAGTTAAAATAGTCAGTTAAAATTTTCTATTTAAAACAAAAAGTTGTTATATTATATTGAGTATTGAAATAAACGAAAATCTATTGTTTTTATGGATTTTGTCAATTAATTTTTCAACAGTTGAAAATAAACTAAAAAA
Organism: Delia radicum; assembly: GCA_021234595.1. NCBI lineage: Eukaryota > Metazoa > Arthropoda > Insecta > Diptera > Anthomyiidae > Delia > Delia radicum. The sequence goes on from CM037854.1 coordinate 204,649,374, forward strand.
TACAATTGTTTAAACGAAAAGTATGTAGTCCTGTTTTTAACTGATTTTCAGTTAATTTAATGTGTATATTCAGTAGTCTTTACGGAAAAAATATTGTGAGTGTACATAAATTTGTTTAATATTTCAAAAAAAAAAAAAACTTGTTTGTAGATATAAGAAAACTAAAAAAACAAAGACATGTCAAAACATTTTTGCTTCAAAATTGCTATCATAACTGGGTATAACGTCAATGGTAACTTTCCCATTCAAAACTTATTTAACAGATACAAAATATTAGTGTCCGACCGAACTCATTTTCTTCGGCCGAAGCCGAACTTCGGCCATTATATCAATGTTCGGCCGAAGCTGAACTTTTGTGTTAATAAAAAAAATTATAAATTGTTTTTTTAGATCAATAAATTTAAACCAAAATGTTATTAAACATAAACAAAATACAAATTTATAGGTATATTTTTTAAAAAATCATATTTGGAAAATAGTTTTACTATTTTAAGTACAAAAAAAGAATAAAATATTTGTATTGTACCATATTTTATAGTCAAAGAAAAATAGTTGATCGATTTTTAAGTTGATATAGAGAAAAAAAACTTAAACTTTAATATTTAAAATTAAAAAGTTTGATATTGTCATGACAGAAAAGCAATTTTTCCGCATTCACACCATGTGAATTGCTTCGCCTATCAGAATACAGCTGTCCGGCAGCGCTAAAAAGCTGTTCGCTAGCTACACTACACAGTGGGATAAATCACAAAATTTGTGGAAATAATTCGGCCATTTGTTAACTGTCTTTGACAGAGATAATATATAAATTTTTCGTTTATATTCCATCTTTGTTACTTCTATTTTAAAATAAAATATAATGAAAAAGACAAAGTATAGTCTTAGTTTATATCCCCTCGCAATCATTGTATTTTATTTTAAAATAGAAGTAACAAAGGTGGAATATAAACGAAAAATGTATATATTATCTCTGTCAAAGACAGAGTGTATACAAAATCAAATGTTTTCAATTTTTTAATTGTTAGTGGAAATTTTATTTTCAGTCTCAACTTAATTCTCATTTGTTTTAACAAATGGAATATATAAGTGTTTGAGTTTGTAAATGAGGATGCCACTGCTTTCTAAACTTGTTCTGATGATGGGGACCTAGAAAACCCCGAAATGGTACCATCAACAAATTCTTGAAAGTGGTCAATTAAAAAATTGAAAACGAAAAACTCTATAGATTATTTGTTAGGACAATATCCTAATAAAGAAATATAGAGTATGACCTTGAACTTGAATAAATTTTCATTTTCATAACAGAATTATAGGTCGAAAAAAACATAATTTTTATTTATTTTTAAATAATAATTATAACAAACTTTTGTAATATCTTTAAATATATATAACATAACAAAAATTTTCTTTCAGCTACTTACATCAATGGTTGTCTAAATGATGCTATCTTTTAAAGGACGCAACTGCCGAATATAATTATAGAAACGAAACGAAAAAATAAACAAAAACAAACGAAACGAAAAAAACAACCCTTTTTTGCAATAAGAAAAAGGAACCATAAAAATCTACCTAAGATGGGTGTCATTGTCTTTCGCTTTACTCTGTCTACATGTCTGTATATGTTTGTTTACAATTTGACCACACTAGACTATTAATCTATAAACATTTAGTTTAGAAATACATATTAAATTTAAATATTTTATTTTGTCTTTTATTTAATTAATAGACAATTATTTTCACAAGCCGGTGACAGCACAAAATTTAAGTTGTTTTAATCCTCAATTTCGATTTATGTATGAAAAACAAATACAGAAAAATTCCATGGTTGATTTTTTTATATGTCTTATTAGAGTTGTACTTTTAGTATCATTTTCCTCTTCTCTACTACATCTTGACATGCCGCGACATCTACTTCATTCTGCGTATATTATTCAATCTGGTTGTCGTCAACACTATTAATGTGCTGCTTATCAGCACAATTTTTTTTTTGGAAAACTAATTAGTAAAACATTAGTATAATATTAGTAAAGCATTAGTATAAAACAGTTAAATATGCTGAATAAGCATAATAAAAATGTGAGCTGAAAACACGATTTTAACAAAAAATTTGCTAAAAAATAGTATACCTGATTTGCAAGACGTTTTACTAACTTTTCTACTAACTTATTTTTTTTTTGAGTTTAGACGTATCCTAGCATTGAATAGTACTGCCAAAACACATGCTTTGCAAACAAAATAGGGTTTGCCTAGTGCAGTATTTGTTGAACCTTCTTTAATTTTTAACGCCGTGGGTTTTACAAATATATTAGTGGTTTTCCAGTACTATTTTTTTTTTTGGTATGGTTGGCAATTTCTATCTGGGCAGTTGTCTTTTCCTATTTCATATGAAATTTAAAATAAATGAATAGTACTTTAGATACCTATCTAACAAATTTTATTTTACTCCCAAACATTGATTTTGAAAGGTTTGTTTTTGAAAAATTCTGAATTTTTACATTTAAGGTCATCAAAATGCCCCTTAAACTATTAATTCATGCCCCGAGTATCTATAATAACTCTTGAGTATCGATTTTAACCGGTTATGTGACCACATAACACTAGAAAAATAAATATAAATAAGTGCGCTCTGGTAGGCTAGTTGGTAGCGTGCTGGCTTATCTGTGCGGTGGTTGTGGGCTCGATTCCCACCAGAGGCACTGGTCTGTTTTTGCTACAACGCGCCGAAGGCCATAATAGCTAGTGCTCGGTTAGGGTAATAGTATATAATTTGTAATTATATGATTATTAATTAATAAAAAAAAATATATAAATAAAATTGGATATAATCCTTTTCAGTGGTCCCGTACCCTTTCAAAAAATCAGAAAATTTCATAAAAATCGTTTTAGCCCATAAGCATTCATATTTCGTTAAAAAAGTTTGAAAAAACCCAAAAAAATACTCACAATTCTTAAATTTTTTAGTTCATACTAAAAAAAAAATAATAAGTTGGAGCTTTTTTATGGTTAAAAACAATAAATTTTTATTTATAAATTTATTAATAATATTGATGTTTTGGCAATACCAATACCGAATAAAATACCAAATCAAAATCAAAACCGCAATAACCAAAAAAATTTTGCAAACCCCGTTATGCGATTTGGTTGCCAACCTTGCTTAAATTAGCTTGGGCTGGATCCGCCACTGGGTTACATTAACAATTTTCTTCTTTATTCTGGGATTGTATATTATTTGCATGACTAATTTTGCTAAGCGTTAAAGTTCAAAAATAGATCACTCGCAAAGGCTATAATAACAAGTTCCCACAAATATAATTAACAAAATAACTAAACAAAAGAAAATTATAAATTATGATGGTAATTAAAGTTGATTGTGGTGATGTTATTCAGGTTAAACCAAAATATAATTAGTAAGCAACTAAATGCAATGAAAATAGTATTTTTATGTAACAAAAATAAATTCAATCCTATAGAATTAATAAAGGTTGAAAAATTCTAGGAAAATATATAAAAGAAAGTTTTAAAAGATTTGCAAAACAATAAGAAAATCACACGAGCAGAATCTTTTAAGGTGGTCAGGACAGAACATGAAAAGCATTATATTGTAGAAAGCTTTTCAATTATCTTGAGTTTTTTGCCATGCAACTCAATACTTTGAAGTTAAAGATTTGAAAAATTATCTACACTGATAGAATTTTCCGTCATAATATTAATGAATCGATTTCATTAAAATTAGTTCGTTGATTTAATGAATAATATCCTGAATGAAAATTCTTTAATATTGTTAATTTTTCATTAAAATTTTTTATGATTTTTTCATAACTTCATAAAAATATTCATTAAATTAATGAAAAATTTTCGAATTTTTTCCCATCAAAATATTAACTTGTAATGTACAAAAAAAAATAGTTTAGTGTAATTTTTTTTTTTTTTTTTTCTATATACATTTGGATCAGTGGTCGGCAGAAAGAGAGAGTATGAATGTATTGGTGTTTTACACTGTAAGAAATAAGTTTATCTTTTTATACTAATATAAACTAATATTATAAGGACGTATTTTTTTTTGTAGCAGGTAATATCCGCAATTTCTTTTCCGATTTAATAAAAGTGTTTACCTATATTTAAAAAGTATTAAAAGACCCGATAGGTCAGTGGTACAAAAAATCAAGCACTGGCTAACCGAGATATTGTAATTAAATTACTGGCAGAACACTTATTTAATTAAGACTCTTTGCCAGTGTTTCCAAAGGCGGTATGAAACAAGACCCCAATGAAATAAGGCCCCAAACCGAAAATGAAGTAAGGCCCCAAAAATTTCGATAAAAAAAAATTGGGGTGTTATTTCATTTTTTGGGACTTTATTTCATTTTTTTTTTGGGACTTTATTTCATAATGAAATTAGGCCCCAATATGAGAAATGAAATAAGTCCCCAAATAATATTTTTGGGGTGTTATTTCATTTTCTTACAAAGCACAATTTTTAAGTAATATAAATGCAAATAACCGTTATAATTACTGCATGAATTATCAAGTTATTAATGTAAATAGTTATTTGCTATTAGTAAGTGAGATTATACCGTGTAGTAATTTTGAAGTTTCTTTTATGTCGCACGCAGAAAAAAAACTTTATTTCGCGAAGCCGCCTGCCGCGTTCTACGGAGGAAAAAAACCCCTAAGACCGGCCTGCATTACGAAATAAAGCCCCAAAAATTGGGGCGTTGCTTCATTTTGTTTTGGGGTGTCGTTTCATTTGGTTGGGGGTTTATTTCATTTTTTTTTGGGGTATTGTTTCATAATTAAATAAAGCCCCAAAAAATGGGGCGTTATTTAATTTTTGGTTTGGGGACTTATTTCATTGGGTGTTGTTTCATACCGCCTTTCCAAAAAGCGTTTTTCCAGTATTTGTTCACAGAAATAGCACTGTGTTTCCCAATGCTATCCAGTCAGAACTTGCCAATGGTACGAATGTCTAACCACTGGTAGTGCACTTATTTTTTAAAAATGATGATGTTTTGTTTAAAAAAGTTTGCAGTCAGAAGATTTCTAGTTCAATTCCTGCCATAATTTTTTTTTTGTGATTTTTTATACTTTGTAATATTTTTTTTATATATAAAATTGATTGATTTTTGTCTCTGGGAAAGCTCTTTTAAGACCAACTTTTCTTGCGTTTTCCCAATGTTGGCAAGTTGTTTTTAGCAGACCTTATGTCAGTGCTAGCATATTTGTGCAACAATAGGTTACACAGCAGTTATCATTCACATACGTTCTAAGCTATCAATTATTATGTCGTATTAGCTCAGTATGGGTACGGCTGTTTAAGTTTGTACGGCTCAGTGGGGTACGGCTCATTTAATACATTTAAAGAAAATAAAAATGATTATTCCCAATAAACGATCTACATTTGTAATTTAAACTATATAAAAACAAAACAAATACCTATAATAAAAAAAAAACAATTGCTTTTTTTCTGTTAAATTTTTAGAGTGTACTTAATTTCTTTAACAAACCGACGTATACTTGCTTCATTGAAAGCTAACACGCTAATGATGAAACTAATTGTATTTTTTATTCTCTGCGCAGTGAGTTTTGTTGACGTTCGTGTTCTGAATGTGTAAAAAGTCGAATGTGTTCGGCTCCTAAGTGATATGGGTGCCAATCACTGATTTGGATTCTTCTACATTTTGGATTAAAAAAATTCGCTGAAGTTAAACGCCTAATATTGCAAATGACATACAATTTTTTTTTTGCTAGATAGAATTAACTAAAACTTTGAAAAAAAATTGATTTGAGGTTGATCTCATAAAATTTTGCGTATAAAGCGTTGATGTGAAATGACAACAAATTTCCTAAAAAATTTTCTTAAGTCCACATAAGTGCTTTTGTAAAAAGTCAACATGTTTTCATTTTATTTTTAAATTAACGAACGAATTGTTTTTGGTTAATATCTCAACCACTTGAAAAAGCGCGTTATAAATAAATGCATTTTTTTTTGTAATACATTTGAAATACATTTTAAATTTTATTCATTAAACACATGAAACGTTTATAAAGTTTATGCTGGCATTAATGAAAAAAATGTATATACCGTGTGAAATTTTCATTGGGTCAATGAAACTATTCATTATAATTGTCTTAATGATACATATTTCATTGATTCAATGATTCAATGATTGATTCAATTGATTCAATGAAACATTTCTTTGGGGAAGTTTTTTGAAAAAATTCATTGTACTAATGATAGGGTTCATTAATATATAATAAATACTATGCACAAATTTCTATCAGTGTAGGAAGCCCAATTATTTCTTAAAAAAACAGTCCGATTTTGAGATTGCAATAGGTTTTTAAGTAACATAGATGAATTCCAACTCAAAAAAGTCTTTGTGATTCGAAGAGTTCATGTTTAGTACACTGAGAGAATTATCCTTCATGCTAATAATGAAACAATTTCATAGCATTTTTTTGCGTAGATTCAATGAAGAATTTCATTACATCCAAGAAACTGTATTAATATTAAGAAGTTTTCATTAACTCTTTTTTACCACTCATTCGGTTTCATAAAGTATCTCTTCATAAATTTAATGCATATTTTCTTTACAGCTATACAATTATTTTAAAGACTTAAATTTTTAATTATTTCATAAAATTTCATATTTTCAGTAATTTCCATACATTTTAAACTTTAGTTTTAAGATGTAATTCTCAAGCGTTCAGCATATTTTATAAAGTGCTTTCTTATTTCAATGTAAAAGGCTACATAAATATTGGACTTTTATGAAATTGTTTAAAAAATCATATGAAAACGGTTCATTGGCTTAGTTCCAATGTAATTATCAAGGCATTCATAAAGAGTTTTATTTATTCAAAAAACTTCTTAATACTAAAAAATGTTATGAAGTTGTTTCATAAATTCTATAACGCTTCATTGTAGGAATTATTCATTAGTTATATTCATTAGTTCTATAAAGATTTTAATTATTGTGTGAGATTTTATTTGTTCGGTTTTAGATCATGACAAATTTTACTCTAAATTAACAGAAAAATTATAATCTTTATATGATAATTTACTTTGACTATTAGAAAAAAACACAGAAAAAGTTATTAGACACTAGCATGAATGGAATGCATTTTCTGACCCACTACGGTCTTCATCAACATTCTTCATGCCATTTAGTGTTAATCGTAAATATCATATATTTAACTCACACGTTAAAGAAATTGGGTAACGTTAAATCCCACATTACTCTGTGTGTTGAGTTAGAATGAAATTTACCACGAACGATTTCTATTTATAGTGCACACAGAGAAATAAAGTGCCAACCGAATTGAAAAGTGTATATTAATGGTAACAACTTATAAATTCAGTTAGTACAACTATATTTACATTAGATTTCTGAATATGTAGGGTGTTGCAACTAAAATTCAGTTGAACTAACCGAACTTTGTTGGGAAAACTATTGTTAAGTTGGGCCAACCGACTGAAATTTAAGTAAACGAATTTGAGTCGTTGTAACTGAATTTCAGTTGGCAAATAGCTAAATTTTTCTTTGTGTGTGTGTTTGTTTTCTCTCTAGTCATTATCATAGTTGCCAGTTTAACTTTCAGTTAAAACTTTTTTTAAATGGCAATTCTTTTCTCTAATGTCATCATATACTATCCTTCTACATAAGCAAAGCATATCAACAAACATTAAAGATTTTTTTTTTGTTAATACATATGTCGAGCATATACATTAAACGATTTTTACACTGTACCTGGTGAGTGGTTTAATAGTGAATTTTATCGTTGATCTATAAATTTATGTGTGAGATTTTATTTGTTCGGTTTTAGATCATGACAAATTTTTCTCTAAATTAACAGAAAAATTATAATTTTTATATGATAATTTACTTTGACTATTAGAAAAAAACACAGAAAAAGTTATTAGACACTAGCATGAATGGAATGCATTTTCTGACCCACTACGGTAAAATTCACTATTGATTTTAATTATTTTTACAAACATTTCATAAACATGGACTTTAATGAAACTTGTTTCATTGACTCTATGAAGTATTTCAATGGACTAGTTTCAGTGACAATTTGCATTAAAGCTATGTCGAAATTCATTACAGAAGTGCAGATAATTCTCTCAATGTACGAAGACAAAAAAAATCCGTTAAGTTATAAAAGTTCTATTTTTGTTAAGTTTCAGTATTATATAGAATAACCAACTATCCCTGCCTGATGTAGGGTACAAAGACGAATATTAAATTAAATGAACAAGAACCAATTGAAACATACTTGAGATATCATAAAGTCCAGCTGTTGGGAATAATATAAAAAAAAGACATGAACTAATTGAAGTGTAAAAAATCTGAAAATACGGATTTTATTAAACAATTCTATAAGAAGAAAATAATACAAAAACAAGATTAAAGTTTCAATTGGTTTTAATTAAAGAGAAAAATAATAAAGTATACTTGTCGTAAGATAAAAAACTTTATAAACATTCTGAAATGTAAAAATATTTGAATGAATATGCGCTGAAAGAATTATCCTTCATGATATTAATGAAATACTTGCATAAATTTTTTTTAGTAGATTCAATGAAAAATTTCATTATATCAAAGAAATTTTATTAATATTAAGAAATTTTTCATAAAATATCGTATTTTCATAAAAAATAATGCATTTGATTCATAAATTTAATGAAAAATTATTTTTAGACCTATGAAGTTATTTGAAAGACTTAGTTTTTTTATTTTTTCGTGAAATTTCATAATTTCATTAGTTTTTGTATATATTTTAAACTTTATTTACGAATATACTTTAAACTTATTTTTTCAATGTATCCTTGTATTAATTTTGGACTTTTGTGAAATTGTTTAAAAAACTTTATGAAGCCGTTCATTGGCTTAGTTCTAATGCATTTTTCAAGACATTCATGAAGAGTTTAATTAATTCAAGAAAATATTAAAATTTTTTATGAAATTGTTTTCTAAATTCTATAAACGTTTTATTGTCGGACGATTCATTAGTTTTATGAAGTTTTTCATTAATTCTACAAACATTTCATAAGCATTGACTTTAATGAAACCAGTTTCATAGATTCTATAAAAAGTTTCAATGGACGAGTTTCAGTGACATTATTCATTAAAGCTATGAACAAATTCATTACTGAAGTGAAGATAATTCTCTCAGAGTATCAAAAAAAGCTGCAGCACATGTAAAATCTTAAAAAAAAATTAATGTAAATTTAGTAAAATGTAAATTTAGTAAAAAAAAATCCGTATTTGCAAAGCACTACTTTGGGTAGTACAATCAAAACACTGGTTTTACAAATATCCGTAGTTTGCCACACTAAGAGAATTATCTGCTTGATATGAATTATTGCATTAGACGTCTTGTAAATCGGATATACTATTTTTCAGCAAATGTTTTGCTAAAATTATGTTTTCAGCTAAAATTTTAGTTTATTCAGCACTTAACTGTTTTGAACTAATGTTTTACTAATATTATACTAATATTTTACTAATTTATTTTGCTAAAACAAATAGTGCTGATTAGCACATTAGATATTAGACATCGCGGTATATCAAGATTCCTACATCTTGATACTAAAAAGTGCAAGACATATAAAAAAATCAAACATGGAAGATTTTTGTATCTGGTTTTCATACATAAAATAGAATTGTGGATTGAAACAACTTAAATTTTGCGTTGTCACCGGCTTGTGAAAGTAATTGTCTATTACTTAAATAAAAGACAAAATAAAATATTTAACTTTAGTAAAGATTTAATGTGTATTTGTAAACTAAATATTTATAGAGATTAACAATCTAGTGTGATCAAATTGCAAACAAATATACAGCAGGTAGACAGACTAAAGACACACATCTTAGTTAGATTTTTATGTTTACTTTTTCTTATTGAAAAAATGGGTTATACATGTTATATTTTGTTATTTTTTCGTTTCGTTTCTATAATTATCTACGGCATTTGCGTTCCTTTAAAATATAGCATCATTTAGACAACCATTGATGTAAGTAGTTGAGAGATAATTTTGTTTATGTTATACATAATTATTTCTATTTTTTTTCGATATTACATTAATTCATGTCGTTAATTCGGAAGTATGAAAATTTTTATAGTTTGTAACGTATTGTAAACAATTTTAAAAAGAATCACAAAAATATATTTTATGATTTTCAGCAAATAAATTAACTAAAGTATAATTTTTCTACATTTTTTTTGAGTTTTTTTCGGTCAACTCCCAGCAAAAAATAATTTCGATTTGGTAAGCAGTAACTTCTTTTCAGTGCTTCCAAAGAAGCGCTTCGCCGTCACGCCTGCAATGAAGCAATTCTGGAAGGCATTATATTGTTCTTCCCTGAAGGCATTCTTTTGAAGCAGTAAAGAAGGCATGAAAAGAAGCAGTGAAGAAGGCATGCAATGAAGCAGTAAAGAAGGCCTTCTATGAAGCACTTCTGGAAGGCATTATATTGTGCTTCCCTGAAGACATTATTTTCAAGCAGTAAAGAAGGCATAAAAAGAAGCAGTGAAGAAGGCATGCAATGAAGCAGTTCTGGAAGGCATTATATTGTGCTACCCTGAATACATCCTTTTGAAGCAGTAAAGAAGGCATGAAAAGAAGCAGTGAATAAGGCATGCAATGAAGCATTATAGAAGGCCTTCTATGAAGCAATTCTGGAATGCTTTATATTGTGCTTCCCTGAAGGAAGAATCGCTTCTTGAAGCTCTTCTGGAAGCGCTTCGGGAAGCTCTTCTGGAAGCGCTTCCATCATGTGATTCTTAGATCATATGATAGAAGCGCTTCTCACCTGCTTAAAAGAGACCTACCAAGTGGGGCATCGCGAAAAAAAATCATGCCTTCTGAAAGGCCTTCAGCAAGCGATTCGGGTTCAAAGAAGGCCTTCCACAAGCGCTTCTGGGAAGCACAATTTTTTGCTGTGCTCATATTCAGCAAAAATTTTATTAATTTTTAGCAAGGGTATTTTAATTTCTAATCCACTAAGTGTTAACAAAACTTTTGCTGAATCTACTAATTTTGTTGCTAAAAATCAGCTCTCTGATTTTCAGCAAAACATTTTGCTGACATTAGCAATTTTTTTGCAAGCATCCTCCTGACTAAAATTTTGCTGACTCAGCAAAATTTTTTGCTGACTTTACTAACTATTTTTTTTTAGTATATTATGAAGAAAACTTCATTAATTTAGTGAACAAATTTTATTAAAACTCGTAAAAGGAATTCTCTCTGTGCAGTACTGGATTTTTTGAACAGTCGGCAATTTCTGACTGAGTAGTAAATATATTTTTTTTTTATTGATTTCTAAGTGAAAAATCCAAAGACAAAAACATAAAATTATCTTTTTAATATATTCTGACTAGCGTTAACGAAGTTTTGGGCTTTTATGCTGGTACCATATAATTAAGGATTACAATATATTTTTTTTTAATACTAAAAAAGTCTGCGAAATATTTGCGAATCAGTCTACTAAAACAAATAAAAAAATTTTTTCTGGCAGGGTGGGTCATTATAAAGTATAATTTTATGGTTTATTAAACTTTTCGCTTAATTTTATATTTATTTCTTTATCCTGGAAAACAAAAAAATTCTGCTAAAAAATCCTTAAATGAAAATAAAAAATGTCCAGCAAATAAAAATAAATTCATTCAATTATTCATTCCAGGCATAATTATAAAAAACAAATAAATTCGCCATAAATACAAGCATAATATTGAAATATTCCCAATAAACATAAAAAAAGTTAAAATTTGTTTAACATTTTCTTTTATATTAAAATTTTCCATCTAGTAAATAAATAACCAAAGAATAAAATTTATAATACTTAAGCTTTTTTTATAAAAATACTTTTAACCATAAACAAAATATTTTTTAATTATTGCTTAAAAGAAATTCACTCAGGCGTATAAGTAATAAAACGTACTTATCAAAACCTTTAAATTAATTCTTAAATAATTTTCGAACTTTAATTCTTTTTCATCTTATTTGTTAAAGTTAAATCGTTTTTAGATAAATAAATAAAAAAATTCATTAATTTCTAAAGCCTTTAGGTTATGCAAAAACGACATCCAACCATTTAACTCCGGTACCTAAAATTAGTTTGTTATTCAAAATGAGCTTATTGAAGTGTAACTAATAACACTGATGGCAACAATTTGCACAAAATGTATTTTCTGCGTAAATTGTCTATGGGAAAATAAATAGAATTTTTAACATTTTCCAACGTGTTAGAATTTTCACATTAAGTGCTACAGGATGTTAAATAATAAATGCCTTAAAATAGAAAACGAATATTAATTTATTATTTTTTTTTTATTCATTTTTAAAATCTTTTAATAAATTTCAAAACTAGTATTTCTAAAAACTTTTCTATAGAAACAAAATTTACAAAGCTTAGCGCTTTTTTTTACAGTGAAAGTGCATCCGAAGCAGATGGATTTTCTATAACAAAAAGTCTTCAGAATCTGGTAGTTTTTTTGTAAAAAAAAAAAAATCTTAAACTCTAAGAGTTTAAGAAAGAAATAAGTAGAAAAAAGTTCTCAGAATTTTCTATAGGAAAAATCTTTCAGAATCTCAAAGTTTTTTTGAATGAAAAAAAGTTTTTGGTTTTTGTATACCAAAAATGTCCTCAAAATATGAAGAGATATGCTATACCAAAAAAAAAATCTCAGAATATTAAGGATATTGTAAATCTATTCATACACAAATATTGTATACCAAGGACATTTGGCACAAACAAATAAATCCTTATTTTAACATTCAGCTGTCAAAAATGTTCATGTTTTCAAAACAGGAAATTCAACGAACACACACACACACACAAAATCAAATCTCTAATTTTGTTACCAAAAACGAAAGTACACAAAATTTTACGAATTTAATTCTCTTTATATAATGCACATTAAAAACGAAGAAGACAAAAATCAGTAGCCAAAATGATTTCATTGTACACTGAGGGAATTATCTGCATGCTATCAATGAATATTTGCATTAGCTCTATGAATTGTCACTGGAACTCGACCATTTAATAATATTAATGTAATTTTTCATTATATTAATGTAATTTTTCATAAGATTTAATGAAAAATTTCATATTATTTCATACGCATAAGCACAAGTTTCATTAAAATATTTTCATAAAACTATGAAGTTTTTTCCTGAAGTTAAAGTAATTTTTCATTCACATTGTAAAAAAAAAACTTCAGTAGTTTAGTGAAACAAATTCATTAAAACTCGTCCAAGGAATTCTTTCTGTGTAGGATCATAAATTATGCAAATGTTAAGCCAACAAAATAGAAAAGAAAAAATATGTGTACTACTATTTGCTAAATAAATCGGATTTTAACTGTATATATTTAGCGAAAAATATTGTGCAGTTTGATAAGACCGGTCGACACGTTTTTTGGATCTGACTTCTAAATGTCAAATTTTGGTTTCTTTATTTTTGCTTTTGATCTAAGTGCTATATACTGTTAATAGTAAAATCTCAAAAATGTACATATACTGAGCGAATTATCTGCGTGATGTCAATGAATTTTTGCATTAGACTTATGAATTGTCACTGGAACTCATCCATTGAAACTTTTCATTATTGTTTTTCATAAAATTTTATGAAAAATTTCATATTATTTATTGGAAATTGCATGCGAGTAATGAAAAAGTTTCATTAAAACTATGAAGCTTTTTCATGAGGTTTAAGAAAAATAAAGAAAACTTCATTAATTTAGTGAAAAAATTTTCATTATAACTCGTCCACGGAATTCTGTCTGTGTTTAGACGTAAGACAGAAAAAGCAAACTGTAAAAGCTGGGAATGGATAGTTTGGTGATTTTCGATGTCCAGAATCAGAATTTCTCCATTAAAACAAAAACTCATGAAAAAGAAAATTTTTGTGTCGTCCGGTGTAATAGAATAAATGCAACCAAATTATGTAAATGATGTTTGAATGTAATTTCTATAACGATATTTTTTTAAAAAATTACAAAAATAAATTATAAGTGAAAAAATTTAAATCAGCACTGCCGAATTTTGACCACCCTTTATCCTTTGAGATGAACTGAAAAACATTTTTTGGAAACAAATGAACAGAAAACTTTACATGCAAAGAAAAAATATGATTGAACATGATTGCTGACAAAAAGTTATCATATTATGATCCTAACAATCATAGGCTCGATTCTGGCTGATCATATTATGATCACTGGGAATGATCTAAAATCATTATATTATTATGGGTATCATATTATGATTGTTACGTGTTTTAATCATAATATGATGCTCCTTTTTCTTCGTGTAGTTTCGAAAAAACCACGGAAAAAAATATCGCAAAAAAAATTCACACAAATAGTTGACAAAAAACATTTCAGTGAAAGAAAAAAACTTTTCGAAAATAGAATTCTAAACTATTCACAAAAGAAAATTAACAAAAAAAAACAAATTAACAAACAATAATTTAGAAAAAAGTTGACTAAAAAACACAAAAGCTTTACAAATATAATCAGGCGGAAAAAATGTCAACAATAAAAACTTCAAAAAAGAAAAATTTCAAAAAAAAATAAAATTGCAGAAAAAAATTAATTTTAGAGAGAAAAAACTTCATAGACCAAATGCTGGCCTTAGGAAAAATTTAATTTTGTAAAAAAAAAGTTGCGAAACAAAAGTAACGGAGCTAAAAGTTAGCTAAAAAATCCACAAAAGGAAAATTCTCGCAATAATGCATGGAAACTAAGGAAACACTAAGCGGAAAAAAATCTTAATGAAAACAAACAAAAAATAATCTCAAAAAATGTCGCTGTAATAAAATTCACGAATAAATTTAACAATAAGAACTCAACAAAAAAGTGATTAAAAAAATAATTGCAAAAACTGAAAAATGTCCTTAAGACGAATTTGGTCGATTCGCTGAAAATTTTATTTGCTGTTTTCATGAAAAATTTTCTTTCGCGAAAAAAAAATTTCCCAAAAATATTTTAGCGGAAAAACCTTGTCAAACAAAAAATTTTCACAAAAAAAAATTATCAAAAAAAAATTTCGAACATAATTTAGAGGAATATTATGTTCGAGATTTTTTTCACGAAAATATACATTATTTAGCGGAAAGAAAATTCGATATAAAATTTAGAAATAAAAAACTACTTATACACTAATTTGATCAAAAAAATGAGGAAAACTAATTCTGCGAGAAACCAAACAACGCGGATAAAACTTGGCAGAAAAAATTCCGTGCTCAAGGAAAACTTAATTTCAAAAGAAGTGCGTAAAAAAAAATTCGCGATAAAAATTTTATATGGAAACAAAAGCATAGGAAATTTATTTTCACGAAAAAAATTCTTGAAAAAATATTTTAGCGGAAAAACTTTGTGGATAAAGTTTTTCAAATTAAACCATTTCTAAAAAAAATAGCGAAAAAATAATGTGGCAAAAAAAAACTTAAGCGGAAAAAAGACAAAAAAAAAATAATTTAATCCTTGAAAAATATTTGCAATAAATAAATTCACATTAAAAAATAAGGAAAATAATTTCGTGATAAAAAATTTTAAGAAGTAATATATTTTGTAGAAAAAAATTTCGCAGGAAAAACATTTTGAGAACAAAATTGCGAAGAAATGTTTAGCGTTTATCTGCAATCGATATATTTTGACAATAAAGTCAATGACACAAAAGAAAACAAATTTTAGAAAAAATTATTTTGCTGAAAAAAAGTTGCGAAAAAAACACTAAGTGTAGTTTTTAATCGATATATTCGTTAGTTTTTTTTTCAGAAAAGCAAATTTGACAAAAATTCGCAAAAAAAACATGTTGTACAAATATTATGAAAATAATTTCGTGATAAATTTCTGAAAAAAATTTCGCAAGAAAACGAAATTTATAAAACAAATATCTGGCAACAAAAAAATTCCCGGAATAAATATTTTAAGAAAAAAAACTTGTCATGAAATATCTGAGAAAAAAATATTTAGCGATTTCAATTGATGTATTTTTCTAAGCTTTATTTTTTTCAAATGATAAATTTTTAGTAAAAAAGCAAACCGAAAAGTTCACAAAATAGTCGTAGAAAAATACATGATGAAAGAAAAATAAACAAAAATATTTTGTGAAAAAAAAATTACTGAAAAAACAAAATTTCGCGATAAAAACGTAAAAAAAAAAAATGGGAAAAAAGTGTTGATCGAAAAGCAAAATTTAAGGCAAACAAATTTCCGGAAAAAACATTTAACAATTTTTTTAAATGAATATATTTTTTAAGATTTATTAGGTCCCAGAATTTGTTTTAATAAGTTACAAGCGGTATGATAAACTGCAGCATATTGTTTCACATTCTAATAAAATTTCAATCCTATTATATTTAAAAGTTCACAATAATTGCAGTATATTAAAACAAAATCTGTACTTAAAAATTATTAAAAAAAATTTATAATTATTTGAAACAACAATTTAAACTTATCCTGAATGTTTGTGCATACCAAATTAAAATATTGCTACAAAATTGTTGCCAATACAAACAGACTTTCAGCGAATTTTTTACATCGCTTGGAAAAGTATTTGTCATATTGTTCGAATGAATGCAACTCATTATGTGCAAACAACTATTTGCAGCATAACAGCCAACTACCCAGGTAGAAAAATAAGATTGGGCCAATGCTGGCGCTGTGTTAGAGACTTCTACTGTCAGTGTGTCGTATTTTTAGCATTTACAGTACTGGCACAGTGTCGAAATGATAACACTTGGCACAGAAATGGAATTCAATAATTTGCCAGTATTTTAAATGAGATAATTCTGTATGTAGCCAGTACTTATTTTTTTGGCAAAAGTTTTCTCACTAATTAAGTTCTCACTAAACGAGAACTAATATATGAGCTCGAAGTTACGAAAAGCATGTATTATATATCTACCAAAGGTAGAATGTACACACAACAAACCAGTTTTCAATTAATTTTTGATCAATGGTGATAATCTTTAACTTCAAGCTCATATATTAGTTCTCATTTAGTGAGAAAACTAGATTATATGAATGTTTGGACTGTCACTTCTTTCAAAACGTGTTCTGATGATGGGAACCTAGAAAATTCCCGAAATAGATCCATAAACACATTCCTGAAAGTGGCAAATTAATAAATTTGAAAACAAAAACTCTATAGATTATTTGTTAAAACAATATCATAATAAAGAAATATAGAGTATGGCCTCGAACTTGAACAATTTTTATTACACAATTAAATGTCGAAAAAAACATAATTTTTATTTTTAATAAAAATTATATCAAACTTATGTATATTATTTTTATTTTTTATATATTTTTACTATTTTATTATTGATTTTATTATTGAGAAAAACCGTGTCGTCCCAGTACTATTTTAGTTGTACCATGGCAATTTCTACCTGGGCAACTATCAACAATTTTTCTGGTTAAAATGTTCTTAATTTTTGCACACAGCGTAGATGTAGTTTTGCTTTTTTTTGGCTTTAATGTCAATCATTAGTAATGCTAATCACTGGAGCTATGGCAACGTTTGAAATGCGAATTAGCAGAAAAAAAAACATTTGGAAAATTTTTTAAAAACTATTTTCTGTTAGAAAGATTATTTTTAAACAAGTAAACTCTGTATAAAAAAGTATAAAAATTAAGCTATGACAAAAAAAGGTAAACTAAAAAAAAAAATTAAAGATTACTTTTTTAATTGTAAAATGGTTAGACAAATTTTTAATCATTATAAAAGTATAGCTATAAAGAGGGAAAGTGCATTAAAACACAAAAAATTTAAAACAAAAATTTCAAGAGATGTTGTCAAGTTTTTAGAAAAATCTATTTTTAACCACTTTCATGCTGACCATGGCAATCATCAGGCGTTATTAAATAAAAATAGCTGAGAGATATAGTTTTTATTACTTTTCTGTCTGTCATACTGTTTCCTAATCTAAACAAATTTTGAGCGAAATTCAAATTCAAAAAGTACTTAATGAATTGTATGTATTTTTAATTTTCAACTAAATACAGACAATTTGTTCATGTCAATATTAAAACCAATACTCTTCATTATTTCAATTAAAATCATTTGTATAACAAAAAGTTCAAATTTCCATGAATTTTTTCAAATATTTAAATTACTAGCTTTACATTTTTTTTTTTGTTTTTTGTGGGCGTTGTGGTGTAATGGTTAGAGCGTTGGACTGTTACACAGATGGTCCCGGGTTCGATTCCCGGTGACGACAACATCAATTTAGAAAAATAATATGTATGAGTTTTCTATCACTTATATGTATCGCTGCGACCACCTTCGGTGTTCCCATAGCACTTAACCCCACCGAAGTAAAATAAGGAATCAGGGCTATGAAACAAAAAGCTTCAATAAATTCGCCAACTCTACATCAGCTGGCGAGCAACAACTGTTCTAAGACTTATCTACTCGCGCAATTACAGTGTTGTCATGTTTGAAGTCCTTCATCTCTCACCACCTTTCATCTCTCCACTATCCCTTTTCCAAAGAAAGCAACACATTAATTAATAGGAAGAATTTCCCAAGTGTTGGTTCTCTTTACAAAAAAAAAAAAAAAAAAAAAAAAAAACTCCTTGCCTTTTATTTTACATGAGCAATATTTACTTTAATTTTTTTTTTTCTCAAAACAAGCTATTGAAAATCGGGTGCCACTCAGCAGCCTTAACGATTGGTCCGATTTCCAATAAGTTTTTTTTTTTGGTTTTTGTTTTGTAGATTACCTAAAACTTAAGTCTCTAACGTAAAGATATATTTTTAATTTTTGCCTAGAATTTTTTGAAAAATAAAAAACAACGATTTTTTGGTGTTTTAAATTTTTGAGTTTATCCTTGTACCATTTTAATGCAAATCAAAAATTTAAAAATCCAACTACTTTAGGGACTAAAGAATTATTCCTCAATGGCACTCGATTTTGCAATTATAAAAAGGATCTATAATAAAATGGTTTTGCATAAACCATTTTTTTTTTTATAATTGCTTAAATATTGTCTTTAAGTATTAAATATTGTCGTTGTTAAGTAAAGCTACAATCAGGGAACTTCTGCTGTAAATATTTTTAGTTGTTTGAGTAGTAATACAGAAATCGTTATTTTTTAGTGAAAAAACAGTCATTTGTAGCAAAAAATTTAATTTTAGACTACATTTAAAAAAACAAACCACATAAAATTACTGTATTATGATTTAACATTCATTTTATAAAGTTGTTTTTTTTTTTTAATAAAACAAATTAATATTTGTTTATTTTTATTCCATATTTTATGGTTCATTTTTACTACAATTGTAGTTCATTTTTTGAACAGTAAAAAACAAATGACAATGTTAGCTGAATTTACTGAAATGTAAGTCGTACTTTTTTTAAGTGAAATTTCATTTGTTTTTAACTGCATTTGCAGTGGACTTTATGTACATAGTATTCTAAGTGTACTATTCTCTGAAGAGGATTTCATTAAACTACTTTTGTGGTAGTGTTTTTGTTATTTAAGACTTTTGAAAACTATTTATTTACCTCAACTTAAAACAATTCTTTGAAGTGTTCATTAACGTATGCGGAATGAAATTGCAACAAATGGGTGAAGCGTTGATCTTTTCTTTCTAAAATTCTAATTTGGGAAAATCTTCTACCATTTCTACATTGGTCCTCTGAATATTTTCAGTGACGCGAAATGATGTCACCTGTCAGGAGATAAAGTTTGCATCAAATTAGGCGATGAAGACATTTTTAATTAATTTTTTTATGATCGATTACATTTTGCGAAGTTTTGAAGTTGAAGTTATGTATATCATCGTATTGTGTATTTACTGCACTAAACTCTAAAAATGGAGAATGGTCTATTTTTATCTAAAACGAAGATAAGATGGATATATGTCACAACATCAAAGAACAATGATTAAAGCACTACTATTTTTATTACCACAGCTGTATATGTGTGTTAATTGCGATCAAAGTTAATATAGGTCTATAAATGCTATATTAACAGATTTACTACCATGTATTTCATTTACTTTGTATTGCATTAATTAATAAAGTATTTTTCCTGTCAATATACAGGAGAAAATTATTTATTTTTTTTTTTTTGCACTGCTTTTATCATCTTTCTTATGCATTATCAGATATAAATTAAGTCAATAAAAATCTGCAGAAATACATAAAATTTATTGAAAATAATTTTTGTAAAACCTCCAGCAAAAAAGGATATTATTTGATTATTTTGTCTAATATCAGAGAAAAAATTTTCTATATAAACTATTAGGCAGACAACTGGCAAAAACTTTTGCAAAGAAAATATTTGTCTGACAACAGACAAACAATTTTCTTCAGAAAATATTTGTGTTGTCAGACATAAAATAATCTTCAATAGAAAATATTTGTTTGACAATAAAATATATTCTGTAGAAAATATTTGTCTGATAACGAAATAATTTTCTATCGAAAATATTTGTCTGAGAGCAAAAAAAAATTTTTGGTGAAAATATTTGTCTGAGAGCGAAAAAATTTTCCATAGAAAATATTTGTCTGATAGCGAAATATTCTATAGAAAATATTTATTTGACAACGAAAAATGTATAAAAGGTACGTTCAGATTAGTCAAATATTTGACAAAAAACATGAAATATTTCTTTGCCGTAATCTGAACACAAAATATTTTTCTGTGTCAAACAGCAAATCAGCTGATTTTGGTCAAACAAAATTATTTGCATTCAAATAAATATTTGACAAACTTAACCATCGTGTGAACACTAGCTATCAAATATTTTCTTCTGATTTGAGCAAATATTTATTTGATCTTACAAAAAAAATGTAAGAAAATAAACAATGGCAAATAACAGGTGGTAAAATCATCAATTATAAATTTTTTTAATAAATTTATTAATAAAAGGCTTTATAAAAAATAGTGAAATGTAAATAGATATTAAAAAAATTTAATCACTCAGATAATGGATTGGAACATTGGTCCAAAATGGAACGATATGGAATGAAACGGGGAACGATTGGAATCGGAGCACTGTACACAATTGTGTTGTCGTACGTTAAAATAAAAATGTAATCATTCCGATAACAGAATGGAACAGTGGTCCAAAATGGAACGATATGGAATGAAACGGGGAATGATTGGAATCGGAATACAGTGTACACATTTGTGTTGTCGGCATGGTGCTTGTTTGTTAAGGTTTGCAAAAATTTTGTCCATTTTGCGATATCATGATTAGTTTTCGAGATACAAGCCATTTTACAAAATGGCGATATTTTAAAATGTCCAGTATCTCCAAAACTAAGCGAGATAGACCAACACGGACAAAATTTTTGCTCCAACGGATTATTAATATACCCTCATATCATAAATAGGCTATGTCCGAGAGAATCCCGAGTGATAAATTTTTTAAAAAACAGTTTTTCGATTAAATAAATCTATGCTTTTTTACACTTTGATTAAATAAATATTTAATACAAATATTTGTTTCAATCTGAACAGCTCGACAAATATTTTTTCGTTTATTTTATTTGACACTATTTGAGAGCTGTTTGAACAAACAAAAACCATCAAATATTTGATCATAGTTTGAACATAAAATAATGAAACTGGTTTTAAGCCACAGCAAAAATCGACCTTACTTAGAGCAATTGGTTAGAGCCTCTGTCTAAGTGTAGTGCGAAGTGCATGTGGCAAAGAAAGCAGGTTCAAGCCACGGTCAGGATTGCATTTAATAAATAAACATTTCATATAGATGCAATCAAACAATAAAAACCATAACAAATAATTACAGTATTGTCAAAAAGGATTACTGATGAAGGTTGTGTTACCAGAAACTGCGCAGTCTAATTCAATAAAAAATTTACAATGTAGTTATGATTTTTAGAAAAGTATGCTTAATCTTCTCTACCACGCCTATCTCAAACAATTGAAAAATATGTGCATATTAATTATAGTATTAATTGCACACTGTCTCAAAAGACGATGAATAAAATTCAAAAATCCCCAATAAAATAATTTTTTATTTGACACAATTGGAAGCAAATAAGTAAACAAATATTTTGTTCAAATATTTGATTAATGTGAACGTACCTTAAGATTTTGTTATGGTTTTATTGTTGTATTTGTAGTTGTGTTTTAAACAAATTGACATATTTTTTTTTTTTCTTTCTACAAACTTTTCTTTCTGCAATTTCATTTTTTCATACCATAAAAATTACTTCTACTCAATTATTCTGAGGTGTTTGCATTTGACGTGTTAAAGGATAAATATTACAAAGTATACAAGCTCAGAAGGCCATTACCAAATTGACTTCTTTAAAATCGCTGTAATTTTATGATGAATATTTTTTTTTTAAACAAGCATTTTAAATTGTTAAAATATGAATTTGGTGAAATTTGTTTTTGTCCCATTTTTAAAATTTTTTTTTTTTTTGTTTCTCAAAAATAATTTTTTTTATGGCTAGGCCTTTTTTTCATCCACATGAGTAGTTAAGTAAAATAAACACTTTCTGTAAATATTAAGAAGATGACAAATTACCAGCAGATATGTTGGTTGGTTGGATGTTGAGTATTAAGCATTTAACTGCAATTGATTGCTAAGTAGTTTTGGTGTATTACAGGTTTTTCTCTGATGTGGCTTATTATGACCCAAGTAAAAAAGTTTTGATATATTTCTTTACAAAGTTATTTATAATGATATATTGTAAAACAAATAAAATCATATAAAATTATGTCTCAAATATATTAAATTATATCTTTCTTTATATTACACTTCATAAAGTGCCATATGTAAAAAATATACGAGTATAATTACCCAGCCAGAAAAATAAAATCAACCCAGTGCTGTCAAAGCGTCTGTTGATTATGCATTGAGATTAAAGATTAAAAATCTTGACATTAATGTCCTATAACCCGATTGATAACAGCGGCCAACCGTTGGTTAGAACAAACTTGTCACCGTTGGCATAACGTTGGTATTACAAAAAAATTTGTTGGTTTCCAAATACCTCAAATAATTTTGTGAAATTTTTATACAAAGCACACATTTAAAAAATAGCAAAATGGTTAGGTCTTTGTATTTAACATAAACAATTGCTGTTTAAACGTGTGTAATATAAAAAAAAAACAGTACTGGCAAACAAATTTGCTAGTGGAACTGGCAAAACACTGGCTTTGCAAACAAAACAATGTGTTTTTAGTACAATATTATTATTACTTTTGGTAATTTCTAATAGGGCGGGTTTACAGAAAAATAACAGTGATTTGCCAGTACTATTTCTGCCTGCGTACATATCGATCCATATATATGTCACATATAATTGCATATAAAGGGTGATTTTGTAAGAGCTTTCGGATTTGTTTCAAAAAACAGCACATACAATTTAGAGAAATGTATGAAACCTTTATTTGAGTCGATAGAATGTTTAGAGATCACTTCATGTAAATGTTGACAGCAGCTACGTCTTCAAATGGTTCATACGCTGGGTCCAATTTTTGGCATACTCTCTCCAACATATCGGCCAGTATCTCACGAATAAATTCTTTAATATTGGCTTCCAGAGCGTCAACCGTTGCGGGCTTGACCCTTTAGTACATGAGCCTTAACATAGCCCCACAAAAAATTGTCTATAGGCGTTAAATCGCACGATCTAGGCGGCCAATTGACTGGCTCCAAACGTGAAATAAACTGTTCACCGAACTCACCTCTCAATTGGGTCACTGTTTCGCGTGCTGTGTTGCATGTGGCATCGTCTTTTTGAAACCACATGTCACACAAGTCCAGCTCTTAAATTTTGGGTAAAAAAAAAATTTGTAATCATCTCAAGGTAGCGCTCGCCATTCAAGGTAGCGCTCGCCGTTCCTGCCTTCGTCGTCTTTGAAAAAGTACGGACCAATGATGCCACCGGCCCATAATCCACACCAAACAGTGCATTTTTCGGGATGCATTGGCAGTTCTTGCAATGCTTCTGGCTGCTTTTCACAACAAATACGGCAATTTAGCTTGTTCACGTATCCATTCAACCAGAAATGACCTTCGTCGCAGAACATAATTTTCCGATAAAAAAGTGGATCTTCATCCAACTTTGCCAGCATCATTCACCAAAAGTTAGCCGTTGTGGTAGGTAGTGTGGCTTCTATTCGTCCACCAGCTGTATTTTAAAAGGTTTTACACCCAAATCCTTCAGCAAAATTTTCCACGTAGTGGAGTAACAGAGGCCCAATTGCTACGAAAGGCGCCGAATCGATAATTCACGGTCATCAACAACACTGGCGGATACAACAGCGATATTTTCCTCTGTCCACACTCTACGTATATGTGTTGGTGGTTTATTGTCCAATAATGTAAATTTGGTGCGAAATTTAGTCACAAGATTCCGCCTCAGAAGGTCACCCAAACTGACCATAAATTGGAAGAAGTGCACGATGCACTTTCTTAACCGAGCATGAATTTTGATAATAAAATTCAATAATCTGCAAACGTTGTTCGTTTGTAAGTCGATTCATGGGTAAATAATAGACCACCCTTTAATTGTATATAATTATTTCTAATTGAACGTAAATGTATCACATTATATATAATTGTATATTACATTATATTTATTTATTATATTATTTATATATATTTTGCACATTTTAAATTTAGTTGGAGATTTTGTAAAAATTTAAATTCAGTTTAAATTAAAGAAAACATTTGTAAACCTGAACTAAGCATCTACCCAGCAAAACTTTGGTAATGGGTAGGACTTATTTCAGACCTTCCAAAGTAATGACTATCCATTCCAGTTTTTGTTATTTTGAAGGTCCGAAATAATACCTTACTAATATGAATATATGTAACTGCTTATTTGTAAGATAAAAAACAACGCCTTACTAATATTGTGTTAAATGTCTGCTTATTTGGAATAGCAAAAATAATAAGTTACTTATTATCACTTATTTCAGACCTTTCGTAGTAATGACTATCCATTACATTTGTTGTTATTTTGAAGGTCTGAAATAATACCTTACTGATATGAACATACATGAACATTGGAAGCTAAACAATTATGTCTTACTAATATTGTGTTATATACCTGCTTATTAGGAAGGGCCAAAGAAACTAAGGTACTTGTAAGGTAATAAGTAACTACTTTTTTGTAAGGTATATTTATAAAGATTCATAATATATCATAATTAATAATTTAAATGCAATTTATTGCAATTTATTAATTTATTTATATAAATTATGCAATATTGCCTATTAATACCTTCTTATTTAGGTACATGTTAATACGTACTTATTTTTGCACCTATAAATAACTACTTATTAACATCCTTACAAGTAATACGTCATATAATGGCTTTAAGCATTACTTTTGATGCTACAAATAAGAAATGAAATAAGTACTTATGTGTAACTGGTGATTTCACTACATATTTTGTAACGTCTTATTTTTGTCCCTACATGTAAGCACAAGGCAAGGCCTTGTCTCCTATGACACCCCCATGTTAAAATCAGGTGTTCTTGGCCTCAACTATAAGTACTTCTGATTCTTGTTTTCTTCTTCCATTTCCCATTCTATGGTAATAGCAAGTTTTCCTGGGTAGTTTTCATTTGTGAGACATTTATATGACATTTAATTTTTAAACCAGCAAGCTCGAGTAATAAGTCGATTTTTAAAGATCGTAAAATTGTGAGTGCAACTTTTTGTTTTTTTTTTGTTTTTAGTGCATATTTTTGGATTTTTAGTGCATATTATTTGGTTTTATGGGCATATTTCGACTTAAATGAATATTTTAAGGGCATATTTTTACTGCATAATTTAAGCACATATTTTCCTTTTTTAGTTGCATGAAATTCCTTGAACATGTGTCAGATGATAAAATCTGCATTGCATTAGCTGCCCAGCAAAACCACACATTACCAAATCATGGGTAAGGTAATGGATCGGCATAGGGCCTCATGCATTACTTTACACGTTACTTCATTGATGAATTTACAGGCGATGAGCCTCAAGGTAACTCATTACCTTGTAGTGGGTAAAGTAACTGGTTACTTATATGGTTACATGGTGGGAAAAAGTAATGTGTCTATAAATAGATTTTCATAAAAAAAATGCATAAAAATTTTTTTTTACATATATTTTTTTTTAATTAAATAAATAACTTTTTTTTTATTAAATAAATAACTTGGTCATGCTGGGATTCGAACCTGGGGTCTCTGGTATTTAACAATTAGTTAGGCGAGAACTCTACCAACTGAGCTATCGATACATACAATATTTTATTGCTTAACATGTAGATGAGTTGCTGTGCTTCGTGTTTTCGTTCGTGATATCAAACATATACACCTTACCATTATGCTTACAAAAAATCACAAAGTAATGTGTCTATAAATAGATTTTCAAAAATATATATTGATAATTACTTTACGTTTATAATTCATGCATTATGTAATAGATGATCGGTAAGTCATTATTTTATGTTTTGAAGTAATGTAAAATGTAATGAGGTCTCATTACAAGGTAATCCATGAGTGTCCAATTATCGGTAACTCATTACTTCTTGTTGGAAAGTAATGATACGGGTAAGGAGTACACATTACAAGGTAATGCATTACTTTATCGCACCCATTACCAAAGTTTTGCTGGGTGATGAAGACATATTTTTTATAATAAAATTTTTTAAATAAATTTTAAAAATTATTTAAAAAAAAAAAAAAAAATCATCCCTGATTGCAAAGTTTCATCGAAATATGGAATATAAATAAGATACCCAGCAAAACTTTGGTAATGGGTGCGATAAAGTAATGCATTACCTTGTAATGTGTACTCCCTACCTGTATCATTATTTTCCAACAAGAAGTAATGAGTTACCGATAATTGAACACTCATGGATTACCTTGTAATGAGACCTCATAACATTTTACATTACTTCAAAACATAAAATAATGACTTACCGATCATCAATTACATAATGCATGAATTATAAACGTAAAGTAATTATTAATATATATTTTTGAAAATCTATTTATAGACACATTACTTTGTGATTTTTTGTAAGCATGAGGGTAAGGTGTATATTTTTGATATCACGAACGAAAACACGAAGCACAACAACTAATCTACATTTTAAGCAATAAAATATTGTATGTATCGATAGCTCAGTTGGTAGAGTTCTCGCCTAACTAATTGTTAAATACCAGAGACCCCAGGTTCGAATCCCAACATGACCACGTAATTTATTTAATAAAAAAAAAGTTATTTATTTAATTTAAAAAAAAAATTATCTGTAAAAAAACTTTTTTAAGAATTTTTTGTTTATGAAAATCTATTTATAGACACATTACTTTTTCCCACCATGTAACCATATAAGTAACCAGTTACTTTACCCATTACAAGGTAATGAGTTACTTTGAGGTTCATCGCCTGTAAAATTCATCAGTAAAGTAACGTGTAAAGTAATACATGAAGCCCTAAGGCGATACATTACTTTACCCATGATTTGGTAATGTGTGGTTTTGCTGGGTAATGTGAGAAATAGCATGAAATCTGTTTTTTTTTTTATTATTTATTAAATAAAAACATTTATATGACCTTAGGCTGAGAAAAATTATCGCCAACATTTTTTGTTTTGCAAATTTAACTATTTATTAAAGAGCCAAAGACATTTTCTACACAAAAACAGTTGTCATGACCAGGGACGGAAACTTCGTGCACTAAAAAAAGTTTGTTAAATGCGCATATAACACGAATGAAAAATCTTAAAATAGGCGCTAAAATTTAAAAAAATATGCACTTAAAATTTTTCTACGAAATATAATAAAAAAAAACGTTTTAATGCAGTCGCATTGTGTTTTTAAAATACAAACTACACTCACGATATGCTTTCCGTAAAGACTACTGAATATACACATTAAATTAACTGAAAATCACTTAAAAAAAGGACTACACTCAGGGACCTTCTGCTTTAAAAATATGTAGTTGTTTAGGTTGTAATACAGTTTCTTTATTTTTAATGTAAATGTCCGCCATTTGTAAAACAAATTAACTTTTTTACTATCCTTGCAGTTTATTTAAAAAACAAACCACATCAAATGACTGTTTTATGATTTTACATTAATTTTTTACATGTGGGTTCTTTTTACTACAATTGTTAGTCATTTTTGAATATTAAAAAACAAATGACAATGTTAGTTGAATTTAATCAAATGCAAGTCGCCCTTTCTTTAAATGAAATTTCATTTGTTTTTAACTACATATGCAGTGGTCTCTACCTACATAGTATTCTAAGTGTACTTACTATTCGTTTAAAACAATTGTATTTTTTAGTTTATCTTTTAACTGTTAAAAAATTACTTGACAAAATCGATAAAAACAACAGATTTTTGTCGTTTATTTCAATACTCATTATAATATGACAACTTTTTGTTTTAAATAGAAAATTTAACTGTATATTTTAACTAAGTCCGTTATTTTTTTGTGTGTATTGAATAACAGACAGAAAAGTTAAAAATTATATTTCTTTTTAATTCAACTACTTACATATTCAATTGAAACAACTTTACGGATTAACTTTTTAAATAACTGTTGAACTTTTATGGAAAAGTTCTTGTGAGTGCATATAAAGATTTTAATTTAACAATACTCAAAAAGTTTTTGAACATAGAAAATGACCGCTCAAAGTCGACGGTTGTGATCAATGCATGTTTAATTTAATCTAACAATTCTCAAAAAGTTTTTGAACATAGAAAATGACTACTCAAAGTCGACGGTTGTGATCAATGCATATTTAAACGTGTTTAACTCATTTGTTGTGTATTGGTTTTCCGACTTTGTATCACAATGTGCAAAATTAAACATACCAAATATTTTTCTATACTATTGGAACCATAATTTTTTGAATAACAGTATCGAGTTAATGAATTGTATTAATTAGAAGTACATAAATTGAAAGAATAAACACCAAATCCTTTTTACGAAAAACTAAGAAAAATGCAACACACAATATGTACGTATTTAAAGCAAAATAATTAAAAATATGCAATAAAAGTAAAATAGCAAAATAAGTAAAATAAATATATGCAATAAAACTATAAAAAATCTATGCCATTTTAATTTGCTTTTGATTCGCAAATATATGGTATTTACCCTCTTCTCAGACTTGACATACAATTTCGACGAAATTTAACATTATATTTATAATTGTTTAAGGATTAAGGACCTTTCATCTAACGTTATAAACATGGGTATTAGGGTGGGGCGATTTAAACATCTTAATGGGCGCTTCGCGTTACTGATTCTTGGGATTTGTAACGAAAATCGCCTCTGACCCGTAGAAATGCTCGACCGTGCTCATGGTAAAATGGGGGGGATCTTGGTCAGGTCGTTACACATTTTAAAGAGAAAAGTAGAAATGAAAATTTAAAAAGAAGGAGGAAAAATGTATGAAGTCAAAGTCAGTTCGTCCTGAATTGTGTCATTATCTATTCCCTAAGTTTCGTCAACTAAAGAAAAAAATCTAGCAAGTCATAATAGAATTCATGGTTTATTAAAGAAGAATGGTTTATACAAGAAAAATTTCTGAATTTAAACTAAAGTAAAGGTAATAAATTTATATATCTAATTGTCAATAGTATGTTAATATAAAATTAAGAAATGATAAATTAATAAACTTACCCAGATTCTTCCATGGCTGTGATCACGGCGACGAAGTTGACCTGGTGTTTTTATATAAAAACATTTGGACTAATACTAGTGAGATATTTAGATATATAAATAAATTTTACAAAATATTTAATAGGTATTAATAATTAGCGATTAGAAATTAAATTATGATAAAATTTATCGCGAAATAAAAAAAAAGGTTAAGATTTACGTTAAAAAAAAATGAGAATAAAAGAAATTAAAGCAAATTTAAGTTAATAAAATAATAAGGAAAAATTGGAGTTAAATATAACAACCCGTTTAGTAAAAATTATCTAAAGTAAATGATCATGTCAAAATTCTTTCAATGAACTCTGGACGTGATAAAAATGATTATAATACCGGTATTTAAATTATGTCCAAATAAGTAAAATAAAAATATCGATAAATATTGCGACTCTATTTAGTAATTATATTCAATAATGATTGAGAATGTTGTTGCCGATCCGATCAAATTCAAAATATGCTCTCACAGAACGATGTAAATTTGATGAGTTAATAGTTGAGATGTAAAACCAATCTGGATAATTATAGCTCCACCAACCCAGAACGATGTAAATTTGATAAGTAAAATAGTTGAGATGGAAAACCAATCTTGATATAACCGTTAAAATGTAACACCAATCGTTCTTAAATTTCTGTATTATAGCTTCCACCAAGATGATTTGATGATGAGTTTGACTTGAATTGTAGCTTACACTCCAAATTGATGATGTGGCTATTGCCCTTAAGGGATGGATAACGACGTTTATAAAGAAACACAGGATGTCGTTTCGATCAGGATTTCAATAATTAAGCTTTCCAATTGGTAAACCCCAATCTTCTATAAATTGGAAGTATTTACAAGCAGGATGTTGAATATTTATTTTCCTTAAAGATGTTCGAGAATATTGTTCGATTTGTACGAACAATTCAAAATCCAATTTTATAATGAAAATTATTTTGAAACTTTTAAATTTGTAAAAGAAAATTTTTGAAAATTCAAAATCAAATAATTTTCAAAGTAACAATTTTCGATAAGCCTAAAGTGAATATAGTTGAATTCTTAACCCTTTTAATACCTTTGAATATTTGAATAACGAACAAAATCCCTCACAGATTGTACTGAGCAAAAAAGTCCACTAGACCATACGCCTACTGTGAAAATCGAGCTTCCAGATTTTGACTTTTTAGCCGTATTTTGTGAAAGTAACAATGTGTGGGATGGACATATCTCAGGAAGTAGGAGAAGCTTATCCAAGATTATGGTATGAACCTCTTCTTTGGAAGATTCTCTAGCAGATTAATGTATTAATCATATTTGTGGGTGGGGTTTAAAGGGTTAATTTTTAATTTCAAAATAGGGCTTTTTAGCCGTATTTTGTGAAAGTAACAATGTGTGGGATGGACATATCTCAGGAAGTAGTAGGGGCTTATCCAAGATTATGGTATCAATATCTTCTTTGGATTCTCTAGCAGATTAATGCATCAATCACATTTGTGGGTTGGTTTAAGGGGTTAATTTTTAATTTCAAAATAGGGCTTTTTTGCCGTAAAGTCAAAATCTGGAAGCTCGATTTTTACCGTAGACGTATGGTCTAGTGGACTTGTTTGCTCAGTACAATCCCAAGAATCAGAAACGCGAAGCGCCCATCAAGATTTTTTTCCTTCCATACTAATCGCCCCACCCTAATGCGTATTCATAAAGAACAATAATTGCGGTTGTTATTAACCACAAAGAACTTTGTGAAATTAGTTAGAACTTTTAATGTTTGCCATTGAACTTTTATAATCATAATATTTAGCAACATTATTAGTTCACTGGTTTCTTTGTTTTATCATAGAAAATAAGTTTACTAACCATTTTGTAAGCAGATTAAATCTTATAACCTAATTATAAACAAGAAAACTTATTAGAAAATGTATGATTACACACAAAAATATATAAACGTTTAACACTAAAAGCAAAAAAAAAAAAAAAACTTTTATTGAAAATTTTTTTAATAACAAATTTCAAAAACAACTAAAAGTATACAAATATTTTATTTATTAAATCTAACTAATATTTTCTAAATAACTTTCTACATTGTTCTCATTATGCTTTCTCAAATTCATCAGTAATCTTTCAATAACACCTGATAATTTTCATCAGTTCATTAGTTGTGGGTATAATCCAAAAAAAGCAGGTTAGTCGCCTTAACTAATTCGAATTTAATCATTGAGGTGTGAACTGCCACAAAGATGCTTAATCAAAACATTTTACCGTCTAATTATTGCAGCTAAATAATGTTGATTTAATTATCTTTGTCAGTTTCATATTTACAAAGCACATGTGTACTATAATATTTGCCTACGATGGTCGTCTTACCGTCTTAATTCATATCAAGCTGTTTATGTGGCTTTCAAAGAATATTTTAATAGCCACTCTAATTGCTTATAAATAGGGCAACCAAAAATAAGAACTATTTTGGTTGTCCTTTTAACAAAGTTTGTCTTAACAGATTATAGTTCATTCACTATTCCTATCCTATTCACTTTTCCAGCAAAATTTTGAAAATAAATAGAACAATGAAATCTTGGTTAAACTACTCCCACCTCAAAATTTTTATCCGATTTTCAACAAATCTTAACTCATATAAAATATAACTTTAGATTTTCTACATTTAAATGCATTTTTAAAAAAAAACCTATTCAAAAAAAAATTAGATGCCCACTGTGCAGGCGAACGTTTGCTTGAAACCCTGACGAGTGTGGTTTCAAAAACCTCCGGAGTACACATTTTTTTTTTTTTTTTGAATTAAGAAAAAAGTAAGAGACAAAGATCTTATTTATCATTGCTACCGCATTAAATGTCAATAAATGTGGGTTCAAGACTCACAGGTTTATTGTTTTTATTACTTTTTTCTAACCTTTTAGGGGTTTTATTAGATTTTCAATAATAAAATAAATATTTTTTTCGATTTTTTTAAATTTATATCAAGAAAACTTTTCTTTGAATTTGTTTCAAAAAAATTTTTTTGTTTCTTCTTAACAGATGGATAGATCGATTGAAAAAAGTGAAATCTGTTTCTTAGTTATTTCTTTCAGCTTAATTTCGTTCATAGAAATTTGTTAACACTTTTCTTTCTCTAATTTTTTTCAATTAATTTTTTTTTTCGCTAAATTTTTTTCTTTCAAATTTTTTTTTTTTTGGAAAACTTTCTGCCTTGAATTTATTTTTTTTTTTTTTTTGTTGTCTGTTAGATAGATAGATCGAATTAAAAAAGCCGAAATATAGTTTTCCTCGAAATTTATTAACAACCCCTCAAATTCTGTATCTCTCGATTTTTTCCCCAATTTATTTTTTAATTAATTTTGCGACAGATTTTTTTTTTTAATTGGTTTTTTACCTTAGTGGATGGACAGGTCGATTGAAAAAACAACGCGAAATATGTTTTTTGTGAAATTATTTTCCTTGAAACTTTTTAATTTGTTTTCTCTAAATTGGTTTAAACATTCTTTTCGCGAATTTAGCATTTCCCAATTTTTTTTCTAGGAGTTCCTTTTTTGTAAATTTTTTTGCTCGAATTTTTTTTTTTTTTTAATTTATCTTTCAAAACTTTTTTCACTGAATTTGTTTCAAAAACAAATTTCCTTTTTCTCCATAGATGGATAGATCGCTTTAAAAAAATACAAGTTTCGCAGTTACGCAAACAGTTTTTCTTGAATTTGTTTCCAACAAAATTGTTGTTTAATTTTTTACTTTTATTTTTTACTTAAAATTTCTTTCCTTGATCTTTGTTAACACTTCCTTTTCTTCTGCGTATTCTGTATGTCGTAAATTATCTTTCACCGATTTTATTTTTAAAAACTTTTTTTAAATACGTTTTTTTCTAAAATTTGTTTTTCGAAACTTTTTTATAAAAAGTAGCTGTTGCTGAAAAGGACCTTTTGTTTAAAAAGTACATTTGGTAAAAAAAAAAATTTTTTTTATAAAAAAAAAAAAAAATTATCTTTTGTTAAAAAAAAGTATCTTGTGTTAAAAAAGTAGCTTTTGTTAAAAAAAAAGTAATTTTTGTTAAAAAAGTAACTTTTGTTAAAAAAGTATCTTTTGTTAAAAAAGTATCTTTTGTTAAAAAAGTAACTTTTGTTAAAAAAAGTAGCTTTTGTTGAAAAAGTATCTTTTGTTAGGAAGTAACTTTTGATAAAAACTAGCTATTTTTTGAAAAATATGTTTTGTTCAGAAGTACCCTTTGTTAAAAATTACCTTTTCTTAAAAATATGTTCTGTGAAAAATTATCTTTTGTTAAAAAGTACTTCTTGTTAAAAAAATGTACCTTTTAACTTTTATATTTTTGTTTAAAAATAACTTTTTATTTAAAGTACTTTACTTTTTTAAGTATTTTAAAAAAATTAGTTTTGTAGAAAAATAGAAATATGAGCTGCTAGTAGCACAATTGATTTTCCTCGTGTGAATTCGTTGCCGAAAGTCGACCAATTTTTTCTTAATTCTTAAGAACTTCCAAATTGCACATAATTGACTTTAAAGAATGTCCTCCAATTGCTCGCTCTATTAATACTTATTACACATTAATATATTAAAAAAAGATTATGTCGATGTATGTAAAAACAAAAAACTAATAAAAATGTAAAAAATATTACTTGAGCCAGAGTAAAAACTAAAAATTTGTTATATAAATAGAATATGTTTGGTCTTCAAAGTTTAGTAACGTAATGATGCTTGTTAGGAAAAGACCCTAGCCACGTGTTTGATTACTTAGAAGACAAGAATGGAGCAAAATTCATAAATAATAGATTTTGTGTTAAAGCTTTACCTATTCTTTAGTCTCTAGCTTTTCTAAAACTCTGCGTTCTGCTGAGATCTTTAGACAGATCGAAATACTAGTATCAACCTAGCTAATATGTTTGAACCTCAATACGGAGGTTGAAAAGTAGAAATATGTTCTTGTTTATTATTTAAATTTTTCTGTTTTGAGAATTTTGTATATATTTTTAATTTTTTAAAATTGCATTTCATTTTGAATTGTCAGGTTTGAAATTATAATTAAATGTTACTATTACAAATCGAAAACACTAATTTTCAATAAATGTAAGAGAAGATGAAAAAAATCTTGTGGGGATCAGAGTGCCGCACTTTTGACCTAAGCGACTAGGTCATATTCAGGCTAGTTCTAATCCATCCATTAAATCCCACTGTTTTATAAATTTTTTGTTTGGTCTTTTAAATAGTTTTATTTTGTTAAGTTGACAATGATGAGTTTCGATTGCAAATTAACCAAATTATTAGAGATGGAACATCGCGAAAGTTGACTTAAGCTAAATATGATTGCTTCAATGTATTTTCATACAATCGCTCATTCCCTTAATTCAACTTCGCTTAATATAGTTGGACCTTAAATTTTTTTAAAATCATTTTGTCATCTT
This sequence comes from Delia radicum, assembly GCA_021234595.1. Taxonomy (NCBI): domain Eukaryota; kingdom Metazoa; phylum Arthropoda; class Insecta; order Diptera; family Anthomyiidae; genus Delia; species Delia radicum. Next base: position 204,684,455 of record CM037854.1, read on the forward strand.
ACAAATTATGTAATTAATTTTCATACAAAAGTTTTATGGACAAAACTTAAATTCGTATGGCCATTTTATCCTACAATTACTGATTATAATGTCTTAGCCTCATATTAAAACACGCACAATGGTTACATATGATGATAAGAACTTATCTTTGAAAGCAGCTTAACTTCAATTTTCACAATTATATAGTACGGACACGATTTTGCCCCTGAACATTGCAATTGTTCACTGGAATAACAAACAACAAAAAAAAAAAATATTTTTTTTCTATAAAAGCGTAATCTACTTGTTTGTGAAGATGGAAGAAAAAATGTTTGTCGTAGATGGAAAAATCTTAATTCAAAGCTGGTCACATCTGTATACAATAATAAGTTTTTCAAGGTTTTTATAACAATTATGAAAGCTTAAAGTAATTACAAGAAAATGAAGTATATTTAAGAATTTATTTGAAATAAAAAAGTTAAGAAAAGAAAATTTGTAGCTTGAATATTTAGAGATATTTCAAAAAATGTCGACAAAAGTTTAAATTTATATGCCTCTTATTTTTCAAGGTTTTTTGAATTGAAAACTTAGATACCCGATCAAAAAAAGTTACATTTCAAATACAAAATCAGTTCTCTTTGATATAGATCGATATTTATTCTTATCCAAGTTTATCTCGAAATTGGGTTATCCCGTAATATCCGATTAGATCCCTCAAATATATTAACGGATTAAGTTAGATCAAAATTTATCTCAAAATTATACTGTCCAAAAATACCTAATTTAAGATCCTGATGGATCCCAAAATATCCCTTGGGATGAATTTAGATCTACTTGGATTTAATTAGATCCAAAAAGATAAGTAATTGTTGGTGCATAGAATAAGATATATTTTGAGATTAAATTGGATTTAGTTGCATTCCACGACATACATTATTTTTACTAAAAGTAAAAAAAATGTTAAGAAAAATAATTAGTGCATATAAAGGGTCCGCCATCTAACGTTTTTTTTTTTTTCAACTAGTGTTTATTTTGTCAATGGTAACACTTAGCTCATGTCTGATTTGACAGATAATTAGTTTTATCCTTCCGCTGAACGAATATGGTTGTGTATACGCTTGAACAACACTGGGAAATATTGCGACATTACTTTGAAAATCATGGTCATGAGCAAGGAGTGGCCGTTACAGTCAATGGCGATCGTTATCGGGCCATGTTAAACGAATTTTTGTTCACAAAAACTGAAGAGGAGGATATTGGCAATATTTGGTTTCAACAGGACGGCGCTACGTGAAGCCATTGGTGAAATACAGCTACACACAATCGATAATGTGCTTAAAAATTGGACCGATCGTGTAGGCTACTGCATGGCCAGCCGAGGCAGCCATTTGAATGAAATTATTTGAAATTATTAACCGGAAGGATTGTACTTTCAAATAAAAAAAGAAATTTTGAGAAAATATTCAGTAGTTTGTTTTATAGCATTTTCAAAAAAAAAAAAAAAGTTATTTGGCGGACCCTTTATTATTATATATGGGGTTATATATTGCAATAATTATGTATTATTCACTATGGAAAATATTAATGATGTTGGACCATATATAACCATATCTCAGACTAAATTTTTAATCTTAATGTCATATATAATTATATCTAGAACTGCATTATTCATATGACAACATATACAAGCAAAAATAGATTCTATACGACAGCATATATTATAATATCTTAATTTAAATTACTTATATGTTACCATATATGACTACAAAGTGTGTTATATATGAGAATATATTATTATATATGATAATAAAATGAAATCGATATTTTAAAAAACTGTAAATAAGAAAATATTTACTCTCTAAATTACTTTTGTTCGCAATCTCCCAAAATTCATGAGTGGTCATTAGCCTTTCGCTTACAAAAAAAAGTTAGAATAATGAGTTACCTAATTGGCTACTCATAGTGAAATAATAAGTGATTCCATTTTCGATATGGAATAATTGGTTACTCACAATGATAGTATAAGTTACTAACTAGGAGTTACAAAATAAGTGGTTACCTTGAAGTTATTTGCTGTTTTAAAAGAAATCTTTAACAAATTTTGAAAATAACTTTAGCTCAGAAAATTTACTTCTAAATATTTTTAATCGATACTTGTGTAACCAATTACCAGTAATTCATTATTTTGCAATTACTGATAAGTACTTCTATAATCCATTAACAGTAAGTAATATTTTAAAGTAATAACATATCATTACTTTGTAATCTACGCGGTAATGACCTGTTATTACCATGTTTTGCTGGGAAATACATATTAATGGTCATAAGTTGCTAACTCGTAATTAAAATTGTTTAACAATTGAAGTTAAATTTTTTAAATGACTTTTTTATTTTAGAGAAATCAATTTGCACTTTTCCTAATCTATGGAAAATTGTATGCTGAAAGCTGTCAATTTATGACCACCTTATTGTTATTTGACATATGTGTATTTTTGTTTTTTTGTAAGCCCCTTAAGTCATTGGTTTGCGCTTACAGTTTGTTTTTCCGAGTATTGCTTCAGTGATGCACAAAGTCATTTAAAATTGATCATAAATTTTCACCGGAAAAGGAGCACAATGTGAAAGAATCAATAATTTTGTAACTGGCAAATTTGCCCGATGAGTGTTGTACTATCAATGCTTCAGTAACGCCACGAAGTTTTTATTTATTAAACCATATTGGTTATTATTTAAGAATCCTTTTTAAAAGAATAAAGTTTAATGCATTGCTCCATAAGAAATGTTTTATCACAATGTTATTTTAACGTCAAACAGACAGTCGCAATTAATTTATAATTAATATGCATTTGACAAATTTTAATTTAGAAATGTTGAGGTTAAGAAGAATAATAAACGTTTTTTTGCTCAAAAAATTATAAACACTACTAATTTTTTTTTCAAATCAGACTAGACTAGTTTCTGCCTTTTTATGTACTGGCGTCATCAGTGATTTTCCATTTTTAAATTGTATTATTATTTGTGTATTAATAATTTTCAGATTGTCTCTATATGATACATTTTTTCAACAACCTGCGGCTGTAAAGGTAGAATTAGTCTTGACGTTCCGTTCCGTTCCGTGACGAATCAGCTGATTTGTTTTTGATGTATGAAAACGAGTGTGCGTGGTTAGTTTGTCTGTAATGTAACGTTCCGTGCCGGTCGAACCTGTAGAAAACAGAATTTCTGTACTCCGTTAAGTGACAGCTAAAAACAGCTGATTGCTCTCACATACAAATACTCAGCTCAGGGATGATAAAGTTGATACTATAGTACTTTGTATGGTTCCATTGTAGCCTTTAAAGTACTATGGTAGTAGTTTGATCCATTTAGTACTATTTAAAAATTTTTCTATATTATTTTTAGTCCCATTAATAAAGCTTATGAATAATTTAATCCTTAATTCGATTTAGAAATCTTTTAATGAATATATTATTATTAATAATATATTCATTAATATTTATTAATATATGTATTAAAAAAATTTGAAAAACTTGAGGAATTTAAGAAAAAATCTATAATTTTTTATAATTTTTGTAACCAACATTGTTTAACTTTTTGTGTTTGTATACAAATAAATTTTTATTTACGTTTTTGTTTGGTAATTTGTAATAATTTTTTTTTTTGTACTATTGGGGTCGAAAAAGTACTATATTCTATGATGGTTGGTACATTTTGAAATTCTCATTTATCGTCCCTGACTCAGCTTGCTAAGGAATAGACTAACCACACAAAATAGCCATCCGGAACGGCACGTAACAGAATCGTCACGGAACGGAACAACTAATGGAGCCTTAACCCAGGAAAAAATTACACATTCCAAAAAGAAGGTGATGCCCACACTTGCTTACATATCTCATTGCCAAATTTAGTAACTGCAATACCAAACTCATTCCAACGATAGAGTCAAAAAAGCAAGAAGTATAGTAATCAATTCTTTAAATTTAAACCAGAAAGCATGAACTCAATAACAAAGTAATCATTTACTTAAAAGAAAATTACAATGTAATTAACTTATATGTATAACTTTTTGTACTCAAGAAGTAATCATATACTCGTTATTGGAAGTAGTTCCTAATTTTGAAAAAAATAAGTTATACAATTTTAAAGAATTTATCTCATATATTTTTTCAAACAAATTTTTATTTGCAGGAAAATAATACTTAAAACAGAAATTGCATTTTTTTTTTGAAAAATTTATATTTTCGTGGTTTATAGCTCCAAAATTATGACAGACCCATGTTATCATATCAATTCGGTGTTTCACTTTTTAGGATTTATTTCCGTATGAGTTTTGATCGTTATATTTGAGTGACCTAGGAGAATCACGTGTGAGTAAAAGTTGAATTTACTTATGGAACTACTTCTTTTTTTTTAAATGTAAGTGCTTCTTATTTTTTCTAGAGAACTATTTATTTATTTTTTTTTTTTTGTGTAAGTACTTCGTAGTTTTACAATGGAACTATTTCTTTATTAATAAAAGTATGTAGTTCTTAAAAATATAAAGTAAATGGTTCTTCAGTAAAAAAAATAATCAATTCTAAAGAATCAATTATTTTAGTCTCACGCCCTGTTAAAAGAATCGAGTAGGTAATCTAGTAAGGAATGCGTTCTGCCCAAAATGCTTGATTACAAACCCGCTTACCTTTTTGGAATTTTTTGCTGGGAAGAATCAAACCTGCGCTCTTTTCAATAATTATCTGCTTATCATCTCTTTTTTTATTTGGAAAGTTTAAATTATGAAAAGGATATTACTTGTTATAATAATTGCAATTACTTTTAATCGTAATAATGTAGACATGAAATATGAATTTACTTAAAAGCCATGAAATCACAACTTTTCATAAGCTCTAAAATCCGCGTTTATTTGCCCAAAGGTAATGCTTCTAAGAGGGAATTCTCCATATATAAATCATGGCTTTTGTAAGCAGCTTTGTAAGGGAATTCTTATTGGCTTACTCCCTTACAAACCTGCTTGCATGTAAGCAGCATTTTTACTGGGATAGAGCAGCTTTTCAAAGTTATCTTCTTTTCAGTCAGCTCAACATATTTTTATATATTGTTTATCATATGTTATCATAGTCCTTTGTAGAAATAAAGGATATTGCTTAAAGTAAATATTATAAAACTTTTCCTGAATCAGAAAAAAAAAACTGCAAGGTGCAATTGCTTGTATGAGCTTAAGTTGCTTTTGAAATGGGAAAAAATAAAACTTACAAATCTAGTTTACTTGTACGAAAGACACGTCCGATTTTAGTTTTTATTTTATTTTTGTTGACAAAAAAGAAAACTATTACACAAAAGATGGTTTGACTACTTGTCTATGGTTGTAAATAACTTACACTTGGATAAACTTAAGTAAGATACACTAGAAAAATAAAGAACTCTTTGTAAACAATAATGAAATATTAAAAAAGTAACAAAAAATTTAAGTAAAATTTATAAAAAAAATATCTTTAAAATTGATTTTATTTGTAAAGGAAAGTTTTAAGTTTGAAAGTAATATCATAAAAACTTTGCTCATAAAAAATAAACGAGGCAAATTTTTGGCACAGTTAACTTTTTTGACTGTAGTTATACATTTTTATGGAAAAACTTGAAATATATCCATAGAAAATATGATATAATTTTTTAAAAAGAAAATTCAGGATTTGGTTCACAGAAAGCGCCATGCAAGACGCCTGAAGATTTCTTTGATACACATGAAACTACATTAGCTTTACTCATGGGCTTAGGAAGTTTTTCTTTAAAAGTTTTTCCCTGATTGTAGTTAAAGTAATAACAATTTTTTGTTTAAAATTTTCGACAACATGTTGCACAGTAGCGAAAATTGGACTTCTTGCTCAAACTTGTCTGCTGTACACATTTTTTAATGGATTAAAAAAAAATCAAATATTAAAAATGTGCTTCCAGATCACATAATAATGAACTACAATATAAACTAGTGACCAAGTTTAGATATATTTCACTTATTTATATTCCACATATTTTAAACTTTTAAATGCAAAAATATCGAAATAAAATTTTAATTTTTTAACTGTGGCAATATATTTAAAAATAATATACATGTTTTTTGTATAAATTAATTAATTGGTTGTTAATTTCTGCAACTAATTGACCATTTTGTTTAACTCATTGAAAAATGTACAAAAAAAAATAAAATTCTAGTTAAACCTCAAACTGTGATACGTAGCTTAAGTAAAAATTTTTCAACTGTGATATTTAATTTTATTTATTTTTGCAATTATTTTTTAAATTAATTCGTGTTTTATGTCGTGATGTCAACGTATTGTAAATCCGTTTAATAATTTGAAAATTTTAATATGCAAATTGACTAAAGATTATTTATTGAAATAAAAATTCATCCCTGAAGATGCTGGAAAAATTCCCCAGCGAAACGTCGGATAGTTTAAAAATTAAATAAATAGCCTTTTATTTTATGTTTTGAAGTGACCTTGAAAGCCCGTTTTAGATTATTCTAAACAAATTAAATTAAATATTTGTTAATTTAATTAAAAGTTTAATTGAATTCGGTCGTATTAAGTAATTGTAGTATCAATTAAAGTAATTTGTAACTATTTAATTCAGTTAGTTTCAATTAATATTTTAATCAAATCTATTAAAAATGTAATTGACTATAGTGTTTAATGGTAATTAAATTATTAGTAGATACTATTAAAACTTTGATTATAAAGCTTTTTTAATTTTTACGTTTTTCTCAAATAATAGCGATTTTTTTTCAATTTAACTTTGTAAACCTTGTGTGCACAAAATTAATTTTCTATTAAACTTTTAAAAGATATTACCAAAATAATAATTGAACGTGAATTTGAAACCAAACTAAAGCTCTATTCAAATTTTATTGACAATATTTTTTTCTGTGTGCAGATATATTTGTCCAATAAAAATTCAATTTTCATTCTTAATACAACAAATATATACCAAAAAAAATAGAATTGGAGAGTCTGAGAAAAACATGCTGTTCTTTCATATGTGACCATTCCAGCAATACCGCACCGTCCTTCAAAAGATCTGAAAAATTCTCAAAAATCTTTGGATCGTAAGCTTCCATATTCCCCTTCAAGATTTGCAAAAATCCAAAAAAAGTGGAAATGCTGAGAAATGACTAAATATGTTAATATATGATCATATAAGAGGCCAGAAAGGGTCATACATTGAACTATGTACATTAAGAGAGAATGTCTTGGACGAGTTTTAATGAACCTTGTGCACTAAACTTATGAAGTGTTCTTCACAATGTGAATGAAAAATTTCTTAAACTTTAAGAAAAAGCTTCACAGTTTTAATGAAACTATTTTTAATGAAACTTTATCATTAGTTGTATGAAGTTTTTAATAAGTACACACAGTTAAATAAAGTGCCAACCGAATTGAGAAGTGTATATTAATGGTAACAACTTATAAATTCAATTAATACAAACGATATTTACATTAGATTTCTGAATATTTTGGGTGTCGCAACTATACTTCAGTTGAATTAGCCGAACTTTGCTATGAAAACTAATGTAAAGTTGTGCCAACCATCTGAAATTTGTAATAATCGAATTTGAGTCGTAGTAACCGAGTTTCAGTTGGGAAATAGCAAAAGTTTTCTCTGTGTGTAAAATTAAATGTTTTATAAAATTTTGTGAAAAACTGCATTAATTTAATGAAAAGTTTCAATGGACGAGTTCCAGTGACATTTCATAGATCTAATGCGAAAACTCATTGATATAAAGCAGAGAATTCTCTCAGTGTAGTTGCTTTGAAGGAAATATAAAAAAACATTTGAAAACCCCGTTTGGAACGTTATGAAATTTTTTCTACAAATAAGTTATCAGATTTACAAAAAAAAAAATTAGCTGAACATTTTCCAATACAATATATGGAAACATATTCCAATAGAAAATGTCAAAAATTTTATGAATTCTTAAAATTCCAATTAGTTGTCTTAAACATGTTTTTCAAGGCAAATTCTGCGATATATTTTTGGATATTTCCCGAACTGTGTTTTAAGAAGAATTCAATGATACATCCTATTATCACTTTCTCTTACAAGGATATGTGATAGAGAATACATTCATCCCACCTTTTAAGCCTTAAAAGTGAGATTTCGCCGATAAAAAATGCCCGTCCCTTAATTTTTTTATTAACTAGAAAACTATTTCACACTATTTCTGGCACCTTCGACATCGTTATTTTATAGTGACAGGTCCTTTTCATATAATGAAACATGTCCTTTGGCAGTTGTTATTTTCAGTGCCTGCAATCAAACCCGTGTAGCTCGAGTAGATTGAGTACACTGTGAAACTCGTAAATTTGAGTAATGTTTCATAAATACAGTCGGCGAAAGAACCAAAGCATACAATATGAAAATTTATTTTTGTACTTTCTCGTTATTATTAGAATTCTTCTAATATTTTATGATTATAATGTAATGATGTAAGAATCAATGTCAACGCAAATAAATTTTATATGATAAATTGTAAAATTGTTATCCACAAATTTTTCAAAATACTTAATAAGTGCAATGAAAAAAACCAAAGCATACTTGATCTGTATGCTTTGGTGTTTTTATTTATCCATTTATCGTATAAAATTTATTTGTGTTGACATTGATTTATGTGACCAACAAAAAAATTAGCCAAAATAGAGTCGGATGGAGTCATACTCCTTAATAAAACTGGTTTGCATAAATTTTTGAAAAGCGTTAGTACAGAAAAGCCTAAGATGAATATAAATGCAGAAATGCACTCAGCATACTTTTTGAGTCCTAAGGATAAAATAATATTTTAGCATGCAGCATGACACCACAGGTACTTTGTTTACAAAAAAAAAAAAATTCTTAAGGATATAGAATGGACGATAGATTTCTAATAGTTGAAAATCTAACTTAAGTTGGAGTACCATAAAAGTTTGTGCAAAAAAAATTTAAATTGATAAGAATCGCAAAAAAGTCTCTAACCACTTTTTTTAAATATTCTCTTTATGTATATGCTGAAATTTAGTGCAAGAATTAGTGACTTATTTTAGTACATGAACTTTAAAATTAACACGCAGGAGTACGTATCCTTTGTCAAACGAAGTCGCAATTCCATTTTGCGATATAAATTGTAAATTTATAAGGATATTTTCACTGGATAACACTGAAGGCATCAATGATATTTTTAAAAAATTAACTTTAAAATAGCAAAATTCTGTGTTTTGAAATATAAACAGCAGCATTCGAATTCCAAACTACGTTGGAAAATATAGTAGGCAACCGATTTTTAAAGGATTTATGAAAGTCATATGTAGTTTGAATAGTTTGAAATTCTCAAGAAGTAAAATGTGCTGGTTTAGGAAAGAAGAAGCTATGACCACGAATTTTTTCCACGATGGCGATAAATAGAGTCTTCAAGAAACGAAGGGTCCGTCATCTAACGTTTTTTTTTTCAACTAGTGCTTATTTCGTGAATTGTAACACTTAGCTCATGTCTGATTTGACAGATAATTAGTTTTATCCTTCCGCTGAACAAATATGGTTGTGTATACGCTTGAACAACGCTGGGAAATATTGCGACATTACTTTGAAAATCATGGTAATGAGCAAGGAGTGTCCGTTACAGTCAATGGCGATCGTTATCGGGCCATGTTGAACGAATTTTTGTTCACAAAAATTGAAGAGGAGGATATTGGCAACATTTGGTTTCAACAGGACGGCGCTTACGTTTTGGGCCCAGTTTTTGAAGATCGCATTATCAGCCGCAGAGCTGATGTCGTTTGGCCACCTCGGAGCTGCGATTTGACACCGTTGGACTATTATTTGTGGGGTGCCGTCAAAGATAAGTGTTACGCCAACAAGCCAGAGACAATTGACGCTTTAAAGGACAATATTCGTGAAGCCATTCGTGAAATACAGCTGCACACAATCGATAATGTTTTAAAAATTGGACCGACCGTGTAGGCTACTGCATGGCCAGCCGAGGCAGCCATTTGAATGAAATTATTTTCCTGTTAGAAAGTGTTTTGCAACCGTCAGATAATGACAATCGTAATTAATTGTTTTTTTTTATATTAATTACTGTAGATTATTACTTTAGTTAGTCTCTTTACAGGAAGAAGAAGAAGAAGAAAACATTTTTATTGAAAAATTTTACGGACACAAGGGATACACCAGACTGCCGCAGTTTCGTCCCCCTCCTGGGACTCGTCAGTGGTTAATTTATGTGTCAATTGAACAAAGTATTTTATATTGTTAATTTGCTCTATATGAAAAACTTTTATTTTTTGGTGTCATACTGTGATTTGAACTCACTGCCTTAGCATCAAGCTATGCATCGTAATCTCACCTCTTAACGAGTTGAGCCACGGTCGACACAGCGATGACTGTGGCAAAGTGGAGTTTGGTCACACTACGTACACACTAGTATTGTTTTGATCAGAAGAGACAGAATTAACTAATACCAATGCACAATTCATTTCGCAATAACCGGAAGGATTGTACTTTCAAATAAAAAAAAGAAATTTGAGAAAATATTCAGTAGTTTTTTTTATAGCATTTTCAAAAAAAAAAGTTATTTGGCGGACCCTTTATAATAAAATATAAAGTACATCATTTTAAACGATATTTCAATTAATTGTCATATTTTCAACAATTTTTTTATTTGTATGCTTTGTTAATTTCGTTCTACGAAGAAATAAATCCACAAATAACAATTATTCCAGTCATCATGCAAAATGTCTTTATATGGCATTTCGATTATATTTTTTTTTTTTTTAATATATACTGACCTTTATTCTTGTTACTTTTTTAAGTTTAAAATTACATTTTATGAGATTTTACAATAGTATTACAACAATTGACAGTGATTTGGCAAAGCCTTACATAAGCAATAATATCACAGTTTAAGGATGAAAAATTAGGTATACAAAAAAAAACTTTAATATAGAATGAGAATAGAATTTATTTAATAATTAATAGAGATTTAATATAATAAACTCAACCTTAGTTTACTTTTTTTGTAAAAGTAAGAGGTATAGTTTTTAAAGTAAATGATATCATAGTTTTTAAAGTAAATGATGTCAGCATCGCTCGTTGAATGACAGTGTCAGATCCCAACATATTTTATTGAATTCTTAATTTCAATCGTATTACCTTCAATTTGTAGTGAAAGACTGGGTGTACGTTTAGGCGATTTGTTAAATGGGCAAATTATAGCCTGAGTTTTTCCTTGATTTATTTTAATTTTCCATTTTTAAAATACTTTTCAGCACAATTTAGAGAATCTCTCATTCTTTTATGATGGCGTTGGAAAGTTTTCCATTACATATAAATGCAACTGTCATCTGCATAAAACGCAGCACATTTTGATCATATGTTAATACACTGTACATATAAAATATAAATGCTACTAACAAGTAACAAAATAGATTTTCAGTTTGAGTTTGAATTTTAACGTCTTTTTCAGACAATTGCAATTAATACTATAATTAATATGCAATTTTATTTAATATAATTGTGAAAGGCGTGGTAGAGAAGAATGAGTGTATTTTCTAAAAATCATAACTACATTGCAAATTTTCAATTTTCTGAATCAGACTGCTCAGTTTCTGGTATTGAACCTTCGTCAGTGACCCTGTTTTTTTTTTTTTTTTTTTTTGAATAATGTAATATTTGTTATGTTGTTCGATTGCGTCTATATGAAATTTTCTGTGCAATCACTGACCGTGGTACAGATAAACTGATTTCAAATGCCACATGCACTCGCACTACACGTTAGACAGAGCGCTTTAGCGCACTGATCTATAGCCAGGTCGAGTTTTGTTGTCATTAAAACTAGTTTATTCAATACACGGTGTTTTTGTTCTTGCATACATAATCTCAGAAGTACAACTCCAACAACACAACAGTTCTATTTTTAGAAACTTACCTCACTCAGTTTGTATGCTTTGGTTATTGCGAGGTTCTTTTCATACTCGTATTTACGAGTATGAAAAGAATTTACGAGTATGTTTATAACTAAATTCTACATACAAAAATATTTTTTTCAATTTTTTTAATTTTTTGTTTTTATCATCATCCCTAATGTCTTTGAGTTTAGGTCTTTGTGTTCAGAACAAGTAAATTATGTGTTGAAACAATAAAAAAATTATAATGATGCCCAAAACATGCATTTATTAGTGAAATTCAGTACAAGGTCCATACGGACCTTTTCACACGTCCCGCGTACTATTCTCACTAAAACCTTAATAACTCCTAAAGTAATGATCCGATCGGCTTGATTTTTTTTCCAAAAGATGCGCAACAAAATACTCTTGGAAAATGGAGTAACTTTGGGGGTTGTAGTGGCCGAAGTAGGAGTAATTTCAGTTTGAAAAGGCAAAAAGGTCCCTAGGGACCTCTCACTCATCGGAGGGTTAATCAATATTATAAAATTTTAACTACACTTTTCCTATAAAAAAAAAAATATTGATTTTAAAAACAAATCATAGCATTGTGAATACGGTGCGTATGATTAACACAAAGCATATGCAGTTTTATTTAACACTCATACGTCCACAAACATATATTTTTTTTTGAAACCCTAATTTTTGTCTAGAATTTTTTAGATGATTATATTTTACATATTAAATAAACTTAATTTTATTGTGAAATGTCTTCTCTTTTAATATGTCAAGTTAAATAAAAAAAACTAAACTAAAATGTTAATGTTTTTGACAAATTGTCATTGTTATTATGTCGGTACAGTGTCCCTTGAGGCAGTCACTCTCATTGCAATTTTGTTCGTTATTTAGTATGCACAATGGCAGACACAAACCAGTCACTGAACAAAAAATGCAACTTGATAAATGTCTAGAACTTAAGAAATGTTCAACATTCGAAAATACAAACAAATTTAATATAAAATAAAATATTCGTACATAAAATAAAAATTAACATAAAGTTAATTGAATACACTGTACAACAAAAAAAAAATTACAGGGTCCGACCTATAAATTTTGATAGAAGAGACAAAAAAAAAAGACACTTGTATCGGCGTTTTGAAAGTTTACATCTAGGTTTCATTTTAAGGGGGAGGTAAAGTTTCCCCCAAATGCAAATTTTGTATTGTCAATCGGCATAGAGAATCGAGTAAAGCTTACGTTTAAAGTATATGGTGTGTTTAGCAAAATGTTACGAAGAACATTTTTGTAGAATATGTTAACATTCTAACTCCTCAAGATACGGGTCTTTTTTGTCCTTCTTTAAAAAAAAAAACACAAGAAACACCATTAAAACAGGGTTAAGGGGTTAAAATGTTTCGCAAAAACGCTGAATACACCAAAATCTGAATACACTCAAATCACAAAACAAACTACGTACACTCAAAAAAATAAGTTAGTACAAAAGTTAGTAAACGTCTTGTAAATCAGGTATACTATTTTTTATTAATTTTTTTTTTTGCTAAAAATCGTGTTTTCAGCTAAAATTTTTGTTATACTTATTCAGCACTTAACGGTTTTATACTAATGCTTTACAAATATAATAATGTTTTACTAATTAATTTTGCTAAAAAAAATTGTGCTTATAAGCACATTAATAGTGTGGACGACAACCAGATTGAAAGATATACGCACAATGAAGCAGATGTCGCGGCATGTCAAGATGTAGTAGAGATTGCTCTTCTTATACTAAAAAGTACAACTCTAATAAGACATATAAAAAAATCAACCATGGAAGACTTTTGTATCTCTTTTTCATACATAAAACAAAATTGAGGATTAAAACAACTTAAATTTTGCGTTGTCACCGGCTTGTGAAAATAGTTTGTCTATTAATAAAATAAAAGACAAAGAAAATATTTAAATTTAATATGTATTTCTATAATAAATGTTAATAGATTAATAATCTAGTGTGGTCAAATTGCAAACAAACATATACAGACATGTAGACAGAGTAAAGAGAAAGACAAAGACACACATCTTAGGTAGATTTTTATGGTTCCTTTTTCTTATTGCAAAAAAAATGGTTGTTTTTTCGTTTCGTTTGTTTTGTTTATTTTTTCGTTTCGTTTCTATAATTATCTTCGGCAGTTGCGTTCTTTAAAAGAAAGCATCATTTAGACAACGATTGATGTAAGTAGTTGAAAGAAAATTTTTGTTGTTTTATTTCTATATATTTCAGATATTAAATTAATTCATGTCGTCAATGTGGGAAAATGAAAATTTTTATATTCGTAATTATTTAAATTATTTTTAAAAGAATCACAAAAATATGTTTTATGATTTTCAGCAAATATATTAACTAAATTACAATTTTTTACAATTTTTTTTCCTTTTTTTTAGTCTACTAAAATTCAGCAAAAAATTTATTAATTTTAACAACGCTTTTTTATTTGTAATCTACTAAGTGTTAGCAAAACTTTTGCTGAATCTACTAATTTTGTTGCTAAAAATCAGCTCGCTGATTTTCAGCAAAAGATTTTGCTGGCATTATCAATTTTTTTGCTAGCACCCTCCTGACTAAAATTTTGCTGACTCAGCAAAATTTTTTGCTGACTTTACAAACTTTTTTTTGTTGAGTGTACACAACATATGAACCGCAAAGTGACACGTTTTCAGTACAATAAGAAATATAGCACTTGATTTTTGTTTTGTTTATTTTTTGTTGTTTTGTTGTAATATAACGGATTTAATCAGCCAAAGAACAGCTGGCAATCTATCAAAATTTATAGATCGGACCTTGTAATTTTTTTTTTGTGTTGTACAGTGTAATGAAGTGGAGTTGCCTAGAGCTGAAAAATCTACTTAATGAATACATCATATCCGAATTTGCTATCGAAGGTAAAATAATAGAGATATTAGTGATTTTTAGTTAAATTTTAACTATTTTTTTTCATTTCTTAATAAATGCGAAATTAACCCTAAGCTCTATTTTGTTGTGTCTTATTTCTGGACTTTCTGTTTGAATTTTCTGTTTTGGTGTATTAAGGGACTTATAGTAAAATTTCCCGGTGAGTATTTTGCGGAACATTTTAAACCCCTTAAATCCCTGTTTTAATGGTGTTTTTTTGTTCTTTTTGAAAAAAAATGACAAAAAAGACCCTTACCTTGAGGAGTTAGATGGTTAACATATTCCACAAAAATATTCTGCGTACATTTTACATAAATTTGCTGATCACACCATATACTTTAAACGTAAGCTTTACTCAATTTTCTATGCCGATTGACAATACAAAATTTGTATTTTGGGGAAACTTTAACTCCCCCTAAAATGAAACCCAGATGTAAACTTTCAAAACGCCGATACACGTGTCTTTTTTTGTCTCGGCATCAAAATTTATAGGTCGGACCTTGTAATTTTTGAAAAAATTTGATTTTGTTGAACAGTGATATTTAAGAAAAAAAATATTTTTTTTTATCAATTTTATAAAACAAAAACAAACGTATGTAAAAATTATTAAATCTATTCACTTGCCGTTCCACTTGATTTTAAAAATGCACTCACATAACAAATTTAGTTGTCTCAACAGAATTTCATTCAATCGGATTGATTCGGTTGTTGCAACCTCGTTAATTCGGCTGTCACAACTGAATTCGGTTGTTGTTACAGAATTTCACGCGGTTGCAGCAACCAAGTCGATTCAGTTGGATGAAATTTTTGAATTTTTATGAGTGTGTACGTTTTTTTTTATATAAATGTGTATTATTACACAAATATTACAATTGTTTGTATATTTGTATTATTGTTAATTACATATCGCACTTGATCAACAAGAGGGTATTAACTCAAAATTTTTAAAATATCACTTTTTTGAAGAAATCAACTAACAACATCAATATCTATCTATTGTAAAAATTTCAACGTATTCCGATTACTGTTTCATCTAGAAAACCACTTTTGAGACCATTTTCATGATAATGTAGTGATTACCTTTATTTCAACAAAAAGGTATTATTTCGAGTTAATACAAAAGTTCAAAGAGAAATGAATCGTATATTTTCATATTATTTTGATTTGAGCCTTTTTTTATGTTAAAAATAATCAAACTGTTTTATTTATATTTGGTTGTATATTGAGTTGATACTGTTTTGTTGATAAAATTTGTTTTATTCTATAAATTTAAATCGATAAAATTTCAAAAAAATGGTATTAACTGAAAAAATTGATTTTTTTTTTTTGCAATGAGAGGTAAAATTTAAAACAAAAGCAATGTATATATATTTTCAAATGGAATTTGCTTATTATGATATGTTTGAATTTTTAAATTCTGTTAAAATATGGCCATAAACAGTTTTTTGACTCTACTGAAAATTTTAAAATTTTGAGTTAATACCCTCTTGTTGATCAAGTGCGATATGTATTTTTAATTTAGTATGCAATGTACTTCATATTAACTTTTACCATCATTGTTCATTATTTTAATTGTTGTTGGTTAAAATTTTAATTATTTTCGTGTTTGTTTTGGTGTCTTTTTATTTTTATTACATAAATTTTAATTAGTTTGTCAATTATAAATTTAAACAATTTTGTTTAAACATTAATATAAAACATTTTAATTAGAAAGTATATAAACATTTTAATAATAAATTATGTAAATAGTGGTACTTAGAAAATAAGAATTATATGGGAATGGTTACCTGAGCAAAGAAAATTATTCACACAGAGAAATAAAGTGCCAACCGAATTGAAAAGTGTATTTTAATAGTAACAACTTATAAATTCAGTTAGTACAACGTTATTTAGATTGAATTTCGGAATATTTTATGTGTATCAACAAAAATTCAGTTGAATTAACCGAACTTTATTGGGAAAAACTAATGTTCAGTTGAACCAATAGACTGAAATTCGTAATAACCGAATTTGAGTCAAAGTAACCGAATTTCAGTTGGCAAAGAGCTAAATTTTTCTCTGTGTGTATAGATTATATAGATTGCTCTCTGGCAATTCTTCCCTAACTACGTAAGCGCGATCTATCGAATATACAAAGAATATATCATAGATATGGCATCACTTACAACATATGGGAAAACAGTGGACATTAGAGTGAGGTAAGTTTCTAAAAATAGAACTGTTGTGTTGTTGGAGTTGTACTTCTGAGATTATGTATGCAAGAACAAAAACACAAACAACAAAACTCGACCTGATGATAGATCAGTGCGCTAAAGCGCGCTCTGTCTAACGTATAGTGCGAGTGCATGTGGCATTAGAAATCAGTTTATCTATACCACGGTCAGTGATTGCACAGAAAATTTCATATAGACGCAATCGAACAAATAAAAACATAACAAATATTAGATTATTACAAAAAAAAAAAAAAAAAAACAGGGTCACTGACAAAAGTTCAATACCAGAAACTGCGCAGTCTGATTCAGAAAATTGAAAATTTACAATGTAGTCATGATTTTTAGAAAATACACTCATTATTTTCTACCACGCCTTTCACAATATAGTTTTAAGTTTTTAATCATAAAATATATAATTATTAGGGCTCGGAAGTTAATGCATTTATATTCGTGTTTTACGTATGTACATAAAATATGTAATAAAAATCGTAAATTATGTACTTAAAATATAAAAATATGAATTTATTATTGTTTTTTTATAACGTTTTCAATATTATTTCCACAATTTTAGTAATTATTGTTTAAAAAAAGTGGGTAAAAAAAATTAAAAATTCAAAGCAAAATAGTATAATCTAAATAACTGATTGCAGAACAGCTTATACTGTATTATAACAGGTTCTAATTTCTGCTCTGCAACTGGTTCTTTTTATAATTATATTGTCTGTTGGGGTGCGCAATTGGGGGTGCTCCAGTAGCAGGTGTGACCGGGAGTATCTCAACTTCCAAGGGCTAAGAAAAAACACGTCGCCTTTATGTTGTTGGTTTGGTTTATTTTACCAATAAAATAAACTTTTAAATTTTATTAACAAAATTGGGTTTTTTACTTTTTAATATGAACAAAAAATAAAGTTATTTAGTTTTACTTTAAATTTAAAAATATTTTCACTTGATGGTTGTTGCTGCTGCTGTTGTCGCGATCGGAAAGAAAAAGTTTTTAAGAAAAAAAATGAAAGAACCCAACCAAACTAGTGCTGCAAGGATGTAGAGTACATCAAGTACATGGGTACTCGTGATCCTTGCAGCACCAGTACTGGTATGGGTTAACACAAGTATTGTGTAGTACCAGGTCTACACGAGCAAGTTATGCCTGACATAACATACAATTGTAAACTTGCGTAAACATACCGCCACCCTTGCAACGATAGTGCAAAAATATCACCGGTGTATGAAAAGGGCCAACAGCAACAGCCATAATTATATAGAAAAAATTACAATTAAAAAATTGTATGAAATACTAAAAGTTGCCTTTCCGATCAAACATATCAACGTGTGCAAAAGAATTGGCTAGAACCAAGTCTTAAAATGAGCAACTCATGGAATCCTTACAGGTTCAGCAAACGGGTATATGTTTAATCGAAAAAGCAACGTTAATTAAAAAAAACTATGACTAATACAATGAGATCATATTCAAGAGCTCTAGTCTAAAGTTATATAATTCAAATGAGCCTTTTATAAAAAATGAAATAATAAAGTAAAAAAAAAAATGTATATAAAAGGGTGCAATTCAAACTAAAATTGCTCATGTTGGGCCACGTTGCATCTTCCTTCACTAATATTCGAGATAGTCAGGATCAGTCTCCTCCACACCTTCCCCAAAGTAAGCACCACCGAAGAGGGTCCTTTGTGTATAAATTTTGCCGGCTTGGCCTTCAGCGGGTCCCTCTAAAATTCTGGGAATTACGTCAGCCCCCAAAACAATGTCATACGAGTCACGGGAATACCACATAATGTCAGCATTGACAACATCTTCACCTCGGCGACGCACCCCTGAGATTTTGATCTCCTGAAGTGGGGTATACCGAACGGGCATTTTCTCCACGACGCAAAGTACGTTGGTTTTTTTATGTTCGAAACGGCGGTGACCTAGTTTAACCATTAGTCGATTGGATGCCTCATTGAGTCCTAGCTTTTTCACCTTTCGCTCTGAGATTGAAGACCGGGCAGCGTTGGAGTCAATGAGAATTCGGACCATCGAGTAGCGAGCCGAGTTTTCGTGGGGGTAGACTCTGGCCAAGGCTGTCATTGAGAACCATATAGACCCTTGGGAAATCGGGTGTAACAGAGTGTTGTGTTGTTGGCGACAACGCTTGCATCTATCTAAGCTTCGACAGTCACGAACCGAATGCGATGGAGCCAAGCGACTCACACAAAGACCTTTTTCTACAACCACACGTAGCTTTCGCTCCACATCTAGAACCAAGAAACGAGTGCATTTGCGTATAGCGTGCAATCGAGTACACATTGGGCAACCATAGTTAGTGTTGAACCACTGTTTTTCGGCCATTGTTGAGCTACAAAGAAGAAGAAGTATTATTCATAATGAAATAAGTGAAGAAGGATACGTGCGCCGAGAAAACACAAAAGTTATTGTTCTTGGCTACGTGGCAAAAGGACCAGTTTGTGAATTGGCCTAGTGATAACTCCATTTTGAGTTTTAATATCTACGACTCGAACCCTACTATCGGAACCTTGGTGAATCTTTAAAATGCGGCCTAACCGCCAATCAGTGGGACAAAGCGGCTCACTTCTTAGCACCACGAGGTCATTTTCTTGGAGGTCAGTTTGAGGGAGTTTCCATTTATTGCGTTTATGCATTTCCTTTAAATATTCGTCTTTCCAACGGCGGCACATTTCGTGTTGCATAGCTTTGATCTTACGCCAACGATTCAGAATACTAACTGCTGGATGTAGTTCTTCGGGTTCAGCGGGTGATAGCATGGCAGAGCCAATCAGAAAATGACCTGGAGTAAGGGCATTTAAATCTTCGACGTGATCAGACAAGGGCCCAAGCGGACGAGAATTTAAACAAGCTTCTATGGTTGCTAGCAGGGTCGAGAACTCCTCAAACGTATATTTTAATTGACCACCCATTTTTTTGAGATGCATTTTAAAGCTTTTAACTCCAGCCTCCCAAAGTCCGCCCATATGCGGAGCTGCGGCGGGAATAAAGTGCCACGAAAGCCGTTGAGGTTCATATTTTAAGATGGCGTGGTCTCGAAGTTCTTTTACACATTTTGTAAAGTTTACTTTAATCTCTTTCGCTGCGCCAACGAAATTTCTGCCGTTGTCGGAATAAATACAATTAGGGCAACCGCGACGAGCGATGAAACGAGCTAAGGCAGCTAAAAAGGCGGGTGTAGATAGATCGCTGACAGCCTCCAAATGGATCGCCTTTGTAGCGAAACAAACGAAGAGACACACGTAGCCTTTACTAATTCTTGAGTAACGGCCGGTGAAGCTTTTTATTTCAAAAGGGCCAGCAAAATCGACGCCTGTATTAGCAAATGGGCGACTCAAAGTAGTTCTTTCTACGGGCAAAGCAGCCATAATTTGACCTTGGCGAGTTTTTTCTGTACAGAACGCACTCTTTGCAATTTTTAACGCAAGTTTTAATCAGATTTTTCACCTTAATTATCCAGCACTCGTGTCGAATTACACTGTGGACCAATCGCAAACCGCCGTGATGGGTCATCTTGTGAGCAAAATCGACGTACAGGCGAGCTAATCTGCTACGATAAGCCAAAATTATGGGGTGTTTTTCGGAATAAGAGAGACTGGACGCTAAACTAAGCCGACCATTTGCGCGAATAATTTTGTTTTCATCTAAAAACGGCGTAAGCGTCAACAAAGGGCTATTTGACTCGATTTTCGAGTTGTCGATCAAACATTTATAGTCTTTAGGGAAAAATATCTGCTGGGACAACAAAAAAAGGCGATTTTCTGACGAACCTTAACTCCTCAGCAGAGAGCCTTAAAGAGGGAAAATTATCCTTAGATTTTAACCTAGCGTTACGAGCAAAGCGAAACATGTATGCAATTACGTGAATGGCTTTGGGCAAACTAGAAAAACGTTCTAAGATATCTTCGTTTTCGAAAGATCTAGCAACATGAACCTGGATACTTTTCATTTCCTCTGTAGTTTCGTAGTCAGAGGGATGTGCAGGCCACGCAGATTTTTGTAAACTGAGCCACTCAGGACCATGCCACCAGAGATTACAGCGTTTCAACTCCGATGGAATCAGCCCCCGGGTTGCTAGATCGGCGGGATTATCCTGAGAAATCACATGAGTCCAATTTTTATTTCCGACTTTTTCTAAAATTGTGGCAACCCTGTTAGCCACAAAAGTTTTCCAACTACAAGGAGGTTTTTTCAGCCATGCTAAAACTATTGTTGAGTCGGACCAAAGATAAATTGAGAAGTTCTTTAAGTTAAACTGGGGCATTATACTATCGACTAATTTGGCTAAAAGTTCAGCACCACATAATTCTAAGCGAGGGATCGATGGTTTTTTTATTGGGGCTACTTTTGATTTTGAAGTTAATAAATTTGTAAAAACTTCCTCCCCAATTCGAACTCTTGCATACAAAACCGCAGCATACGCTAACTCCGACGCGTCACAAAACCCATGAAATTCAATTTGAGCATTCGGAGAATATTGAATCCAACGTGGAACTGTTATTGCATCAATATCGTTATATTGAGATACAAAAGACTGCCAATTTTGTAGAGCCGCTGGTTTAATTTCCTCGTCCCAGTTAATTTTGTCGAGCCACATTTGCTGCATTATAACCTTTGCGGTGATAATAACCGGAGCCAGCCAACCCGCGGGATCGAAGAGCCTAGCAATTACAGAAAGAACTTCCCTCTTTGTATATGAAGCTTTTAGCGGAATTTTCTCCGTCGTAAAATAAAAATAATCAGCCGCAGCGTTCCAGCGAACTCCCAGAGTCTTTGCATTACTTTCATCGTCAAAGCATAAGAAATTTTCAGTCAACAAATGATCTGAGGGCAACCCATTTAAAATTTCTCTTGAATTTGAAGTCCATTTTCGTAACTCAAAACCTGCTGTCTTTAATATAGCAATCAGTTGGTTACGGGCCTCTAAAACGACTTCCAAACTATGAGCACCTACTAAAGCGTCGTCTACGTACATACAATCTCTTAAAACTTTAGCACCATATGGAAAATTACGTTCTTCGTCGTCAGCCAGCTGCAATAGCGTTCTGAGAGCCAAATAAGGAGCGCAATTGACGCCAAATGTAACGGTTTTCAACTGATAATCTTGAACTTCTGCATCAGGAGTGTCGCGAAAAACAATTCGTTGAAAACAAGCGTGCTCAGGGTTAATCAAAACTTGCCGGTACATTTTCGAAATGTCCGCATTAAAGACGAATTTATAAAATCGCCATTTTAAAATTAAAAAAGTTAGATCTTTTTGAAGCACGGGGACAACGTGCAAGATGTCATTTAGACTTATCCCACTGGACGTTCTGCTTGAAGCATTAAAGACCACTCTTAACTTTGTTGTGGTACTTTCAGGCTTAAAAACGCCATGATGAGGCAAATAATAACTCGGGCCAACTACAGGATTCTGAATTTTTTCCATATGTGCCAAAGTTAAATATTCTTTAACGACCTCATCATAAAGAACCTTATTTTCAGGTTTCCTTAGCAAGGATCTTTCGTTTCTAAAAAACTGACTTAGCGCTATGTGTCTATTTGGACCAAGAGATGAAAAATCAGATTTGAAAGGCAAATTAACTATATATCTGCCTTCAGAATTTCTCACAGTAGTGGAACGAAAAATTTCTTCACATAGCTTATCATCTTCCGAGATTACCGGCTTACGGTAGACTTCTTCTAGCTCCCAAAACTTTGAGAGTTGATCATCAATCGAAACTTTGGTTAACAAAGAACGCATAACTGGGCGAAGCGGTTTTGTGGGCCCAGTAACAATCCAGCCGAATATTGTATTTTGAGCCACAAGCGAATTTAGAATACCATGTTGAACGCCCTCACATAAAATTGACGGATAAAGTTCACCTCCCAATAACATATCGATTGGACCACTTTCATAAAATTTAGGATCCGCAAACCTCAAATTTGGCAACACCATGTTACTAGGGGGATTAAAATTTTGTGTCGGAGTGTCTACAGTAACTTTCGGAACTACTAATGCATCAATTTTAATAGATAAATCAGGATTTACTATTGAGACCATAGAGAACGTTGTCATTTTTTCGATCCTACTAACAACTTCACAGCCTAGGCCTGTAACATCAGCTGACACTGGCACAGTTGGCAACTTTAAAAGTTTTTGAATATTTTTTGAAATAAAACTTTCCTCAGAACATGGGTCAATTAACGCCCTGACCTTGCAACTAGCGCCTTTATAAACGATATTAACCCAGGCAGTACCAAGCATAACATTCTTTGCCACAGAGTGATAATGACTTTGAACTACATGGGATGGACCTTTGTTTGAAGTGGACTGTAAATTAGCATGCGCTGAAGTTGAAGGAATGTTATCCTGATGTGTGTTGCTTCCCTGAGCCACATTATTAGAATTATTTCTCTGATTTTTGTTTCTATCGAAATCCCTATGTAAAAGGCTATGGTGTTTCTTATTGCATTTCGAACAACCATTTGAACTTGGGCAATCGCCAAACATATGACCAGTTTTCAAACAATTAAAACAATAATTAAATTTTCTCAGTATATTAATACGATTTTTGTTGTCCATATTTAAAAATCTGCGGCATTTACTAATTGGGTGATTTTCTTTGCATAATTTGCACTGAGCTACTTCAACTTTCGTATGATGCGCTTTAAATTGTTTGGGTTTATTGGCGTTCTGAATATTTATTTGAGAAAATGCTTGGGAACTACTGGCACGAATTTTGCCGACACTTTCAAGAGCCCGAAATCTATCTGTCAAAAATTCATTGAATTCACTCCACTTTGGGATGTCCTTTTTATTTTTTACGGACTGTTCCCATAAATTCAATGACAATACTGGGAGCCTAATTGAACAATGAAACACAAAAAGTGGTTCCCATGCCTCGACATCGATTTTGTATAATCTCAAAATCGCCATAATATTATTCACCCCTCTTTGGAGTCTCTTAATTTCTGTATCAGATTCCCCTTGACATGGGGCCAGAGCATATAGAGCAGTCATCTGCTCATTGAACAAAACGCGCCTATTCTCATATTGGCTTCTTAAGTTTTCCCAAGCGACTTCGAAATTTTCCGAAGTAATGCTGATATTTGCATTTACTGCACGAGCGTCGCCAGTTGTTTTTTGAAAAAGGCAACACAACTTAGCAACAGGGTCTAAACGATCATTATTTATATAAATTGCCGTGAATAAATCCCTGAATGTAGGCCATGCCGAATAAGTCCCATCAAAAACATCAACCTCGCATGCTTGTATCGGCAAAGAAGTTCCCCGTTTGGGGCTCACTGTCCTAGATTCTGAGGATTCTTCCTTATTAATTCTCCTTCTTGCCCTTGCAAGTAAATTGACGCATTTAATGCTAGTTTTCTGAATTTGATTAAATTTAGTATGTATTGACGACGTTTCTTTTTTCTTTTCAGCCGGGTCAATAGAACAACTATCATACAAACTTTCAAACTTTGCCCAAATTTTATTCAGTCCGTCCCTTTCGAAATCTAGGGCCTCTAGTGTATATGAGGAAAAAATCTTCTTCTTTGAGCCGCGTTTCTAATCTGACTATTTTTTCAGCAGCTTCATTGAATTTGTCCCAGTTCGACATTTTCTCTTCTTCTTATTTTAAAGCTGTAGCAAAATTAGTTTAAAAAAAGCTTAAATTTTAAAACTTGGTAAAATTTGCAAGTTTTTATTAAAGGGCTACTGTATTATCTAAGCTTGGTAAAAAATTTGAAGGTTTTATCAAGAAGACGTTGCCGCAGGGTAAAGTTAAGAAAACTTGGTAAAACTGTGCAAGTTTAAAAAGGGCAACTAATCTGTATTGGTAAACCCAAGGAACTTATTAAGACTGATAGTGTTCAGTATTGCGAAGAAAGTTGTTCAATATTCGAAGAAAACTTGGTAAAAACTGTTGATGTTCAATGAGGAAATTTAACCGAAGTACAAGAACTAACAACTTGGTAAATTCGTAAAAGTCCCAGTGAGACACTTTAGCCGTAGACAAAGCAGCCAACAAACTTGGTAAAATCTTGACAGTCGTGTTAAAGACTTATCCGAAGACTAAGAACAACTAAACTTGGTAAAAAATTAACGTCGTGCAAGAAAATACAATTCGCAATCCAAGAAAAAATGCTACTTGGTAAAATAATAAAAATTTATCAAGGAATAAAGTTGCAGTACACGTACCGGTTAACTTGGCAATGTTGTGAAATTTATCACATAAAATTAATTTGTAGACCAAGAAATAATCAACTTTGTAAAATTGAGCCAACAAATTCTCAACAACAGCAACAAGGATAAAATATTATGCACCATTCAATTTTTACAAACAATTTTTTAAATGCGCCAAAAATTTTTAGGTATTAAAACTGGACCTAACGTACCACAGATTTAAGAAATGCTCAAATATTTTCTTTCAGAATATCACTATGAGCAACAAAAAATTTAAGACGAACTTATGTACTGTAAAATACTGGACAAACCGCTAAAAATCTCGGGGTATTAAAACTGTACACATGGTACCAAAGCTTTAAGAAATGCTCGAAAATTTCCTTTTGAAATATCCAAATGAGCAACAAAAGATTAAAAGGCGGTGGCAGAAATTTTACAGAAATCCTTAAGCGCTTTGGCAAAACAAATTCAAATTGTTTTATCCAGACAGCAATCTGTCTAAACGCCCTATGCAGTATAGCAGGTGTTGCTTGAGACACCAAAATTCATACAGCCGGTGTAAACGCACAAAGGGGTTGCGTAAAATTTTGGAAAACTTGAAAAAATTCACTTAAGGAACCACAAAATTAATAGTTTGCTTTAAATTTGTTGTAAAAATTTACTAAACTTCAACAAACTCGCATTTAAATTATTTTAGGCAAATTATATTTCATAAAAAATTTGCATATCATGCAAACAAAATGGTGTCAATATGTCGTAGGCCAATATACGGGCCTGTAAACGTTTTACAACAAAACTTGTAAAAAAGATGGCTGCCGAACCACAGAAAAAATTTTCAGGCGCGAAGCTCTTATAAAAAACAATAAGGGCTACAATACAAATGGCGGTGTAATTGAAAAAACACGATGAAATTCACCATAACCTTAAATTTTCAGAGCCACGAAACTCGGAGATACTTTGTCGAACAACCACAATTAAATTCACAGGTACGTACCTTTTTTTCCAGCTTACTTTTATTTAAAAACGTTCCTCTTACTTTTTTTCAGGTTTTACCGGGAGATAGGACCAAATGTTGGGGTGCGCAATTGGGGGTGCTCCAGTAGCAGGTGTGACCGGGAGTATCTCAACTTCCAAGGGCTAAGAAAAAACACGTCGCCTTTATGTTGTTGGTTTGGTTTATTTTACCAATAAAATAAACTTTTAAATTTTATTAACAAAATTGGGTTTTTTACTTTTTAATATGAACAAAAAATAAAGTTATTTAGTTTTACTTTAAATTTAAAAATATTTTCACTTGATGGTTGTTGCTGCTGCTGTTGTCGCGATCGGAAAGAAAAAGTTTTTAAGAAAAAAAAAATGAAAGAACCCAACCAAACTAGTGCTGCAAGGATGTAGAGTACATCAAGTACATGGGTACTCGTGATCCTTGCAGCACCAGTACTGGTATGGGTTAACACAAGTATTGTGTAGTACCAGGTCTACACGAGCAAGTTATGCCTGACATAACATACAATTGTAAACTTGCGTAAACATTGTCCTATTTGCAATAGGTTTCTTTACCTCCAAACAAGAACAGTTTGCTTTAGAACAGGTTCTAGAACCAGTTATGGAATTGCTTCTGGGACAGTGACACCTTACATTTCGACTCCCAAGAACCGGTTCTAGAACCTGTTCCATGTAACCGGTCGTAAAAGAAGTTGTTCTAGAACAAGTTCAGAGGTAATCTGTTCTAAAAAATTTTGCTGGGTTACGAATTAACATCGCCAGAATGTTAGTAATTGTAATTTTCTGTTATAATTCTTTTGGTGATAAAAAAAATTATATGTATAAATTTTGAAAAATATTTTATTTATAAAATTTATAAACTGAGTAAAATTTATTTTTAGTAAAACATCAAACAATGTTCTTAAAATTTATATTTTAATGCAAAATATGTACACAAAAAAAAATGCATTTATAGCAAAATATGCAACAAAAAATGCTAATATATATATATGTATTAAATATAAATTTATAGCAAAATATGCATAAATAATTAGCAAAATATGCAAAAATATGCATTAACAAATGCACACAGAAAAATATTTTGCTATTTGCCAACTGAAATTCGGTTACTGCGACTCAAATTCGGTTATTACGAATTTCAGTTGGTTGGTAAAACTGAACATTAGTTTTCACAACAAAATTCGGTTAATCCAGCTAAATTTTAGTTGCAACATTCAAAATATTCAGAAATCTAATGTTCATATCGTTGAACTAACTGAATTTATAAGTTGTTACCATTAAAATTCACTTTTCAATTCGGTTGGCACTTTATTTCTCTGTGTGTAGATGCTATTTTGTTGATCCGCAAAGATATTTGGTTAACCTTGTTTTCAAACTAATGAAAACAAACATGAATTTACATGAAGTTCAGTGACCTAATTAATATACGTGGTGTCATGCATAGCCATATATTATTATATGTTTCTTATGTGGCAATATATTTAACGATATGTTAATTTATATTATCCTTTATAAAATTGGATATATGCTATACATAATAATATATGCCAGATCTATTGTCATATATAATGATACATTCTCTTATATAACGTAATATAGAGTCGCTGGTCGAATTTTTTTCATTTGGGGTAACATTTTTTGATCAAAATATTGTTTTGCAGAATAATGTCGGCTGTCTATGATAAACACATTAACCTAAAGAGGTCAGTAGCGTCAAGACGCTTGTTAGGAAAAAAAACCTAGATACGTGATTACTATGAAGACAAGAATGGAGCGAAATTGATGATTAATAGGTTTTTTGTTAAAGATCTGCAGATGCTTTTCTAAAACTTTGGATTCTGCAGAGATCTTTAGCCAGATCGAAATACTAGTATCAACCTAGCTAATATATTTGGTTTACTTTATTTTTGTAAATATAAGGAGATTGAAAGCTCTTATAAATTAATAATAAAATTATTCATATTCATCAAAAAAATATATATTTATAAAATTCCAGGAACCGAATCACGGTTATGAAAGCTATGAAATTATTTCAAAGAGATGATGTCTTCAGCCATATCGAAATACTAGTATCAACCAAGCCGATATGTTTGGTTTGCTTTATTTCTGTAAATATAAGGAGGTTGAAAAGTCGTTCCATGAAGAGCCGCCAGTGCCGGGACAAAAAAACATCAATCATTTTAAAACTAAAAAAAAAATTGGTTTCAATTTAAGACTATCATGTATTTATTTTTTATGTGATGTCACGCCAAAAAATTAAGTGTTGAATTTATCTCTCAAATTTTGAAAGCTCCAAATAAAAAAATAAAAAGTACAAAAAAAGTGAGGTTGTTTCAAATGATTTTTTGGAACTTTTCAACTTTGCTTAACGATAACATTTAGAAATATGGAGATATGGCCATAAGATTGTGCACTAGTCGAAGTGTTGTTAACCAAAAATATAACTAACATATGGGAAAACAGTGGACATTAGAGTGAGGTAAGTTTCTAAAAATAGAACTGTTGTGTTGTTGGAGTTGTACTTCTGAGATTATGTATGCAAGAACAAAAACACCGTGTATTGAATAAAACTAGTTTTAATCACAACAAAACTCGACCTGACGATAGCACAGTGCGCTAAAGCGCTCTGTCTAACGTGTAGTGCGAGTGCATGTGGCATTTGAAATCAGTTTATCTATACCACGGTCAGTGATTGCACAGAAAATTTCATATAGACGCAATCTAACAAATAAAAAAACATAACAAATATTACATTATTCAAATAAAAAACCGGGTCACTGACTAAGGTTCATTACCAGAAACTGCGCAGTCTGATTCAGAAAAATTTTAAATTTACGATGTAGTTATGATTTTTAGAAAATACACTCATTCTTCTCTACCACGCCTTTCACAACTAAAATTTCTAAAGTTATTGAAAAATGTTTTACTTTTAAATTTTAAAAAATTAAAACCAAAAGTTTATTGAAAAATAATATTCGTTTCAAAGGATTTAAAAATTTTTGACATAAGCTCATATATTGATTATTTGCACTTTAAATATTTACCACTGGTTTTTAAATTGTTTATATTTCTATGGTTTTTTTAACAATAATAATTACTAAATTGACAAACAAATTGATATGTAATATCAAGAACTAGTTTTGTGGAATTAAATGGTTAATCGAGTGTAAATTTTACTTTAATAAATACTTGAAATCAGTTCTTAAAATTTATTTTTAAATATTAAATTCAGTCAGTAGTTTAAGAGTTTAATGTCTTTGAAATTAAAGAAACGCATTCAGAAAAGCCTACAAATTAAAAAAAATATATATAAATTTAAATTTAACTATATATTAGCCACGTCCAACCTAGTCTAAAAAAAATTATTACAGATACACTGAGGAGCATAAGTGTATCACAAACCAGCAACTATCATTTTAACAACCTATAATTTCTATAAATTTTACTCAAATGCAATCAAATCTTTCATATTATATTTGTACAAGTGTCTTCTCTCTTTCAGAAATGTTTTATTAAGATCTGATCACAACAACAAATACACGAAGGCATAATGCAAATAAATCATTATGATACAGTTTCGCACTCACTATTTATTTCTTTATTTATAAAACAATAATATATATTTAATAACTGGTCCAGTAACCCTTTGCCTTCTTAAGCTCCTGGATGATATTAGGTAGACTTTGTGTGTACCTCTGCAAAAATTCTGGAGGAATCGCCTCCCACAATTCCTTCGTCCACTCCCACAACTCGTTCACGAATTTAGGAGGACTGGCATATTTTGCAAGCTGCGATTTGACGTGAATCCACAAATTCTCGATCGGATTCAAATCCGGAGACTGTGGAGACCACGTCATCATACCAAATTTTTGCTTTTTGAGCCAGTCTTTCACTACCTGTGCGGTATGTTTTGGGTCATTGTCTTGCTGAAAAATTACTTTCTCATCAGCAAGACCCATTTTTTTCCATTACATCAAGAAGATTTTGTTGCAGGATGGACAAATATTGTTCCTTGCGCATAATTCCATCAATGCGCACTAAGGGTCCCACTCCATCTTTTTGTTGCAGCACAAGAGCACTGGACTGTAGCTTATTGGGATACGGTATGTTATTATTGTATTACTGCTTATACTAACAAATATTAAATAATTTAAAGGTTATTTGGTCTGATTAGACTAAAATTAATCGTTTTCAATCCGATGGGAGTGCATGGTATTGGACTAAAAACCCTGATACAATCCAACCAATTAAGACAATGACCCCAAACATACCGCACATGTAGTGAAAGACTGGCTCAAAAAGCAAAAATTGGGTGTGATGACGTGGCCGATCGAGAATTTGTGGATTCACGTCAAGTCGCAGCTTGCAAAATATGCGAGTCCTCCAAAATTCGTGAACGAGTTGTGGGAGTGGACGAAGGAATTGTGGGAGGCGATTCCTCCAGAATTTTTAAAAATATAAAAATAAGAGAGAAGACACTTGTACAAACATAATATGAAAGATTTGATTGCATTTGAGTAAAATTTATAGAAATTATAGGTTGTTGGTTTGTGATACACTTATGCTCCTCAGTGTATGCCATTTTCAATATTAATATCGATAAATCGTTTCAATTAATCCATAATTTATTTTATGTAACAAATTTATTATTATTTATTGAAATAAATAATGCATTAACTTAATTTTACATTACGCATATTTATTTTATTGAATACACCCAAACGTATGAGTAATAAAATTGATATTCTATTGAAATATAACTCATACGTAGTGTATACCAAAAAGCCATAACCAACTATGTAGAACACAATTTTTGTATTTGTCCATGTAGCTGGCTTGTACACTCTAATAAATGTTTACTTAAATTTACCAAATTTTTAGTATGTAACTTTTTACCTACTATAACATCAGTAAAATTACTCAATGAATGTAATTTCAAAATAATTCACACATTGTGTGTAATATTTTGAAATTTCACACATTGAGTAATGCGGAACAATGTGTGTAAATGTACAATTTTCGTTTACGTATAAAAACGTATTAAATGCGTAAATATAAGCATTTAATGTTTGAAAAAGCATATTAAATGCTTGAAAATACAAATAATGCAAATTAAACAAACTAATTTTTTATTTTTGTAAATTAAAATCATTAGCTATATTAAAGATACATTAAAAAATAAATAAATTTAACAGCCCTTAATTAAATCAGCATTTACTTACTAGAAAAATGTAAAAAGTGCTTTAAAAAAGCGAAAATGACACTTTAGAATTTTGATTAAGTTGTTAATTATAACCGGTCGCAACTAATTTAGCCCCCAGAAAAATTTTCGTTATCAGTCACTTTTAAATTTGCATTCTTCTTAATATCGCAATTTTTTTTACTAAATTTCTTTTACCAGCAAAGATGCTTATTTATAATATAGATTTCTCAAACGTTGATATTTCAAAAAAATTTCAAAAGAATGCATCTTCCATAATATCATACTGTGAAAAGGAACATTTTGAATGTTTTCAGAAGGCTTTTATTGTACACTCAACAAAAATAAGTTAGTAGAAAAGTTAGTAAAACGTCTTGTAAATCTTGTATACTATTTGTTAGCAAATTTTTTGCTAAAATTCTGTTTTAAGCTAAAATGTTTGTTATACTTATTCAGCACTTAACTGTTTTGAACTAATGTTTTACTAATATTATACTAATGTTTTACTAATTTATTTTGCTAAAAAAAAATTGTGCTGATAAGCAGATTAATAGTGTGGACTACAACTAGATTGAAAGATATGCGCAGAATGCAGCAGATGTCGCGGCATGTCAAGATGTAGTAGAGAAGAGGAAAATGATACTAGAAAGTACAACTCTAATAAGACATATAAAATTGTTACCGCTTTCAAAACGTGTTCTGATGATGGGAACCTAGAAAATTCCCGAAATAGATCTATCAACACATTCCTGAAAGGGTCAAATAATAAATTTGAAAACAAAAAACTCTATAGATTATTTGTTAGGACAATATCCTAATGAAGAAATATAGAGTATGGCCTCGAACTTGAATAATTTTCATTTTCATTACACAATTAAAGGTCGAAAAAACATAATTTTTATTTTTAATAAAAATTATAACAAAATTGTAAATTATTTTTAAAAGATTTTTATGATTTTCAGCAAATAAATTAACTAAATTACAATTTTTCTACAAATTTTTTGCGTTTTTTTTTTTCAGTCTACTAAAATTCAGCAAAAAATTTATTAATTTTTAGCAAGGCTTTTTTATTTCTAATCCACTAAGTGTTAGCTAAACTTTTGCTGAATCTACTAAAATTTTGCTGACATTAGATATTTTTTTGCAAGCACCTTCCTGACTAAAATTTTGCTGACTCAGCAAAATTTTTTGCTGACTTTACAAACTTTTTTTTTGAGTGTAGTTTAATAGATTTTTTAAACTTAAGTTGACAATTGTTAATTTTTTCGAATCTGACAATCTGGATTTCTATAAGCTTAGAGTTGTGACCTAAAAAATATTATTCTAGACTTTATGAACACGAACATTTGTAAACTTTTTAGATCTGTCAAACATCTTTTGAAGTATAGCAAATTCCTGAATATACAAACAAATTATTAAAAAAAAAATTTCTAAATTTACTAAAAATTACCAAAAATTATTTAAAAATTACGCTGCAGAAAAAACTGCTAAAATTAGCAGATTTTTTTTTGCTAAATATTAGTATGATAAAATAGCAAAAATAAATCTGTTGAATCTAGAAATATTTAGTTAGTTGAGCTAAATTTTAGTTAGTTTAAAGTAGCAAATTAATTTTCTTAAACCCTCAAAAAGTTTTCTAAATATTAGTTGGCAACAAATCATTAAAAAAAATGTAAATTTAAAATTTTTTTTTAGATTTTGTTTTTTAATGCAAATACAAATCTGCTCTTCTGAAATTAGTAATCTTCAACTTCTTAGCAAAAATTTCTGTTGAATTTAACAAAAATACAGTTATTTTTATTCCACTAAATTTTACTTAAATATATCAAAAATGTTGTTGATATTACAGTTTTGGTTTGCTGTTTTTAGTCTCAAAATTTCTGTTGAATTTAGCAAAATAAAACTTTAGGTGTTTTTAGTCTTAAAATATTTAGTAAAAGTTTTTGCTAAATTTAGCAGAGTAATTTGCTGTTTCAAATTAACTACAATTCAGCTGGAATATGACTAAAATTTTGTAAAGTTAACAGATTTATTTTTGCTGTTCTTATTTTATTAATATTTAGCAACAAAAACTATGCTAATTTTAGCAGTTTTTTCTGCTACGTAATTTTAACCTACTTTTAGTAGCTATTTATGCTATTTTTACAGATTTTAGTAAAAATCTTGCTGCTTTAAAAAACTAAACCTTATTCGAGTTTAGCATCATAAAATTTTTCTAAAAATTATGCATCACATATTTAGTTTACCAGAAAATAAATTTTTTTCATGGCCATAATCCAAAACTTACTCTCATAGAAATATATCTGTAAAAATAGCAGAAAAAGCTACTACGTTGCAGCAAAAATGCCAAAATTAACAGATTTTTTTTTTTTAATTTTAAATTTTAATTTACAAAATTTTAGCTAAATTGGAGTTAAATTTTAGTTAATAGGCAACTGCAATTTTATCTACTGAAATCAGCAAAATTTTTTGCTGAATATTTGTAGAGAAAACACAGCAAACAAAAACTGGAATTTTTTACAGTTATATTAGTTTTTTTGTTTTTATATACATCGAGATTATTTTTATGTTATTTTCAATTTATAACGAGCTTTCAACCTCCGTATATTTACAAAAATAAAGCAAATCAAACATATTAGCTAGGTTGATACTAGTATTTCGATCTGGCTAAAGATCTCATCAGAACCCGAAGTTTTAGAAAAGCTAGAGCCTATATAATAGGCAGAACTTTAACAAAAAACCTATTAATAATCAATGTTGCTCCATTCTTGTCTTCTTAGTAATCAACCACGTGGTTAGGTCTTTTCCTAACAAGCATCATGACGTTTATAAAATTTTTGTTGTATTTGGCTTCTATTAAAAATCTCGAAAATAAAACTTATATGAATTTGTTCAAAAATCATGTTATATTTATGGGCACTAACTTTGGGTACAAATACTGGCCTATGCCCATCACATGGTTAAATATATATTCTTTAAAAATTCAATTTTGCCTTTACGGGATAAGCAATATTTACCACCATTTTTAAAAATAAAGGGTCCGCCAAATAACTTTTTTTTTTTGAAAAAAACTACTGAATATTTTCTCAAATTTCTTTTTTTATTTGAAAGTACAATCCTTCCGGTTAATAATGGAAAATAATTTCATTCAAATGGCTGCCTCGGCTGGCCTTGCAGTAGCCTACACGATCGGTCCAATTTTTAAGCACATTATCGATTGTGTGCAGCTGTATTTCCTACTCTTCAATTTTTGTGAACAAAAATTCGTTCAACATGGCCCGATAACGATCGCCATTGACTGTAACGGCCACTCCTTGCTCATTTTCGAAGAAAAATGGCCCAATTATACCTCTGCATCAAAATCCGCACCAAACAGTGACTCGTTTTGGGTGTATCGGCACACATTCTGCAACATTACCATGACTTTCAAAGTAATGTCGCAATATTTCCCAGCGTTGTTCAAGCGTATACACAACCATATTCGTTCAGCGGAAGGATAAAACTAATTATCTGTCAAATCAGACATGAGCTAAGTGTTACCATTCACGAAATAAGCACTAGTTGAAAAAAAAACGTTAGATGGCGGACCCTTTATAACCCAAAATTAGGTGTTTTAAGGGAGATATACAAAGTCAGCCGCGTTGCATACGGGCTTTCAAAATTGGCCAACATATAAAATTTCCAACAACGATTTTCCTAAACTTACACGTTTTCGAGAATTTTGGAACATATATTATAAAAAATTTTGCAACCTAGTTCAAACCTCAGAGGATAATTTTATTTTTTATACGTGTAGAACAAAAGTTATTTATTTTCAGCCACACTTTATTGATTACATTTTATTGGGCACTTTATTGCATACTAATACAACCAGCAATTCCATTTATAGTAACAACCAAATTATAGCTTTGTTTTCTTTGTTAATTTTATGTATTTTAATTTTTCCAAAAATATTCAAATTACGTTAACGATATTAGTTACATTTACAGACATTATGCCCAATATTTTAGTTTAGGCACATGTGTATACTTATAAATAAACACAAAATGTGTAATTATATATAAAAAGTGCTTACTAGTACATTTGAGGCGTATTTTTTGTAGACAAAATGTGTATAAAAGAATTTGGCACATTTGGTGTCTAAGTTTAGCCATGTGGCATTATATTACTTAAATTTCTACATATTTTATAGTAATGCATTTACTAGCTTTTTTAGAGTGTAATATTGAAAGTACTGTTGACTCACTATTAACGTATAATTGTTACAATATCCATTTGGCAATTTTTTTTTTTTTTTTTTTTGAGGTTACTAAATACAGAGACATTATTGCTGACCACAATACGTACACGTTTTAGTTTATGGAATAATGAAATACAATGTCAAATGTTAAATTTTAATGCTTAAGAGTCAATGAAAGAAGGGTATTAAGGATGTTAACAGCAATCACGTCGTCGAACTTTACGTTTATAAATAGGAATTAATGGACATTCGGTTGATACAAAAAGTTTTTTATATAAAGTAAAGTGATTATTGGAAAGTAGGCGTAGATCCAAGGGAAAGTGGTGGAGGGGAGGGGAGAGAGAAAGAGGAATTAATATTTTTATTCAAGCATTTGGTCAGGAAAAATGTATCACAATTGGTGTGTGATTTCACACAAAAAACCCCTCACCACTTCTGTTTTCATTTATGAAAAAGGCTTTTATTTTTTAATGCACTTTCAATACGATAATTTTTATAATTATGAGTTTTCTTTACCAATCTATATTAACTTTGAAACCATAAAAACACTTTTAACCCTAAACCTTTCTCTGAATCAAATATTTTTTTTTTGACTTTTCAAAACTCACAAAAAAAATAAAGTTTGATATCTTTTATTGGGCAATCGCTTGGGTTTATCTATCGGGAAAAAATTAACATAAATTAAAAAATATAGTTTCAAATTTCATTTGGAAAGAAAACAATATAATTAATTAATTATAAAATAACGAAGTAAAGAAACAAGTTATGGCTGAATTCACTTTCGTCAAATTCGAAGAAAGTTTGACATTTAGTTTACTTTACAGCTTTCATCTTTTTCCTTAAATTGGACATTCGTACACTCAGGGAACTTCTGCTTTAAAAATATGTAGTTGTTTGGGTTGCAATACAGTTTTTTTTTATTTTAATGTAAATGTCAGTCATTTGTAGAACAAATTATATTTCTTACTAACATTTTAGTTCATTTAAAAAACAAACCACATCAAATGACTGTTTTATGATTTTACAATAATTTTTTACAGTTGAACAGTTCATGCGAATAAGGACGAATAGACCACTTTTTCGCAAACACGTTTTTTTGTATAAATGAATTTTATTGGCAGAGCCCTACAATCCTACCGCACAATTTTGATTAAATACAACACAAACACATACAAAAATTTTACTTTCGGGAACAATGTGTTAAAAGAACATTACGAGGAACAAACCACACTTATTATATTGGCAAAAAATTTTACCGTTCTTGAGTTATAAGACTTTAAAGTGTGGAAAGCAAAAGGGCGAATATCCATCCTTAACAAAATATTATATAAAAATTATTTAGCTGCGAGTTTTAAATTGATATTATTTTTCTTATTTTTCTCCCCTAATTCCCATATTTAAGTTTCAGGACAATCGGTGGGTGCCCTGTGAAAGACCTCCCTTGTTATTTATTATCTTGGAGCTACATAGATTTTGAAAACCAAAAATTTTAGGAACAGTTAAAAAGGAATAAGTAACACATAAGGGTTTAACAGATTAGTCTGGACAAACTATTTTGTTGGTATTTTATTGTGAGTATTTAGAAAATCCATCAATAAAGTTCAGTTTTTTTTAAATGTTATAATGCAAACAAGGGTTAATATTATAATTCTTAAAAATTAATTTTGTGTCATTTAGTGTTAATACAGCATCCAATGTCAGGAATAAAAAACAAAAATTTTTTCGTGTCCTTTTATGTTACGTCGTAATATGCAGTCAAGGGTTAATATTATAATTCCTAAAAATGTATTTAGTGTCATAAAGAATTACTACTGTATCAAATGGCAGGAATATTAAAAAAAATTAACAAAAAAAAATTGTTTTGCAATCCTTAAAGTGTATTATTGAAGTCCTTAAAGTGTTACAAACAAATACCAACCATAGTTCGTCAAGTTTTCAAGTCTCATGAAAATGTAGTCAAAATCTGCTGCAAAATAACACATTTTTATTCAAATTTCAATACATTTTTTTGGATATTCGCCCTTTTTCCATTTAAGCAAAAATTGAAGTCCAATTTATGGCAAGTTCTCTTTCGAATGCCTTGCTAAAATTTTGTATACAGGTAGATGTGACTTAAATATTTAAGCTAATACCAAAAAGTTGACAAAAATATTATTTTTTAACCGTTTCCTGCGTTTTTATTGTCCCCTGTAAAATTCTACAAATGGTCTATTCGTCTTTATTCGCATGAACTGTTCAGTTTTCATTCACTTTATAAAGAAAAGTTACATTTGTTTACTAAACAGTTTCATTGTTTTTCGTCCACTTAAATATTCTCCGTGTAGAATTTATCTTTAACGATCATACTTTTTTGGTTGATGTGCTTATCATAAACCGCCGAAATTATTCAGCAAAACATTTCCAAGTAAAATACATATTCTCGATTCCTTTGACAAATACAGATTTTCACACCAAACGAAAATGCCGTTTCCGTTAAAATACGCTAAAAAACCGTTAGCGAAATAATTGAAATATCGTTACCCCTAAAATACAGTTACCGAAATTAACGAAAAATACCGACAGCCGCATTGAATTTGTTACCATCCATGATTTTTAATTAAAATTTTTAAGGAGTTTTTTTTTTGATCTTTTTAAAAATTTAATTGAACATATTTGGATTAAATTTTTTAATTGATATTACAAAATTCTTAATTGGTCTGAATACAATTAAATTTTTACTTGAATGAACAAATATTGAAATTGGATCTTTATTTAAGGGGTGAAAGTTTAATGATTGAAATTTTAATTAAATCAATGTTAAAATTAATTGACTATTATTTTGTTATTCGACAAAATTTTAAATACAGGAATTTTTTCTATAAGAGTAGGTCCCTAGTGTCCATTAGTCAGTAAACAACATCTACATTTCATTTTCTTTTGTGTCTAATAACAAAAATTTTTTACCACTCATATTAAACCATCATTCTAAAATTGTGTTACAAGGACAACAGTAGTTAAGGACTTTTTAGAACATTTAAAAACAAAATGTTTTCGAACACGTTAAAGTTCATTAACCTTTATTTGAACAGTGAAAACCATGTTCAAAAATAAGTATTAAACAAAAACTTTAACAAAATATTTTGAAAACAAAATTTGGTAGTACAGCTCGTTGACATGAACAATTGAGGTTAAATAACTTGGAATGAGTATTGGTGTGTGTGTGAGTGTGCCAGTGTATGTTTGCGGTTTGATATGACATGTTAAGAAGACTACTTGGATCTAATTTCATTAGTACCAGTTAACTAAATATGAAAACTTATGATGTATTTTTGAGTTCATATAATGTTCAAAAGTATATGGCAATAACTCATTAACTACACATCATAGATCCGCTAGACATGCTTAACTAAACTTTAAAGATATATAGAACAATGCTTCATAAAGAATTTTTTTTATTTTTAAAGCGACTTCTAGTGGAAATATTAACGATGTATATAAAAACAATAAAAGAAAAATACTAAAAAAATATTACTTAAGCAAGAGTAAAAATGGAACTTTTGTGGTATTCAAAGTTTATTAACGGCATGATGCTTGTTAGGAAAAGTTCCTAGCCACGTGCTTGATTACTAAGAAGACAAGAATTGAGCAACATTAATGTTTAATAGGTTTTTGCTAAAGCTTTGCCTATTCTAGAGGCTTTAGCTTTTCTAAAACTTCGGGTTCTTTTGAGATTTTTAGCCTGATCGAAGTACTAGTATCAACCTAGCTAATATATTTGATTTGCTTTATTTTTGTAAATATACGGAGGTTGAAAGCTTGATTTAAATTAAAAATAAAAAAAATTATCAACAAAAGTATAAACTTTGGCAGAATATAAATCATAAACGGTTGAAGATGTTTTAAAACTTCAAAGTTTGTATAATTTTGTGAAAAAAATCTTTATTTTAAAATATATGAGCATTTCCATAGTCGCGTACGTTACAGTCGCACGTTTCGATGAGGTGAAAAACAAGGGAAAACAAAATTTTTTTCTTATTCATATTGTTGTGTATAACGTAAGAAAAAGCTCTATGCTTAGTAAAATAAGAAAACAATCGAACTGAATGCTTTTAAAATATAACCAATTAAAGAGAGTGACGTGATGTGACAAAAACAGAATTTGGTTTTTTCATCTTTTACAAAAACGCAAAACTCTTTTTTAAATATGATATGGAATATTTTAAGTTTAAATAAATTTTTAATTAAAAGGCATAAAAAATTTAAATTAAACTTTTATCAATATCAATTCAAATTTTTATAATGCCAATAAAAATTTTAATAAATGCCACTCAAAATTTTACTTCTAAAATGTTTTTTTTTTAGAAAACGTTTTTGAATTTGTTGAAATTTTAATTAAAACTTTGATTAATTTTTAAATTCCTCTAATTAAATGTGTTGTTAAATAGTCATACTCAATTAATTCTGTAATTGATTCAAACAAAAAAAAACTATCATTACTACAAATGATGACTATTACGAGTAAAAGTTTTAATATTGATCACTTTTTTTATTGTATCAATAACAGATTTAATTTACAATGACCTTTTTATTCAACCAAATGTTTGAATTGGAGGAAATTTAAGATAATTTTTATTTGTGTGAATAAACATGTCTTTGAAAAGAAATTATATTTGAAAGTCTAAAATTATTTGAACAAAATGTTTGATAAAACATTTGTATATTCAGTCACATTTTACTTCACTTTG